>JARHVA010000230.1:0-600000 GCA_037957365.1 Torreya grandis
ATATGATGTGGATTAGATTCATCACTCTAGATCTGTGAAAAAGGAGAAGATATCTTGGTTATTTCAATGTTTCCACCATGAACTTGGGAGCAGACTACATGGGTGAAGGAACCAACCCTCTCTGACATCTTAGACTATTTCAATGTTGCCCTCTTACATGAGATTTTTTATCCTCTTTTTCACACCTTGTACTCTGATGTGAGCTTGATCACCATCTCTAACCCTTCCTACATGCTCCTTCTCTTCTGGTCGGGTTTCAACTATGGCAATTTCTATAGTGTATATTTGCCTCTAAAAGATCCCTTTGCTATGTCAATGCCATATACCTCCTTGCTTGCTACTTTGTTACCTTTAACATACTTCATCAAGTATATTCTAGCCATCTAGGCATTCTTTTTAGTTCATACAACCCAACCATTTACTATCAGTTACAAGTGGTGGATGCATGCTATTTATTTGATAAAATACATGAAAGGAATTTGGGCGTATCATTTAGATAACTTCCAAAGATAGAGACAACAAATTTGATACAATTTGGGGATATAGAAATATCTATTCACACCATTGATGAGCAAGATTGAAAAGATATGATAGTAAATAAAATAGTATAAAATAGGAGAGAAGATCAAATTGGTACATATAATCATAAAACACTCACAACCCAAAGAATGGAAGCCAACTATTTGAAGAAATATCTAAAAACTATTATCTCTCTAATAATATTCTAGACTAAAACACAATTTTTAAGGCGACCAGGCATGAAGTGTTGATTTGCTCCCTCTCTAGGAATACCATTTTCATCTAGGTTTCATTGACTGAAATGGTGGTATATCTAAAGCAAAAAATTGGACTATCTCTTGGGATCCCTGCATCTCTACTTGGCCTAAAGCATCAAGGTAAATTACTCCAGGACTTTATTCCATTGTCAAATTATAGAATAGGTAAGGACTCTACCATTTATTTGGTGCCCAGATTGAGAGGAGATGTTGCTGGGTTTAGATAACCATCTTCTTCCAAACCTATGAATTACAAGGAAGCAATCAAAAATGTTACAACCAATTCTAGTATAAATAAGCAATTTCCCCATTCTACTACATAAATTATAGAGCAAGTGGATGAAGTACCTTCAGTGGAGATCATAAGAGATGAAGTGATACAATACCAAGTCACATTATCAAATGATGTAGTCATTTGTAGATTTAATGGCCTTTGGCATAGTACCTCAACATCATACCAATGGGTATATGAGACATGGGAAAAAAAGTATTAGATAGCCCTCTACTCCAAATTTTTTTTCATTTTCCACTTTTATGCTCATGATAATTATCAATGAAGTCTTTTATAAGGTCCTTGGTTTTGGGGTAATGTGGGTTTGTACATTACTCATTAGTTTCCATAATTTGACCCAAATACACTATCAGTTACCAAGATGTCAGTATGGGTGCGACTCCTAAATATACTACTACACTTCTTATATGTTTTATAAGAGATAGGAAATACTCTAGAAACATTCATTAAAACTAAAAAAGAGAGAATTGTTATAGATTTATGCACATATGCATGCATATATGTGGAGATAGATCTTAGCAAAGGACTTTCAAATAAAATTATCCTTAAATATACACAAACACTACACACACAAGTAGCAGATTATGAGAATACTACTTTTATATGATATAATTATGAAATTCTTGGTCATCTCTAGGCTACTTGTCCCCAGGCATGCACACAATCCAACAAAAAAAGGGAACAAGATCAAACTCTAGAAAATGGGTTTCTCTAGACAAGAGCTTTTTCCTACATACATTGATTAGGATGAAGAAATTTAGTGAACTACAGATTTAGGGGGGCACAATGATGGAGATCGTACTCATCTTTGTTAAGGTGTGGAGCTAAAAGCTTCACCAAAGGAGCGCATTGTAGAAGTTGCAGGTTTACACAGTCACCGGCGTCGGTTAGGAGTGACCGACGTCGGTCAGGAGCAGTTCAGGAGATGCCAACATCGGTAGAAATCAACTGACGTCGGTCACAGGCAAACAGGTAAGAACCGACGTTGGTTACCTGTGCATCCAAAAAGCTATTTTCGTGGACAGAACAGATTGTTTGTATGATAGGATTAAGTCATAGTCTTAAGTCTGCATCTCTATTATTAGTAAGACTATTTTAGAGCCCTTTTTTAAGAGGCATAACTATTGGTTGTAAATGCATGCTCATGTTTCCTAATTTTATATATAGGATTAAATCTTCATAGCTTATTGGACACAATTGTAGAATTGGTGTTGAACAGTACATAATTGTATATGTGAATCATTCCAAGTTGTTGGAGTTGATTATACTTGAGAGAGAGAGCTCTTGAGGGAAAGAGATCTAGAGAGAGATCTGTACATCTGAGAGAGGTGTGGAAGAAAAGAAGTTTCTTCAATTGTATTCCTTCTGTAAAGAGTTTAATACAAATTTTCAGGGTGGTTTCTTGTATCTCTTCTTCTTGCTGTATTTATCATTCTAGTTGCTTATCTTTTTGATTTAATTCCACATTTACTGCTTTCATAGTGTAATCAATATTGTTGGTTGATCCCCAACAAGTGGTATCAGAGCTCAGGTTGACTAATAGGTGTTTCAGATCTAGTTAGTGTGTATTGATTATAGGGTACTCACAGGGGTTTCTGCAAGGATTTCTATTTGAGTGGGAGAAGCAATGGCAGAAGAAAGTAAACTGAGAATGGAGAAGTTTAATGGCAAGAATTATCAATATTGGAGAATGCAGATAGAGGATTATCTGTATCAGAAAGATCTATACTTACCATTAGGTGGGATTGCAAAAAAACCCAAAGACATGGATGATGAAGAATGGAAAGTTCTTGATAGAAAGGCTCTGGGGTCTATAAGACTGAGTCTGGCATCTACTGTGATATCTAATTTATCACAAGCAAAGACAACGGTAGAGTTGATGACTACTTTAGCAAATTTATATGAAAAAATCTCAGCTTCAAATAAGGTATATCTTATGAAGCAGTTATTTAATTTGCGTATGCAGGAAGGTGGATCTGTATCTAATCATCTGAATGATTTTCATGGAATTGTTAATCAATTAAGTTCAGTCAATATAGTGTTTGATGATGAAATTAAAGCTCTTTTAATATTATGTTCTTTGCCCAAAAGCTGGCATAGTTTGGTAATGGCAGTTAGTAATACTGCATCTGCCTCAAATATTTTAAAAGTAGAGGATGTTGTTAGTGTAATTTTGAATGAGGAAATTCATAGGAAAAGCATAGAGAAAACATCAGGGAATGCTTTAAGTTTTGAGAGCAAGGGAAGGCAAAAAGAGAAGAGCAAGAGGAGATCAAGGTCTAAGTCAAAGGTGAGAGGTAGATCCAAATCCAGAAATGGCAGGAGGCCACAATGCTGGAATTGTGGAAAGATGGGGCACATAAGCAAAGAGTGCTGGTCAAAGCCTAAGGAGGACAATCGGCATGAAGGTAAAGAAGAAGCAAAGGTTTCAGGTATTGCACAAGATGCTCTAATATTCTCTTTGCATAATAATATAGAATCTTGGGTTTTAGATTCTGGTGCATCTTTTCATGCTACCCCCAATAGAGAATATTTTAGTGACTATATCCATGGAGATTTTGGAATAGTGTACTTAGGGGATGATGAGCCTTGTAAAATTATTGGCAAAGGAAAAGTGCAGCTGAAAATGTAGAATGGCAACACATGGGTGTTGAGAGATGTTATGCATGTTCCCAACTTGAAGAGGAATTTGATTTCTACAGGAAAGTTAAGAGATGAGGGTTGTACAGTAACTCTCACAGCTGAATCTTGGAAGGTGACCAAGGGTGCACTTGTAATGGCCAAAGGTAAGAGAGTAGGTACTCTCTATTTATGTAATTGTGTTACTAATATTTCTCCTTCTGTATTATCTACTTCAGATGTGGATGCAAAATTGTGGCACTCAAGGCTTGGGTACATGAGTGAGAAGGGAATGTCCATTCTTAAGTCAAAAGGTAAGCTTTCAGATTTGAAAAGCATAGATCTAGATTTTTGTGAGCATTGTGTGTTTGGAAAATAGAAGAGGGCGAGTTTTCTCAAGACTGGGTCAACAAAGAAGAAGCATAAGTTGTAGCTTGTTCACATAGACGTGTGGGGACCGGCTCAAGTTGCTTCTATTGGAGGATCACAATACTATGTTTTTTTCATAGATGATGCTAAAAGAAAGGTATGGGTCTATTGTATTAAGAATAAATTTGATGTATTTGAGACTTTTAAGATTTGGAAAGTTATGGTTGAGAATGAAACAGGCAGAAGATTGAAGTGCCTGAGATCTGACAATGGTGGTGAGTTCTACAGCTATAAGTTCAACTAGTATTGTTATATGCATGGAATACGTAGGCAAAGGACGGTTCCAAGAACACCTCAACAGAATGGAGTTGCTGAAAGGATGAACAGAACAATCATGGAGCGTGCAAGGTGTATGAGATTGCATGCTGGTTTGCCCTTAGAGTTTTGGGCAAAAGCGATGGATACTGCAGTGTACCTGATTAACAGAGGACCCTCTATAGCTCTGGATGGTGGAATTCTAGAAGAGGCATGGATAGGTAAAAAGGTAGATCTCTCATTTCTCAAAGTTTTTGGTTGTGAAGCCTTTGTGCACATTGATAAGGAAAATAGAAAGAAGCTGGATGCTAAGTCTATGAGGTGCACATTTATTGGCTATGGCTCTAATGATTTCAGATTCAGGTTTTGGAATCTAGGAACTAACAAAGTAATTAGGAGCCATGATGTTGTTTTCAATGAAAAATTGATGTATAGTGATCAGCTAAAGAAGCTGAATCAATCTAGGCAGAGCAATGGAGAATTGGATGAGGTGATGGTCCAAAATGAGCTCGCAGGAAAAATTAATCACAGACAGAAAAACACAGAGACCAACGTCAGCCAGGAAGGAACCAACATCGGCAATATAGGAACTAATTTTGGTCATATAGTGACCGATGTTGGCAGGTCAGGAACCGATGTCGGTCAGGCAGAACCGATGTCGGCCAGTAACAGGCCTGGAAGTGACCGAGGTCGGTCACTGTCAGAGAATTTGGGTGGACAACGTGTTTTGAATGAGTCTCAAACGCCCATCAGGAGGTTAGAAAGGGTAAGTAAACCTCCAATTTGATATTCCCCTTCATTATTCTATTTATTGCTAACTGATGGTGGAGAACCAAAGAGTTTTCAAGAAGCAATACAGGTGGAATCCAAGAATCAGTGGGAGCTAGGCATGAAAGAGGAGATTGACTCCTTGAAGAGAACCAAACATGGGATTTGGTTGAGTTGCCAGCAGGGAAGAAGACACTGAAGAATAGATGGATCTATAGGTTGAAGGAAGGTGAGAATGGAAAGATGAGATATAAGGCCAGGTTGGTAGTGAAAGGATTTGCACAAAAGCTAGGTATTGATTTTGGTGAGATTTTTTCTCCTGCTGTTAAAATGACTTCTATATGGGTTGAATTGTCTTTAGTTGCTATTGAGGATTTGCATCTTGAGCAACTTGATATTAAGACAACATTTCTTCATGGAGATTTGGATGAGGAAATATATATGGATCAGCCAGAAGGATTTGAGGTCAAAGGTAAGGAGAAGTTAGTGTGCAGATTGAAGAAAAGCTTGTATGGCCTCAAACAAGCTCCTAGACAGTGGTACTTGAGATTTGACAAGTTTATGACTAAGCATGGCTACAGTAGGTGTCAATTTGACCATTTTGTGTATTTTAAGAGATTGGATAATGGTAGATATATTATTTTTTTGTTGTATGTAGATGACATGCTGGTTGCAGGATCACACATGCAGGATATCTCTGAGCTTAAGGTGAAATTAGCTCAAACATTTGCCATGAAGGATTTGGGAGTAGTAAAGAAAATCCTTGGCATGAGCATTAAGAGAGACAGGAAAAATCATAGGTTGATTTTGTCTCAAGAGGATTATGTGGATAAGGTGTTGAAACGGTTCAATATGCAAGATGCAAAACCGGTAAGCACACCTTTGGCTGGACATTTTAAGTTGAGTAAAGAACAATGTCCTAATTCACATGATGAGGTAGAGTACATGAGTAGAGTTCCATATTCTTCCACAGTAGGGAGTTTAATGTATGCAATGGTTTGTACTAGACTAGATATTTCCCAAGCAGTGGGAGTTGTAAGTAAGTATATGGCCAATCTAGGAAAGGAGCACTGGAAAGCAGTTCAGTGGATCCTTAGATATCTGAGAGGAACCAGCAGTAGGCATTTGTGCTATGGAGGTTTAGATACTTCTCTACATGGTTATGTGGATTTATATATGGCAGGTGATTTGGATGGCAGAAGAAGCACCATAGGATATGTTTTCACTATTGGTGGAATGGCGGTTAGCTGGATATCAAAGTTGCAGAAGGTTGTTGCCTTGTCAACTACAGAAGCAGAGTATATTGCAGTCATGGAGGCTAGCAAAGAGATGATATGGATGACACGGTTCATGGAAGAGCTTGGAAAGGAGAAAGAGAGTTGCAAAATATATAGTGATAGTCAGAGTGCAATCCATTTCGCTAAGAATTTAGCCTTTTATTCAAGAACAAAGCATATACAACTTAGGTACCACTTCATAAGACAGGTATTGGATGATGGTGAGTTGAAGCTGGAGAAGATCCATATAGATAAGAATCCTGTGGATATGTTAACCAAGCCAGTTATAAAGGAGAAGTTGAATCTTCATTCAACTTCTGTTGGTCTTCATGATTGAGTTGAAGATGGAGGAGCTAGAAGATGTTGTTGTACAGGTACTGGTGCAGCTGTTTATCTTCAAATGGGAGATTGTTAAGGTGTGGAGCTAAAAGCTTCACCAAAGGAGTGCATTGTAGAAGTTGCAGGTTTACACAGTCACTGGCGTCAGTCAGGAGCAGTTCAGGAGATGCCGGCGTTGACAAAAATAGCCAACGTCGGTCACAGGCAAACAGGCAGGAACCGATGTCGGTTACCTGTGCGTCCAGAAAGCTATTTCTATGGACTAAATAGATTATTTGCATGATAGGATTAAGTCATAGTCTTAAGTCCGCATCTCTATTATTAGTAAGACTGTTTTAGAGCCCTTGTTTAAGAGGCATAACTATTGGTTGTAAATTCATGCTCATGTTTCCTAATTTTATATATAGGATTAAATCTTCATAGCTTATTGGACACAATTGTAGAATTGGTGTTGAACAGTACATAATTGTATATGTGAATCATTCCAGGTTGTTAGAGTTGATTGTACTTGAGAGAGAGAGATCTTGAGGGAAAGAGATCTAGAGAGAGATCTGTACATCTGAGAGAGGTGTGGAAGAAAAGAAGTTTCTTCAATTGTATTCCTTCTGTAAAGAGTTTAATACAATTTTTCAGGGTGGTTTCTTGTATCTCTTCTTCTTGTTGTATTTATCATTCTAGTTGCTTATCTTTCTGATTTAATTTCGCATTTATTGCTTTCATAGTGTAATCAACATTGTTGGTTGATCCCCAACAATCTTATTATTGAATCCATACCTAATGAGTGAGCAAAATATAAAGATCAACATACTAAAATGATGAATCCAACAAGGGGAATGAAGTGAAGACATGAATCAAAAAACTCTAATTCAGATAAAGAGTTGGAAATTCTTTTGACCTCAGAACCAATTATTTCAATCACACCTCTAGAATTTTAAATATTAGACATGCATATGGTCCTTATAGACCCCTCATAATGGATTTGGTAGTTCATAAACAAGAAAAAAACAAAAAGGGAAGAATTGAATATATTGTGGGTCTTCCTCCCCACTAAATTTTTGGCTCTACTTTTACATGTTTATGTTTGTTATGATACTTAGTTGAGGTAGTAGTGCTTCCAAGGTATTCATATTTTATGTTTCTTTCACACCATGTTGCCTTTTCCTACACTCTCAACTCAATTTACTTTTAGGTTGATAATGGTTGTATCAATTTACCAAATTTGGATAATAGATACCAATATTTTTCTTTTGAAAAAAATATATACTTAAGGTGGTGTTGATGTGTCATCATTGAAATAAGAAAATAGTTACATGACAAATTTGGAATTAAAGTGACTAAAATGACTATTATAACCCCTTGAGGAATCAAAACTAGTCCTATTAGAGTATGCATTACTACATATCTAAAGAACTGGGGACCTTGTGATGATGTGACAATAGTTGTAGTTGATGGTGTGCTTGGTGTTGAGCTAGGAGTCCCTTTTATAGATTTGAATCTCTTAAATAATGCATGACCAGCTTCAAACTCTTTATTGATAATGTCAAAATTGAACATGGAAGGCTTGAATATTTTTACAGCTTCACCCATTAACCTTGTATGCTCTATTTTTGAGGCACTAAATCCTACTTTTATGGCTTCAGCCATAGTTACTTTATCCTTATCAAAATTGATTATTTATATAATTTATTTGTTAGTCTTATAGATAGTTATGTCAACTTCCTTCTTAAGCTATATGTAATTGCTTTAATAAGTGCTTCAAAATTGGGCCTATTTACTAATTTATGAGTGCAAGTTATCACATTTATGACACTCATATATTTTAAAATATCTAAGGCCTCACTTTCCAAGCCATAAAAATATCCTATCAAGGCTTTCATTTGTACATGCCAATTAAAGGCATCATCCCTCTTTAAAATCACAGAGCTTAAATCCCATGCATCATCCTGGGTAGACATTAGGTTTAGGTGATTGAATGCACTATTTATAGCATACTAAACTAGGAAGTTGAACCTACTTTCAAAATATTTTAATTGGTGCACCATAGTTTTAGCACCTTTACCCTTTTGGTTTTGGACTCACCCCTAGAAACTTGAATTGTATTCAAAATGTCGTATAGCCTTGTGGTTGCACTCTATACATTATGCATAATTTCCTAAGGATAATGAATTATTTGTCTCTACGTAAGCCTCTATTATGATTACTCCAAATTTTTATACATCTCTTTCATGGCCTCCTTAGTTGAATTCATGAAAGAGAAAAAATATTCTACATATTTTATGGGGTCACTTGGATTACTTTTGGGCTTCTTGGCCAAGGGAAATAGGTTTTCCCTTTGTTTTAGTAGTATATCCTCCATTATTCTCACATTCATTGCCTTCCTCATTTTCACCCTCTGAATTATGTTACTTTGCTTATCAAAATAGTGGATACTTGTGGGTAAATCTATGAGGACCAAATTTTGTTTATCATCTCTCCAACCTTTTAACTCTTTAACCCATTGGGGCATGATGAGTTCCCCTTGTTCTTCAAGATGGTTAGGGTTTGTAGATGTAAGAGGTGGTATATTTGTGCAATGTGGAGTAGTTACTATAGGTGGCATTATGTCACTTATTGTATGGATAATTGAAGGGGTGGATAAATAATCCTTTTCCATCTTGATACTTCCTTTGGAGAGGTGATTTTTGACACATACATTTTTTGGTCTAGAGTTTTCAAAATTATCATTATGGTAGATTGTGTGGGTGCAAATTGTGGTAATGGTATATCTTATTGAGTGAAATATTTTTTAGGGACATGTGATCCTCAAGGATTGAAAATATAAAATGACACTAAATTCTCAAAATAGACTCTCTTTTTGGGATCCATTATTTGTGTTGAAGCAAAAAGAATGGAAGAATCAATAGAAATAGAAATGGATAGACTGGCACTAGCAGGTGGTAGATTAAAAACTTGAGTATCTATAATAGTAAAGGAATAAACAATATAATAAAATACATTATTAATGCTCTACATTTTTCTTCTATAATAATCTATTGGTCAAGTGGTCCCACTAGAGTTTTTTCTCCTATCAGGCTTCCCAAGCTCATGGATTTTTCCCTTTCTAGTTCTCAATTTTCCTCTATTTCCTCTTGGACTCCTACTTCACTTAATTTTTTCTCTAGTCCCTTCATCATGTCTTCATTTTATTCTTCTTCTTATTCATTTTTATGATAATCAACTTATGAAATTACATGTACATGTTCTTCCTCATTTGTTTCCTCATCAAGGGATCCTCCAGGGGCATCTAGACCTAATGATGGTCTTTATTCTAATTATTTAATTTTGAAGGAGGCTAGGATAACTATAGATTTACCTTGGTGATTAATAGTAGGGTTAATAGGAGGTGAATGGGAAGATTAAATCAATGAAGGATCCACAGTAGTATAAACTACTATTGTGGGTGCTAAAGGGTTGGGCAATGGAATAATAGTGGTGGAGGCAAGAGTGGATGGAGAGGAGACCATTATGGTATGGAATGTTTGAGGATATTTCCCCTCACTTATGTAAATGGGTTTATATGGACTCATTGAATGTGCTTGAGGGTTAGGAGGAGCAGATGGGAGTGAGGAGAAAGAACTTCATGAAAATTCAAGGAGACTTACTTGCATAACTGAAGTAAGTGGATCTATAGGTGCTTAAAATAATATGATTATTTTTCTATCTAGAGGAGGTGAAGTCTTCATAGTTGTTGTTGTTGTACACAAAGTGGTATCAACTATACGAATTGAAGCTAGATGAGTACCAGGTAGGACATTGATAATCTCTTTCTTAATTTAGATATTGTTCTCCCTTTGACTAGTAGGCTCTCCTTATGATAGATTGGTCTCTTCTTATGTGGGAGAGGGAGGATAATATTGCTTGGATATGTCTTAAGGATATGGTTGAGGAAATTTATGAATCCAAACTCTTTATGCTTCCTTTACCATTTCATTTATTTATTCCTTGGTGATTTTTGGGTCATATTGGATGGATTGATTAATGATCATTGACAGCTCATTATCCCTCATGTGAATATAGACCTCAAAATCATCCAAAGCATTCAAAAAGATAACATTATGTTCATATTCTTGGTGACCATATATAATGGTCACCCCTTTTCTTTCCTTGAGGAACTTAATATAGTTCCTAACTTTTCCCTTTGGGGCCTATTCTTTGAATTGGGCCACCTTTAAATTATAATGGGCTTTGACCTATCCAACTTGATTGAGGTGTGCCCTCACTTAAAACTGAACCTACCCAATACTTATGGGAGTATTAAATAATCTTGGTTTTTGAGGCTAGATCCTTGTCTATAATGTTATATAATTGGTGTGCAACCTCTTGTTCTACCACTTTTTCTAGGGCATGGAGTGGTAGTAAAAAATGAGGTGCTTTTGTTCCTTCAATCCTAATGATGGTACAATTTGGATAGTACCAATAGTCTTCCATTTTGGATATTTTCCTTGAATTTTTAGATATTCTAGGCATCTAAGTGCCATAAATGCCTTATAGAGTTGATGATAAAAATCCTCATAATTTATAGTAATCTTTTTGAATCTATAAACAAACAATAAAGAATAGTCATCACAAATTCTACTATTCAAGTACTCAATGGATGGATCCCATAATTTACCATGAGCTCTATGGACCATCCCAATGGCTACATATAATAAATAAGACATCAAATAAAAAATTTCATTCTCCAACCTCTCTTTTAGTTTGAACATTTGTGCCTTCAGTCTGACACTAATAATTTTTCCCAAGTCTACATTTTTTTCAAAACTCAAAAGAATATCCAACAATGGGACCCATTATACTTGCACGTAAGTAGTACTGACAAAGCCATACAACTTATTCATAATGACTATTGATACCCTAATACTTGGCGTAAAATTGATTATGCCATTCAATGAAATACCTCCTTTGAGATCTAATTTCTCTCATTTTACCAACCATTGTTTCAATTTTCCCTCTATAATGTTATGATCCATTCATACATTGGTTGAAACCTAATTATATGAAAATTTAGGCCTAGCCTAAGGTACCTCTCAAATGCTCACCCAAAAACATATGTAACTATATTATTTTGTTTCCTAAAATGAAATCAATCCCCAATACAATTTCCATTAAAGAATAAATCATGAAGTAAGTCTATGCAGGGCATTACCTATGGTTTTTAAACCACATTATGGAGTCCCACGTTATTTATCATCATCAAGTCATCAATGTATTATTTATCCTCCTAAGATAGATGATATTGTGAAGAGTAAAACACTATGGATTCCACTACATTCCAGATGGCCAAATAATAGGGAACTTGAAATCGAGGGCACTTTTGTCAAATGTAGTGTTTATATATTTAATGCTCTTAGAGATGCACTACAGAGAGGGGGTCTGTATGTGACATGGTTTTGGATAAGACATTTTAGTAATCTGAGAGTGGGTGTTTATTTTTTAGACTAGTTGAGAGTTCTTTAAAATTCATTAAAAAATATGGTTTTTGGTTGCTTGAGAGCTCAAAATCATAATGTTCAACTTGTAGATTAATGGCAAAGTGACTCATCTTTACTTAGATTTTGCATATATTTCCAAATATTGAGTCTCAGTTACATAGTTCTTACGACATCAATGTGTATAACAAGTTTATATTTTTCTCTCATTTAGATTTAAATTTACTAGTCAACTTTGATAGTTTATTTCTTTCCATATGGTAGCTTTTTGGTAAATTTACATGCCCGATCAATAGTTTGAAATAGGTGTTGATTTCTCACCTACCAGACTTTGCTTATTTGTTAAACTCTTTATTTTCATTTTGGCCACAAATCTCCTTGATTGTGACACTTGTCTTCATCTCATTTACCTAGAGTCCTTAGACTTATGATCTTTCTTTATATGTTATGCAGTTGTGAGTTAATGAGATTGAACCACATGGAGAGATCTCAAGGCTCAATAATTATTTGAACTTTTGAATTATGTATTCCTTCGAGAGGGCTATAGGTGTATGGGTTATCAACACATGGCATGACCTTGGGGCTTGGGGACTCAGAAACTCAAAGCTATTAGGCCACTGATTTGGTACATCCCCTAGAGTGCTCTAAGTGAACATGATTGTGCCACCTAACTTGATCTTGAGGCTCTAGGATCTCAAAATATTTAGGATTTGCTTTTATTTTTTAGGTTTTAGGTTCATGGGATTATGCCATGTGGCATAATTTGGGCCTCTAGGGACTCAAAATACTTAGAATTTTTATAAAATTAACCTTGTCCCCATTTAACATGGTCTTGCCATGTGGATGGCTTATAGCGGTTCAATTGTTGATAAGGCACAAAAATTTTATTTGATTGTGGTGAGTTTTGATTACCACATTAATGGAACTTTTCAATATTATGGGTAATAGGCTCAAGAACACGGGGGTTTTAAATCCTACATGCTTGGCCTGTCATCACCTATAAACTATCAAGCATCACTTTTGGTTTTGCCCTCATGCCTAGTTAGCCTAGAGATAGATTCATACCCTTTTCAAACCCTTCAAGCCTGAAATGTTCACTTGGAAAATGGCTCTCTTAGGGGACTCCACCCTATTTTATGCAAGATATAATAGATTTTGGTAGATTTTCCACACTAATATTCTATTTCAAATTTGAAAATATAGAAATCAAGCATGTTTTAATAATGAAGCTATGGAAAAACATTTTATCTTTAAATAATAAATTTGCTATGATTGCTAATGTTACCCTGTAGATACAAAGTCAAAAAGATAAGGTATGAATCAAGATTCACCATATACAACTCCTCCTAAACCATTTGGGGAATGTTCCTTATGTAGTTAGTTGTGAGCCTACTGATTCTTCTCCTCACCATTCCCCTCCTAGTGGTCATGGGCATGGGGGAGGCACCACCACTCTCACATCTAGAGGTCTCAAATTTAGAGGAGCTCCTCTCCTTTCTCTCACTGGCCATATCCTCCCTAAGGATTTAATAGAGGCAACAAAGAAAATAGAGGTGGGGGGGGGGGGGGTGGAAACCCCTCTATAGGATAAATTCCCATGGTTGGTATTGGCCATCTCTCCTCCCTGCCAAGATTATCAAGTGCAACCTAATTTTGAAACTATCCAATAAGTTGATAGATGGGACCCCATCTCGATTGATGAAAATCCCCTGACCCAAATTAGATAAAGAGGAAAGCCTCAAGACCCTTCACCTTTGCCTCCTCTCCCAAATTCCATGTTTATAATAACTACTTAGTTTTTTCCTTGTTCTTTGTGCTATTTCATTCCATTTTTTTTATTGATGTGCACTTTAGTTAGTTTAATTGTGGTTATTGACTAGGTTATGACCTCTTTTGGACTTTTGTTTCTTCTAAGGCTTCCTTAGCTCAGTGTGTCTTTTCCACCTATTTATTATATGATTACCATTTTACTATAAGTTTTTTGTTAAATTAATAGAATTGTGCTATTAAATCAAAAAACATGGCTTGGAACCATTTATAATATATATAATTAATAGTTACTATTTTATCTCTCTTTTAAAGTGTAATTGAAACACTTGTGAATAGTTCAAAGAACAAGGACAAAAAAGCTAATAAAATCAATAATAAGATCCATGATGCTCTATGAATGTACCCTTTTCAATAATTAAAGAGTGGAAATTGGAAAATAAGAATGATGATATTAAATATTAGTATATATATATATATATATATATATATATATATATATATATATATATAATATGACAAAAATTATAAATAAAATAAATTATATAATTAAATAATATTATTTAATATAAATGTTAAATAACTTGAATTTAAGAGAAGTTAAAAGTAGTTTTCACCTTCTTTCCCCTTGGTTCTAAGTATATTTGTAAGAATAAATATATATATTAAAATAGTATAATTTTATATATTAAAAATTATAATTTATTTTATAAAAACTCTTTTATCATTTTAAAAAAAGTTTACAAGGAAAACATAGAATTTGTACTACATGAACAATAAATATATTATTATATTAAACTTAACTCAATTAATTTATAAATCTAAATCCATAAAAAACTTAAATTATTTAACAAGGTATTTAACAAATATATATTATAACCTCTCTCAAATGAAGATATTAAATAAAAAATTATTAACTTGAATTAAATTACTAACATGTAATTCCTTGAGTAATTAAGTTTCATAATTTTTCATCCAATCCTTATGTTAAGTATATAAATTTAACATACTTTGGATATCAATACATTTTATGCTTCTTAACAATGTATGTATTACTTATCCATATTGTAAGGGTAATAGAGTAAACAATCATATTATTTCATAGTCCTTGTGGGATGAAGAATGTTTCATGTTATCCACTACAAGTTAAAAGACATCACATTCTTCATTAAAAAACTCTTTCTAATTGTGGTGCACGAAATTGGTAGGTTATTCATTATACTTACTACCACACAATATTGTACATATTAGCTTATTAATTCAAGGCACACTATATGTATGAAGTGATTAACAGGGATGAATATCTTTGGGTAGAGGTGGAATAGATTTAGATTTTCATTTTCCTTCCAGAACAACCCATGCCATCTTCAGTCATTGGCTTATATGAAATTTTAAATGACAATGCATAAACTAGACTCTTGCAATAACCCTATCATACAATTCAATTCATTCTATTGTACAATTAAATCATAAGTATAGGTTATATACACAATAAATATGGATTATCATCTCAAAATTTGAGAGCCACCTAATCCACACTAGAAATTTGAATTGTATTTCTTTTAGGAGAATTCACCCAATTAAATTTAGAGGGGGTATGTTTGATTACAATATTTAATTGATTTGACATAGATCGAGATGTTTTTTTATGTGAATGACAGTAAAATAAGAGAGTCAGACTCATATAAAACATGTTGATGTGACAATGACAAATAAGAGATCTTGAAAATAAACAAATCTAATGGTTTAAGATAGATCAAGACTTAATATTATCAAGTACCTATGACTAAATATTATTTATAGGACAAAGACAAAGATAGATAAATAGAAAGTTATATAAAATTTTGAGATAAAAAGAAATTATAAAATAGAAGTGCTTAATTACATCATTGTTTTACAAACAATATTAAAGTATCATTTTTATGATACTAAATGTAAACCACTTCGAATCTCAACTATATGTATATTAACTAATAAATTTAATTTTTTAACCTGACATTAATTTATAATTTATTTTTTAATATTTTTATAATATTAAATGTAAACCACTTTATCTATGTATATTAATATTAATATTTAACATTAATTTCAAATTATGTAAATACGTAATCTTGGATCACTACACTTAAACATTTTAGAGTTTGGAAGGGATTAAAATATATGTGGTATAATTAGGAAAAGCTATAATTGTATATTCAGATAATGAGTTTATGACATAACTATTAAAAATTAATTTTAATCATTAAAATTTCATTTTTATTTTAGAATTTAATATATTTTTAATATTAATTTTATAATAATAAAATATTTTTAAAAATAATTTATCATAATTTTTGACATATAATCTTTTGTATAAAAATTATATACACAAAAAATATAAAAATTAAAATAATTTTGAATTTATAATATTATAAAATAAAAATTAAAATAATTTAATTATTTGGAATCTGACTTGATTAAATAAAATAACAAATATGACATTTTTAAAAATAAAAAAATATATAAATACAAACAAATTTTAAAAAAAGTAGAATAAAGTGAGAGAAATAAAAATTAAAGAAAAGTAAAATAAATGGGGCAAATTGAACTGTTATTCCATATTACGAAGATAAAATACTAACTTTTTATATTTGATATTTTAAAGATTACTTTTTTCTCATTATTTTCTTTGTACAACTTCCCTCATTGCTTTTTGTGTGATTTCCACTTGCCCAATTATAACATATTGTTTATAACTAATTTATAAACTAACATATATATCTTAAATAAATCTATGTAAAATACATTGATAGATAAGAAGCACTTATATCGTATTAAATTGTGAATGCCTCAAAAATTATATACATCAGTGTATTTTATATAGATTTATGTAAGATATTTAGGCTAGTTATAAAAAATAGTGACCATTTTTCTTTAAAAAAAGATACTAATGTTAAAGTCAAAGAATATATATATATATATATATATATATATATATATATATATATATAATTAATATATATATTATTTTATATATTTTTGTAAGGGTAATTGAAACACTTGTGAAGAGTTCAAGGATCAATGAGAAAGATGGTTATATTATACATGACACTCTCAATGTGAACTTTTCAAAAATTAAAGAGTATGGACGTTGAAAAGTATGACTATTGGAAAACAAGAATGATGACATTAAAAAAAAATTATTATATAACAAAAAAATTATATAAGTAAAATATCTTTAATAATATTTACATCAAATAAATTGAGTTTAAAAAATATAAAAAATTATTTTTATCTTTTCTTTTATATTCTAAAAATTTATTTTTAAATATATTTGAAAGAATAAATATATATTATTCATTAAAATTGTAAAATATTATGTATTATAAATTATATTATATTTCTTAATAATTTTTTCATCATCTTTTATACATTAACAACAAAAACTTATAATTTCATTATTGCATGAACAGATATATTATTATATTAAATTTAATCTAATTAACTTGCAAATATAAATTCACATTAAAATAAAATATTTAATTTTTTAAAATTCATTGTAACTTCTCTTAGAGGATTACTTGTAATTCCTTTAAAGTACTTGAAGCATCAATTGTTTTCATCCCATCCTTATGTTAAGCCTATAAAAGCTAGAGTAAAGCATGCATAGTTTTCTCCTTTTGTTCTAAACAAAAGCAAATGCAACTCTAAATATATTTTATACTTCTTGATGATATAAGGTTAATAAAATAAACAATCCTATTATTTCATGGTCCTTATCCACCTCAAAGCAAAGACACTCTAGGGAACAGTGGGTGGAAATCTCTGACTAGCCAAGCTTTTTAGCTTTTGGTTGAAATTGGTGGAAAAGGAGGTATCATTCAAGGATATAAGTGTTGGTTTCATGAGACAAAAGGATTAAAATTAATTCTCTGCTTTCAGATTTGAATAATGCTCTAAAATATTTTATTTACATAACTCACCCCCGACTCCTTCCCTCCATTATACTTCTATACATTTTTGAGTGGAAGAGATTATTTCTTATTTAAAAATGACTTAAATATTTTGAAGTTTTGAAAAACTTTATTGTCCTATTTGATAAAGTATGTTCATGTTCTTCTAGATAAATCATCAATAAAAGTGATTATATATATTTCTCTAGAAAAAGAACTATTGGAAAATGTCATGGGATTAGTGTTTAACAACTTGAAAGGATCTTTTGATTGGGAAGCCTTGCATTTTTAAAAAGGGTCTTACTATTATTTTCTAAGCTTACATCCTGGACAACCACTATCAATACAATATACTTTATGAATTCAAATCACTAAGTTTCATGTAGATATTTTCTATAAATATGTATAGTTTAGGTGACCAAGTCGTTCATGCCACAATTTACTCACTGCGTGAAAATGATAAATAAATATGAACATGTAGAGGGCTCAAATATATCAAAAATATATCCCAAAAGTAGCACTAAATCCAAAATATGATTTTCCTGTGATGTACACTGAATCGAATGTATCAATGAATATGTTTGGTTGATTGCTAATGACTTTAATGAGGTTAATGCAAGAACTAAGAGATAAGATTAATATATAAAGAGATATCATGGCAAGTGTGAATTAGGTACAAAATACTATTGACTAGTTGTTGGTACAAGGTTGGATGAACTTTAGTTGTTTAGAAACTACTATATAGAAAAATATATATATGACTGAAATAGTGTGGGAGAAGGATTGCAGTCAACCATGTCAAAATTATTTATCAAATCATGAGTATAGTTATACTAACTAATGGAGGCACCCTCAAAATATTTATGAATATGAAATCCAAGAAATTAGTGTAGAAGTCCTATATCATTCATATCAAATTAGTCCATCAACTTGTGTTTAACATCTTAAATCATGGTGTCTGAATTGCCAATGAAAATGAGTTCATCAACATATAAGAGCATTATCAAAAGATTGTCCCATTTATTATATGTGGACATTAGGTTCATAGGAACAATTTTTTAAACCATAATTGAGTATAAAAATTACATTTTCTCATACCAAGCCTAAGGATATATAATAAGACCATTACAAGAATGACAGAACCAATATAAAGTGAAGGTTAATCCAAAAATACTTAATCTTGAACTATATGAATCTCCTCTCAAATATCACCATTTAAAAACACACTTTTCACATCCATTTGGTATACTAACCAATGATGTGTTGTAGAGAGGGAAAGTGCAATACAAAAAAATCCTTTTTGGTAATATGGGAAATGTTCACTAGTAGTCATTTTATCCAACCCATGAGAAAGTCTTTGCTACTAGTCATGCCTTGTACTTATCAATGAAACCATCTTCTATATATTTGGTCTTATAAACACATTTACAATTCACAAGTTCTATTTCTCTAGGAATATCCCTCAAGGTTGATATAATAATATTCATTAATGAAGAATACTTTTCTTGCATAGAAACATTATACTGTTGTTTTATTCTTATCTCATAAAATAGTACTGGGTCATATAAAATAACATGGATCATAAAATCCACACTAGAAATCTAAGATCAAATATGAAAAACATCCAAAAGATCACCAAATAAAGAATAAACTACTTATAGATTAGTATGATACCACTTTGGCATAGCCCAAAGAAAAGGTGGCAGAGGTGGCATTGCAAGAGAGTCACCATTAATATCATCATTATCAAGAATTAAGTCCTCAAGAGATGATAAAGGTGGAGGAATGAATGAAGGAGAAAAAGGACATATAGGATCTAGTGGAATGAAACTCTCATCAACTTTGACATGCCACCAAAATAATATATCATAAGTGATTGGATCAATGAGGAAATAAGCCTTAACATCCTCAAAATGGACAAAAAATATGAGTTATTTTCTCATCTTCTCTATGTAATCAAACTTTTCATCATGAAAATACATTCATGCCTTTATTGTAAATGTGAAAAATTAATAAACATTGGGATTTATCCTTGACCAAGTTTCTTCAAGAGTCTTATTATGCAATACTTTGTGGGGTATATGGTTATGTAAAAAATTCACACAATTAATTACTTCATCCTAAAAATTATATGCCATGTCCTTGGATGAAATAATGTAATTATACATCTCCTTCAAGGTTTTATTCTTCCACTCAGCAACAAAATTTTGTTTAGGAGTATAGGAAACCATGAATTGATGCAATATGCCATGCTTAATATAAATTTATTATAAGGCTTTACATAGAAACTTTTCCCACCATCATATTTATGAATCTTCTTTATTGGAATACATGATTGCTTCTTATTTAATGGTTTAAATGCTTTAAATTTTTCAAAAACTTATTTTTTTAAATTGAGAACGTACATTCATTTTCTTATATATAAATCATCAATAAAAGTGAGTACATATTTCACTATGGAAAAAGAATGAGTGGAAAATTTCATGAGATTAGTGTGAAACAACTTGAAAGGAGATTTCACGTGGGACGCCTTATATTTTTTAAAATGGTCATGGTGTTGTTTTCCAAGCATAAATCCTAAATAATCACCATGAATGTAAGATAAATGAAGTGGGAAAAAAGAGCAATTAGGCATAGAAGGCCTAAAAAGTCATACACAGGTTTGTGCATGGAAATCTAAGAAGTCTTATAAGTATGGAAAGATTTTTAGGATTGAGTAGTTTAAACAAGGTGGAAAACATGTTATATTATTATTCCAAGATTTTAATTCATTGAAAAATGAGGAAAATTCAAGAGAAGACCTATTAGGGTCATTCCATTGTGACTGTATATAAACCCCTAAAGTGGTATAATACGCGTTCTAAAGGGTATGAAGGGTCAAACAACAATGAAAAACATATAAATATGCCTTGATGGATATTAAAAACCTTGTTGAGTTGATTCCAAACTTCACAAACACTTTGACCTCTATTCATGCAAGTTTTTCCCTACTTTGTTTCATAATTGTAGACCTGCTAGCCCAAGAAGCTACTTTATCATATGTAATCTCACATGAGCAGGTACATGGGGTTAAAAAGGAGTTTAGGGTAATTAAATGGGTATGTTTAATCTAAACCCATGGCTTTAGGAGAGAAATTAAAGCCCTCATCTCTATGAATAATCATTAATACCAACAAAGCTTCTTAGACCCTTGTTAAACCCTATTAAGGACTTGATGGAAGGGTTTGGCCTTCAAACACATTCAAATGCAATGAATTGTCTTTGAAATTAATTTTATGGCCCATATAGGTCCCTTGAACATTTAATATATCAGTTGGGTGTCACGTGTGAAAGATATAAATGTAAAAAATGGCTTAAGAAGATGGTTACATGCCTAATTTACAAGGTTTCAAGCTTATTGCAGGTGTCCAAATCCTGTGAGGAAGACTCTTAAACCTAGGTATAAGGTCTATAATTTCCTAAAACTCTTATCATGACCTACCCATGATGAACACAAGCTACCTAGTCACTAATTTGAGTTTAGGTGATATTTTCCTCACTGTCTTACTCCAAAAGACCTAGTTGTAGCTATCACAAAGGGGAGTTGCAGACCTTCCAAGATGATTTATAGCATATGAACATTAATGAGACCTATCTATTCATCCCATAAAATCCATATAATTTTTTTAAAGTGGTAAATGAGTCATTCTAATGACTTGAATTAGGTTTGAAGTGAACATGTCATAGGTAGTTTGAACATGGCCATTGAAGACACTAATGGAGAGTCCAATAAAGATTAAAAGGTTTCAAGACACCTAAAGGATTTTGAGTTACCAATGGAACATCAGTATGGAGATATATCAAACCTATGTAAAGTGTCAAGGATAGGTACAAAGGGAAGTTCAAGGTGAGTTAATGACTAAGAATGCCACTTATCACTTTTTTCAAGACAAGAAGGATAGTTTCAAGAATGTTACTGAGTCATCAAGCACAATCAAGAATCTCTTCCATGCCAACTCCATGAAAATATCACAATGAATCAGGTTAAAACATATTAATAAGTTTCAAGGATGTTTTTAACTCATTTATTTCTTGTAACTAATCCTAGAATAGTGACACTTATCAAAGAACAACTCATTGCCTCTCTCTCTCTCTCCTTTCTCACTTTCTCTATAAGTATGCCTATTTTTAGCATTTGTAAGGATCATCCACCTGAGTATGGTGAATCCCTACTCATTCATATGCTTTTGATAAATGAACACTAATTATTTTACCTCCTTATATGACATTACTTAATGTGTATGTATGGATAGTTGATCTTATTAAGTGATTTGTTTAGTCTTCCTTGACATGTTGTCCTATTATAACACATATATGTAGTTAGAAAGGTTTTACTGTATGTCATGTGAAGTGTTTAAGTGAGGTTTAATGGTTGAGTGAGTTTGAATATTCATTGGCATCATTTATGCCTCTTGATTAGTCATCCTATCCTAAGAATGCATGATAACCTTAAAATTGAAACATTGATGTAGGAGATTCAAATTAAGAGTAGTGTATGTCCAAGCTAGTCTCATGTTTGATGTGTACATGAAACTAGTTGGTAGTGGTTAATTAGTTTGGTGTATCACCTCCCTAGTTAGGTTTATTTCATGTTATCCCTTTCCCTTTTTGTTAAGGTGTGGAGCCTAAAAGCTTCACCAAGGAGCGCATTTTAACAGTTGCAGGTTTACACAGTCACCGGCATCGGTCAGGAGTGACCGACGTCGGTCAGGAGCAGTTGAAGAGATTCTGGCATCGATAGAGATCGGCCGATGTCAGTCACAGGCAAGCAGGCAGGAACTGGCATCAGTTACCTGTGCATCTAGAAAGCTATTTCCGAGGACAGAACCGAGTGTTTGCATGATGAGATTAAGTTGTAGTCTTAAGTCCGTGTCTCTATTATTAGCAAGACTATTTTTAGAGCCCTTGTTCAAGAGGCTTAACTGTTGGTTGTAAGTGCATGTTTAAGTTTCCTAATTCTATATTAGAATTAGATCTTCTTACCTTATCGTATGTAGTAGTTCATGGTATGTGAATGTTGAAGAACAGTACAGAATTGTATAGGTGAATCATTCCAGGTTGTTGGAGTTGATTGTACTTGAGAGAGAGAGCTCTTGAGGGAAAGAGATCTAGAGAGAGATCTGTACATCTGAGAGAGGTGTGGAAGAAAGAAGTTTCTTCAATTTTATTCTTTATGTAAAGAGTTTAATACAAGTTTTCAGGGTGGTTTCTTGTATCTCTTGTTCTTTGCTATTTATCATTCTAGTTACTTATCTATCTGATTTAATTCTGTGGTTTATTGCTGTCATAAGTGTAATCAAATTGTTGGTTAATCCCCAAAAATTGGTATCAGAGCCTTAGTTGCAGGTTTAGAGCTTGATATCCACAAGTGGTATTAGAGCTCAGGTTCACTAACAGGTCATTCAGATCTGTGTAGTGTGTATTGATTACAGGTTACTCACAGGGGTTTCTGTAAGGATTTCTATTTGAGTGGGAGAAGAAATGGCAGAAGAAAGTAAATTGAGAATGGAGAAGTTCAATGGAAAAAATTATCAACATTGGAGAATGCAGATAGAGAATTATCTGTATCAAAAAGATCTATACTTACTGTTAGGTGGGATTGCAAAGAAGCCCAAAGACATGGATGATGAAGAATGGGAAGTTCTTGATAGAAAGGCTCTAGGGTCTATAAGACTGAGTCTGGCATCTACTGTGATATCTAATTTATCACAGGCAAAAACAATGGTAGAATTGATGACTACTTTAGCAAATTTGTATGAAAAACCCTCAGCTTCTAATAAGGTATATCTTATGAAGCAGTTATTTAATTTGCATATGCAAGAAGGTGGATCTGTATCTAATCACCTGAATGATTTCCATGGAATTGTTAATCAATTAAGTTCAGTCAATATTGTGTTTGATGATGAAATAAAAGCTCTTTTAATATTATGTTCTTTGCTTGAAAGCTGGCATAGCTTGGTAATGGCAGTTTTTAATACTACATCTGCTTTGAATATTTTAAAAGTAGAGGATGTTGTTAGTGTTATCTTGAATGAGGAAATTCATAGGAAAATCACAGAGGAAACATCAGGGAATGCTTTAAGTTTTGAGAGCAGAGGAAGGCAAAAAGAGAAGAGCAAGAGGAGATCAAGGTCTAAGTCTAAGGTGAGAGGTAGATCCAAATCTAGAAATGGCAGGAAGCCACAATGCTAGAATTGTGGAAAGATGGGGCACATAAGCAGAGATTGTTGGTCAAAGCCTAAGGAGGACGATCAACACGAAGGAAAGGAAGAAGCAAAGGTTGCAGGCATTACACAAGATGCTTTAATATTCTCTTTGCATAATAATATAGAATCTTGGGTGTTAGATTCTGGTGCATCTTTTCATGCTACCCCTAATAGAGAATATTTTAGTGACTATATCCATGGAGATTTTGGAATAGTGTATTTAGGGGATGATGAGCCTTGTAAAATTATTGGCAAAGGAAAAGTGCAGCTGAAAATGTAGAATGGAAACACATGGATGTTGAGAGATGTGATGCATGTTCCTAGCTTGAAGAGAAATTTGATTTCTGTAGGAAAGTTAGGGGATGAGGGTTGTATAGTAACTCTCACAGTTGAATCTTGGAAGGTGACCAAGGGTGCACTTGTAATGGCTAGAGGTAAGAGAGTAGGTACTCTCTATTTATGTAATTGTGTTACTAATATTTCTCCTTCTATATTATCTACTTCAGATGTGTATGCTAAATTGTTGCACTCAAGGCTTGGCCACATGAGTGAGAAGGGGATGTCAATTCTTAAGTCTAAAGGTAAGCTTTCAGATTTGAAAAGCGTAGATCTGGAATTTTGTGAGCATTGTGTGTTTGTAAAATAGAAGAGGGTGAGTTTTCTTAAGATTGGGTCAACTAAGAAGAGGCATAAGTTGCAGCTTGTTCACACAGACACGTGGGGACCGGCTCAAGTTGCTTCTATTGGAGGATCACAGTACTATGTTTCATTCATAGATGATGCTACAAGAAAGGTATGGATCTATTGTATTAAGAAGAAATCTGATGTATTTGAGACTTTTAAGATTTGGAAAGCTATGGTTGAGAATGAAATAGGCAGAAGATTGAAGTGCCTGAGATCTGACAATGGTGGTGAGTTTTACAGCTATAAGTTTAGAGATTATTTTTATATGCATGGAATCCACAGGCAAAGGATGGTTCCAAGGACACCTCAGCAGAATGGAATTACTAAAAGGATGAACAAAACAATAATGGAGCGTGTAAGGTGTATGAGATTACATGCTGGTTTGCCCTTAGAGTTTTGGGCAGAAGCTGTTGACACTGCAGTGTACCTGATTAATAGAGGACCCTCTATAGCTTTGGATGGTGGAATTACAGAAGAGGCATGGACAAGGAAAAAGGTAGATCTCTCATATCTCAAAGTTTTTGGTTGTGAAGCCTTTATGCACATTGATAAGGAAAATAGAAAGAAGCTGGATGCTAAGTCTATGAGGTGCACATTTATTGGCTATGGCTCAGATGATTTTCATTTTAGATTTTAGAATCTAAGAACTAACAAGATAATTAGGAGCTGTGATGTTGTTTTTAATGAAAAAGTGATGTATAGTGATCAGCTGAAGAAGTTGAATCAATCTGGGCAGAGCAATGGAGAATTGGACGAGGTGACGGTCCAAAATGAGCTCACAGGAAAAAGAAATAATCACTTGCAAAAAAACATAGAGACCGACGTCGGCAGGTCAAGAACCGATGTTGGCATGACAGAATCCGATGTCAGTCATACAGAGATCGACGTCGGTAGGATAGGCACCGACATTGGTCAAAAAGAATCGGCATCAGCCAGTAATAGGTCTGTAGGTGACCGAGGTCGGCCACTGTCAGAGAATTTAGGCGGACAGTGTGTTGTGAATGAGTCTCAAATGCCCATCAGGAGGTCAGAAAGGGTAAGTAAGCCTCCAGTTAGATATTCCCCTTCATTATTTTATTTATTGCTAACTGATGGTGGAGAACCAAAGAGTTTTCAAGAAGCAATACAGGTGGAGTCCAAGAGTCAGTGGGAGCATGGCATGGTTGAGGAGATGGAGTCCTTGAAAGAGAACCAAACATGGGATTTGGTTGAGTTGCCAGCTGGTAAGAGGACACTGAAGAATAGATGGACCTACAGGTTGAAGGAAGGTGAGAATGGACAGATGAGATATAAGGCCAGGTTGGTAGTGAAAGGATTTGCACAAAAGCTAGGTATTGATTTTGGTGAGATTTTTTCTCCTGTTGTTAAAATGACTTCTATACAGATTGTACTGTCTTTAGTTGATATTGAGGATTTACATCTTGAGCAGCTTGATGTTAAGACAATGTTTCTTCAGGGAGATTTGGATGAGGAAATATATATGGAACAGCTGGAAGGATTTGAGGTCAAAGGTAAGGAGAAGTTAGTGTGCAGATTGAAGAAAAGCTTGTATGGCCTCAAGCAAGCTCCTAGACAGTGGTATTTGAGATTTGACAGGTTTATGACTGAGCATGACTACATTAGGTGTCAATCTGACCATTGTGTGTATTTTAAGAGATTAGATAATGGTAGATATACTATCTTATTTTTGTATGTAGATGATATGCTGGTTGTAGGATCACACATGCAGGATATCTCTAAGCTTAAGGTGAAATTAGCTCAAACATTTGCCATGAAGGATTTGGGAGCAGCAAAGAAAATCCTTGGCATGAGCATTAAGAGAGATTGGAAAAATCACAAGTTGATTTTGTCTCAAGAGCATTATGTGAACAAGGTGTTGAAACGGTTCAATATGCAGGATGCAAAATCGGTAAGCACACCTTTGGCTGGACATTTTAAGTTGAGTAAAGAACAATGTCCTAATTCACATGATGAGGTAGAGTACATGAGTAAAGTTCCATATTCTTCCACAGTAGGGAGTTTAATGTATGCAATGGTGTGTACTAGACCGAACATTGCCCAAGCAGTGGGAGTTGTAAGTAAGTATATGGCCAATCCAGGAAAGGAGCACTGGAAAGCAGTTCAGTGGATCCTTAGATATCTGAGAGGAACCAGCAGTAGGCATTTGTGCTATGGAGGTTTAGATACTTCTATACATGGTTATGTAGATTCAAATATGGTAGGTGATTTGGATTGCAGGAGGAGCACCACAGGATATGTTTTCCCTGTTGGTGGAATGGCGGTTAGCTGGATATCAAATTTGCAGAAGGTTGTTGCCTTGTCAACTACAAAAGCAGAGTATATTGCAGCCACAGAAGCTAGCAAAGAGATGATATGGATGACACGGTTCATGGAAGAGCTTAGAAAGGAGCAAGAGAGTTGCAGACTATACAGTGATAGTCAGAGTGCCATTCATTTGGCTAAGAATTCGGCCTTTCATTCAAGAATAAAGCATATATAGCTTAGGTACCACTTCATAAGACAGGTATTGGAGGATGGTGAGTTGAAGCTGGAGAAGATCCATACAGATAGGAATCTTGTTGATATGTTAACCAAGCCGGTTACAAAGGAGAAGTTGAATCTTCATTCAACTTCTGTTGGTCTTCATGATTGAGTTAAAGATGGAGGAGCTAGAAGATGTTGCTGTACAGGTACTAGTGCAGCTGTTTATCTCCAAGTGGGAGATTTTTAAGGTGTGGAGCCTAAAAGCTTCACCAAGGAGCACATTTTAATAGTTGTAAGTTTACACAGTCACCGACGTCGGTTAGGAGCAGTTGAAGAGACGTTGGCGTTGACAGAGATTGGCCGACGTCGGTCATAGGCAAGCAGGCAAGAACCAGCGTCGGTTACCTGTGCATCCAGAAAGCTATTTTTGAGGATAGAACCGAGTGTTTGCATGATGATATTAAGTTGTAGTCTTAAGTCCACGTCTATATTATTAGCAAGACTATTTTTAGAGCCCTTGTTCAAGAGGCTTAACTGTTGGTTGTAAGTGCATGCTCAAGTTTCCTAATTCTATATTAGAATTAGATCTTCTTAGCTTATCGTATGTAGTAGTTCATGGTATGTGAATGTTGAAGAACAGTACAGAATTGTATAGGTGAATCATTCCAGGTTGTTGGAGTTGATTGTACTTGAGAGAGAGAGCTCTTGAGGGAAAGAGATCTAGAGAGAGATCTGTACATCTGAGAGAGGTGTGGAAGAAAGAAGTTTCTTCAATTGTATTCCTTCTGTAAAGAGTTTAATACAAGTTTTCAGGGTGGTTTTTTGTATCTCTTGTTCTTTGCTATTTATCATTCTAGTTACTTATCTATCTGATTTAATTCTATGGTTTATTGCTGTCATAAGTGTAATCAAATTGTTGGTTGATCCCCAACACTTTTCATTACAAGCTAGTAGTGTAGTGTTGTGAGCCTAATTTATACATTAAGGGGAGATAACCCTATAATCTATAAATTTAATCCACCTATTAGGCCACTCATATCTTAGGATTGTATCCAAGTTACCCATAATTGTTAAGTATTGAATAACCTTTCAAGTGTGAAAATTTGGGTGATAATAGTTCTATCACACCTAGTAGGACAAGAGACTTCATCCATTAAAGAGTGATTGGTGTGACCTTCAATGAACCAACCTCTGGAGGCATGAACATAAGCACAAATGGAAAATATAAATGTATTCAATGGGTTTTAGTGGTCCAAGTATCATTTTAAGCAAGTTTTATTTCAATTTTTCTTTTTATCATGAGGTTTCATGGATGAATTTGGTGTTGAATTCTATTTTACTCAAGTTTGTGAGGCATATAAAACTCATTTTGATCTTTTTCAGTATTTTATTGAGCATTATCAACAATATGTTAATTCTTATCAACCTTGATATTAGGATTATTACCCTTATTATTATTTTCCTCAATAATATTACCAAGATAGTTCACCACTTTGGTAGCCTTTTCATCCTTTTAACCAGTCTTATCAAGACCTTGTTGCTCCTAGTTAACATAGTCACATTTTAAATCAATCTATCTTGAGCTTCAAACAAAATATCTTGCATTATGAAAAGCATATGATATGGCTTGATAGATAAAAGGAGTATGGTTTAAGTGTTTCTAGTCATCTCATATAGAATGTGAGAGACTCATTACATCTTATGAAGAGAGAGTGGGTAGCTATTGAGAGAGAAAAATGGAAAAGAATCACTAGTGACATGATGGACATAGGTGGACTAATTCAATGCATAGATGACAAGCTAATAGTTCATAAAGAGTAACAAGTTCAGTGTTATCAGTGTCATGCGCCTTCTCCTATACAAAATCAATCCTTGTTTGTTCCACCCATTCTTCCTCAAAATACTAAGTTAAGTGAGTTTCAAATCATCCCAAGTCCTTCACATGTCCCTCAAGCCTTCCCATAATGGAATTTAATCCAAGATAAAATCCAAAAGAGGAAAGAAGTTATTATTCAAAGTGTAGAGGATTAAGACATTTTATAATTGGAGTGTTTGATTGGCACTTGGAGGGAAAATAATGAGGCTATCTTGGCATAAAAATCCATTCCCTTTCTTTAAGAACCCCCTAAAAACTCTGTTAAGATTCCATGTTGGAATCATGTAGTGAATTCATGGGATAAACAAAGTGGAACAAGTTTAGACTAGAGAAATGAGACCAAAGAAGAATATAAACCTATTCAAGCCCCACCTATCCCTCCTCAAGAGCCTAAAGCCTTCCCATCTTGGAAGTCAATTCAATAAGGAATCCAACACAAAAAATAAATACTTTTTGAGAAGCTTGACAAACCTAAGACTTTCCCATATTGGAAATCAATTTAAAAGAGCATTCAAATAAAGAAGTAAGTCATTATAGATAAATTTTAAAACCAAACCATTTCAAGTTTTAAAGGATTCATTTCTGAATTGAAGAAAGAGAGGGATAAGCTCTTTGATAATGAGAGATCAAAATTTGTTTGTGAGGTTGAACAACCCATCTTTGAGGAAGACAATCAAATTATAGTTTTAGATCACTCCCAACAAGGCTATGAAGAGGATAATTTAAGTGTATATGATGAAGAAGTTATCATTGGAACACCTCTTGGTGAAGATAAAAGTAAATCAATCTTTAGAGATGAAGAGAGAGGTGATCTTGATGAAGATGTTCCAGTGGATCTTGAGATAGATGAAATCTCAAATGAATAAGTTGAAGTCTTGAGTGGGCTTGGAATGTTTCCTAGTGAGAAAGAGATAAAAGTTGTGGAAATAAACCTACAAACATGCATGAATCCATTGAGGAGTTTGAAGTCTTTGACCACCCTATAAATCCTAAAGAGAAGGATGAGGGTGATTTTCAAGTTTTCATAATTTAAATTGACCAAATAAAGGAGCTAAATGAGGATTGGAAATAGTACATTGAGTACCTTAAATATATTGGAGTCCTTTGCAAAGGTACACTTCATATTATAAATCATGCTCATGAGGAGGTTGATTAAGACATATCTATTGAAGACCATGATGCAACTTAGAAAGTGTATGCAAAAATTCTTTAAGAGCTTGATGAACTTGTAGTAGCTGATAAACAACATGATGCCACTTAAGATGTCATAGAGGCCCAAGAATAATGCCTAGATGGAGTATCATTGGATGAGGTTGTAACTCTTCCTATAATTTAAAATGTGATCACTGGTGAAGCTCTCTTCAAGATCAAATAACAACATAAGGTAAGTCTTGAAGAATAAGATGATGTTTTCTTTATATGTGATTTATTATCTATTATCGATTCACTTGAGAATATTCCAAGAGGATTAGCAATCAAGAGGAGGGTGAAGCCAACAAGATCAAGGTCAAACAGGCAACTTGTCTTATATTATTTTCCACTTTATGGAACAAAAGATGTCAAAAACTTCCCATTTGATCTAAGAATAAAAAATATATGTGGAGGTTAGTTGTGTGTAGTAGGTTACTTTATGCCTTGTTTTCCCTAAGTGATTATTAACACAAGTGTGTTGTCTTGTTTTGTTTGATTGTGTGTGTTGCCCTTTGTTTTTGTGTGTTTGGTGATGTAATTGGATAGATTGCATGCTTTCAAGAGCTTGTAATCAAATATCAAGGTTTAATCAGGTATATAGTAGAGTGCAAGTGACTCTATTACCTAATGAAAGGACAAGGCAATTGGTCTATTAGCATTACATGCATTCTACCCTTGTGAATTACCAAATTGTTGACCATTTTTTACACCCAAGAAAAAAATTTAAACACCTATAACTCAAAACTTCCTTCATAGGAATTCTTAACTGTAAATTTATAGCCATCTTGGTCCTGTAATGTTCTTCCAATGGTCACTTAAAGCCTTGTTTTCATTGATTAATGTATTGACTTCCTTATGTGTTTTAGCCATCGAGGTTAGTTTAGAGGGTCTTAAGTCTATTTCAAGATGATTTATTGACCCTCAAGTCTTCCCATTCCTTGGTTGCCTTGTTTGAAGCATCTTAGCCTTATTTAAGGGTGTTAAGGCAACTTAGCATATTTTAAGGTTTTTAGAGAGGTCAAGGTTTCATTGTGGTCAATTTGAGCCTTCCCAAAGCCTCCTTATTTCATGGGTTGTTAAATGAAATGGTAAAAAGGTAAATTGAAATCAAAAGTGGTCTTAAAAAGTTTTATGTTCATCTCCTAAAGCTATCATACATGCTTTAGTTTCCTCTATACTTGTCAATGCATTCCAAGGTCTATCAATTCACTTTTTGGGCCAAATATGAGGTATTATACATACCTTTTAAAATTACAAGCATTACAAGAGTGTTTATAACATGCATAATGTTAGGAATTGGTCAGAGAGGGGTTAGAGTCATAAATTCTTGTAGTTTAATGTACAAAAGATAGTGAATCACTACAAATAAGGAACTTTTGGTCACTTATACAGGCATGAAGGATCCATATTCAGGTGTAAATTCATGTAGGTGTGTCTATTCACTTACCTCAAATAAATTTCATTAAAAAAATCTTTCATAAATCTAAAGAAGGTAACCGATGCATCAAAATCTCCATTGAGCCCTTGACAGACTCACAATGGCCAGTTTCATATGCTCATTTTGTACAGAGGAGAGAGAGAGTGGTGACATAATCTCTTTGGTAGAGAAGGGAACCCTATTATCCTTCCATTTTATGTAATTAGTTATCTAATCCATTCCCCCTCCTTTATGAACTATTGATAATAAATTAAGGTGCTTAAAACTACCTATAAATCATGTAAGCTCATTTTTTGCCTTTTGGATACACATTGGAGCTCGATGAGGGAAAACAAATAATGGGAAGACTATGTCATGATGCTAATGGACCCCATAAATACCAAAACAATTACATATAACCATGGTACAGGTCTGCCCATGTGAATAAATTAGTGTTTTATCCATATTTTTAAGATCATATAGGTTTCATGAGAAGTGTGAGGTTTTTTATACATATATTAGATAGAAATTAGGTGATAATGAGGTGAAATAAGCTTCAAAAAATTCAATTACCTAATCTTCATTATAATCTATTCCCAGTTGGCACATGTCAGCCATCAAAAGATAAGAAATATTTAGTTTGATCAATTTTTAGGCTGATGGTAATGGGTTTTGGATGAATTCAAGGTTTAAAGCTAATGATATAATGTGGTCAAGGTTCTCACATTGCCTATGCATCTATCCAATGATCCATAAGGTCATTGGGTAATCTTTCAATGCTTATAAATCTTAAAATCTTTCACTAGCATTATACTCTTTTGAAGTTATAGGTATTAGATGGAGAGAGGAGGTAGATTTTTTGTTTTGTTAGAAGTTTTTAGAATTAAAAAGGTGAATAAATCCATTCACAGTGTTTTATCTTCATAAATTCTCTTCATACCTCATTAAGACACCATTAGGTCTCAAAAGGCACATAGACTATCGTTATATGCACACAAGGTAACTGTGTACATGCTTAGAATGAATAACTATATCTACTCAAGGAAATAAAAAAACATGAGGGTATTCATAGATGGGAAAGGTGAGATAATGCAAAAAAGAGATCAATAAGCCTAAACAAACTTAACAAGCATCCACATATAGGTTTTAGGTGAATTAGGGGGAATGTGTTGATCATTGTTGAAGCTATGAAGTGTAGATGTAGGTGAAGGAGGTTTTTTTCTTGAATGATCAATAATTTAAAAATTCATCATGGTATTTCAAAATTATTAGAGACAATGAAGTTGGAAAAAGAGTAATTAGGCATAGGAGGCCTAAATAGGCATACACAAGTCTATGTATGGAAATCAAAGAAGTTTTGAAAATATGGAAAGGCTTTTAGGATTGAAGAGTTTTAATAATGTGTAATTTTTTTATAATATGCTTCCTAAATTTTTATCCACTGACAAAGGATGAAAATGCAAGAGAAGACCTATTAGGGTCATTCTAGTATGAGTGTCTACAAACCCCTATAATGGCATAATACATGTTCTAAAGGACCTGAAGGATAAAATGGAATAGATAACCATATAAACATGCCTTGAATGATATAATAAACCTTTTTAATGTTATTAAAAACTTCAAAAACACTTATACCTCTCTTCATGCAAGTATATCCCTACTCGAGTTTATGGTTGCAGGCCTACTAGTCGAGAAGCTAATTTATCACGTGTGATATCACACAAGTAGGTACATGGAGGAAAAATAAGTTTTGGGATGTTGAAGGGGTATGTTTACTCTAAACCCATTTCATTAGGATATAAATACAAGCCCCCACCTCTATGAACAATCATTAAGACAAAAAGAACTTCTTAGACCCTTATTAAACCCTGTTAAGGACCTAATGGAGAGGTTTAGCCTTCAAACACCTTAAAATGAAATGACTTTTACTTGAAATGATTTTTATGGCCCCTATATGTCCCTTTATTTTATTATAGATCACTTGGGTGGCATGTGCGAGGGAGATATAGGCATAAAATGGCTTCAGATATGGTTGCAAGCCTAATTTACAATGTTTCAAGCTTATTGCAGGTGTCCAAATCCCATGAGGAAGAATATTAAACCCAAGAAAAGGGTAAAAAACATCCTACAAGTAATTTAAATACCTCCCTATGATGAACACAAGCTTCCAAGGCATGGATTTGAGTATAGGTGATGTTTTCCTCATTGTCTCACTCCAAGAGACCTAGTTATAACTTTCACAAAGGGGAGTTACAGACCTTCCAAGATGATTTCGAGCATTTAAGCCTTCATGAGATACATATATTCATCCCATAAAATACATATAATTTTATTCAAGTGGTAAATGAGTCATTATAATGACTTGAATCAAGTTTGAAGTGAAAATGTCACAGGTAGTTTGAACATGGCCATTGAAGACCTTGAAGATTAAAAGGTATCAAGACACCTAAATTAGTTTGAGTTACCAATACAACATTAATATGAAGAGATATAAAAACTATGAAATGTGTCAATGAGAGGGATAAAGGTAATTTCAAGGTGATTTGATGACTAAGAATGCCACTTGTCACTTTTCACTTGCCAAGAAGGATAGTTTTAAAAATGTTAGTGAGTCATCAAGCACAATCAAGAATCTCTTCCATGAAAACTCAATGAATACATCATCATGAAGAAATTTGACACATATGAAAAAGTTTCAAGGCTATTTCTAAGTCTTTTATTGCTTGTAACTAATCCTAGATTAGTGACACTTGTCAATGATCCCCCCCTCTCTCTCTCTCTCTCTCTCTCTCTCTCTCTCTCTCTCTAGGTATGCCTATTTTTGTCATTTGTAAGGATACTCCACCTTAGTATGGTGAATCATTTCTCATTTTTATGCCTTTAATCAATGAATACTAATGGTTTTACCTCTTTCTATGAATGTACTTAGTGTGTATATATGGATAGTTGATCTTGTTAAGTGATTTGCTTAGTCTTCCTTGACATGTCTTATTCTAACACATATATGTAGTTAGAAAGCTTCTCTTTTAGGTCATGTGAATTTTTCAAGTGAGGTGTATTTATTAAGTGAGTTTTCCTATTCATTAATGTCATTTTATACCTCTTGATTAGTCCTCCTAGCCTAAACATCCATCATAACCTTCACATTGAAATATTAATGTAGGAAATTCAGATTATGAGTAGTGTATATTCAAACTTGTCTCATGGTTAGTGTACACATGCATCTGATTGGTAGTCAATTATTTTGGTGTGTCACCTCCCTAATTAGGTTTATTTCATGTTATCCCTCTCCCTTTTCCTTATAATCTAGTAGTGTATAGTTGTGAGCCTAATTGATACATCAAAGGGATTTAGCCTTATAATCTAGAGATTCATTCTACCTATTAGGCCACCCACAACCTAGGATTATCTCCATGTTACCCCAAAGTGTGAAGGCTTGAACAAACATCAAATGGTACAAATTTGGATGATAATAGTTACTATTTTATATCTCCTTTTTAGTATAATTGAAACACTTGTGAATAGTTCAAAAAAAGACAAATATGGATATAAGATACGTGAAAATCTATGAATGTACACTTTTAAATAATTAATGAGAATGGACCTTGAAAAGTATGGACATTAGAAAATATGAATAATGATATTAAAAATAAAAACAAATTATTCCATATTATATGACCAAAAACACAAATATTATATAATTAATTAATATTATTTAATATAAATGTTAAATAAATTGAATTTAAAATATGTTAAAACTTATTTTCACCTTTTTTTATTTTACACTTAAATAACTTAATTATAAATATATTTTTTAGAATAAATATATATTATTTATTAAAATAGTAAAATGCTATGTATTAAAAACTATAGATTATCTTTTAAAAAGACATTTATCATCTTATGATATGTTTACAAGGAAAACATAGAATTCCTTACCGTATTAATAATGGATGTATTATTTTATTAAGATTAATTAAATTAATTTTAAAATTTAAAATAAAATAAAATAAAATATTTAACAACACATTTATAAAATTTTCATATATTGTAGCCTTTCTCAAAAGAAGATATTACCTAAAATTTTGCTAATTATTTTATGCATTTTTAATCACATCTTTATGTTTTGTGTATAAATTTAATGTAATTTTTATCTCAATACACTTTATGCTTCTTGATGTTTTAAATGGATAATAATGTTACCATCACGACAATTTCATTGACAAAACTATCTCAACTTGATGTTATTGTCCAAGAGATAGCAATGCAAGTCTGATGATATCAAGATGTTTGAGTAAGACATTTAATTGGTTTGACACAGACTGATAGGTTCATGTAGGTGAATTATAGGAAAATAGAAGGGTTTAAATCATAAAAAACATGTTAATGTGAGAGATAGGCGAATACGAGATGTTTGAAATGCCAAGTATAATGGTTTATGATATATCAGGACTTAACATTGTCAAGTACCTATGACTAAATACCACTAAGAAGAAAACTATAAATGTAATTAAATATAAATATATATATATATATATATAATTTACGTATAAAAATATATTACAAAATATAGTTCCTAATTACATCATCATTTTAAAAATAAGCATTGGCATTTTTATAATAGTAAATGTAAACCGCCTTATGATCCCCACTATATGTAAATCAACTATCAAATTTAATTTTTTAACATAATAATAATAATATATTGTTAAAGAGGATGTATCACTAAGAGATGTATGCCCCATACTAATGTTAACATCTAGCATTAATTTCAAATTATGTAAGTATATTATCATGGATCACTAGATTCAAACATTTTAGAGCTTGGAAGGGATTTAAATATATGTGGTATACCTAAGGGAAGCCATGGTTGTATAATTAATTTATATTCCCTTAATTTATTACATAATTATGAAATATATTGATTATTATTTTTTGCTGACATCATGAAATTAGAGCAATAAATAATTGAATTATAAAGTATACACTATGAATATCTAATTTAATTATTATATGATACATTAAATATAAATCAGACTATAAAATGAAACATATATAGTGTTTTTATAAATAAAAAAAGGTTTTTGGTAAAATTTAGTAGATAAATTTAACTCAAAAATTAATTTTAAAATAGGTACATTGGTCATCCTCTAGGAGTGATTTAATATAAATAGTAAATTTTCAATTATGGAAAATACATATAGCAATTTGATGAACAAAAATATGGTTTTTGTCCACTAAATATGACTAGAAAATACTTTGGATAATTTTTTTAAAAATAGTCATTTTGATTTGAATATAAGCCAATCAAAGGATAGATCTAATAGAAGAATTGGTGTATTTGATTTGTAGGCTCTCAGTTATACCTAATATTCGTAGGTTTAGTTTCATAAATATATTTTATCCTATGTTTGATAAAACAATAATTACCAATAAGATAAATAAAATTACCAATTTCATCTCATGCTAGAAAACGTAACCACACACCTTGGTTAAGATAGTTACCATATAATTTGGCTAAAACATATATGGTATAACTACAAAAAGTATATATGTCCCATTAAATACATGTCTACAAACTAGATTTGACTAATAATTGCTTTGTCAAATTCCCTATTATAATACCAATAATAACTTCAAACATCATTGCAAATTCATAATATTATTATTAGTAAAAGCAAGGACTAGTTGCTACATGGCCCTTGTTAAATATAAAAGTAATTGTTACAATTATTATTAAATATTGTAACAATTAAAATTAACTCATTAAATGCACACCCCTAATATAATTTTTTTTTAAATTAATGATAAACCTCCCCATATGACTTAAACCTAATCCCTCATTCCTATTTAAATTACAAGTGTACTTCCCTATTTCCATGGCTTCTCTTAATTTGTGCTTTTAAAAATTATTTTCTATGATAAACACTTTTGCATCCTCAATAAGAATAGATTTATTAGTTTTTATGAATATTGATCCAATGCTAATTTATCTTTTTTCCTTATGTCAATGATATTAAAGAAGAATGAAATATGTTAAGGTGTCATCATTAAATGATTTAGTCAATAAGAATCTAATTCCCAATAAATAGGTGTCTATAAAAATATATGGTGCTCTAAATATCCATAAAGAAGGTGTGTATTTGATACTAATTATTAAAATGAATTATTTTCCAATTTATAATCCTACAACATTCTTGGAAGAAAGATTGAAACCTTTGGTTGTAAATTCATCTTCCTTTATTTGTAATTCAACCAACTTTATAGAGTTTGTTAAGGACAAAAGGGTGGAGGAAAATGAGTTATTGTTAAGATTTGATTTGGTGTTCCTCTTCACCAAGTTTTTGATGGGATATATGGTTAAGGTAGTTAGAGCATGCACTGATGAAGAACATAAAGATTGGTAGCTTTTTATATAATTATTACATTATTCTCATTTTTTTTTAGCAATTTAAAAGAATAAATGGAAAGTGATGGGTTCACCTCTAAAACTAATGGTGTAAAAGTCTCCATAGATTAATTTGAAGAAAAATATATTAATTATTTTACTCTTAGGATGAAATGGTGGAAGAGGTATGTCAAAGACACCAATTATGATGGAATCATGGTTAAGATAGTTTAGAGGACTTCCACTTCTTTATCAATAAATTAGTATAATTATATAAACTCACCAAGGAGGTTGATGCAGAAAGTATCCTAATTTTATTATATGTCTTGATTTATCATAAATAAAATAGTTATTTGGTTCAAGCAATATTCAAAAAATGCACCTACATAGACCTCTATCAACAAACCTCTTCACACCATCACCTAACACATAAAACAAGGGTGTTGAAGACACTGGGTATTAGTAATTTTAGAATTTTTGTTGAGGAAATTTTTGAATAAGAAATTTAACATTTAACAAGGACATTATGAGGAATAGATATGTCAAAAAAGTATATTTCTATGGATCTTAGATAGGCAAGAAATTACCAAAATAATTAACAAAAGGTGGATTCTTCAATTATAGGTTTGGTGGATTTCTTACCTTCTATTGAAGGTTTCTAATATGATTTAAAAAATCTTAAGACACCAAAATATTAATACCACCTTTTTACCTAAAAAAAAATTAAAAAATATTATAAGTTAGCTAAGGACCATGTAGATCCAAGTTTAAAAAGTGGTGTTTATATAATCGAGTGCTCATTTAGTATCTTTTAATTAGAGAAATAGGTAGATCCATCTAGTTGAGGATTAAATAACATGTTGTGGACATACGGATGGAGAAAAAATAGAAATTTGCATTGGTTAAGAACTTATACAAATCCGAGCATTTTATTTGCATTGAAGATAGATAAGTTCTTGTAATAGAAAATAATTTTTAGAAGTACAAATTAAGGGAATGTGTATATACATGGAAGCACTATCATAATTTAAATAGGGATGAGGGATTAGGATTGATTCATGCATAAAGGCCCATAATTAATAAAATAAAAATAAGTTTTATATTATATGTTATGCAATCAATGTGTTAAGTGTAATTAATATAATATTTAATATTAATTATAATGGATGATCTTACATTTAATAATTTTATTCTGAATGTTATTCTTTTGACATGAATGTATTTTATAAAATTTATTTATGTAAGGATATTTGGAATGTTTTTCTAAAATATTTTTTTTCTTAATAATTGAAATCATCAAATGATGTGATTTTTAACATTGCTCAAAATTTCTATTATGTAATTTTTATAAAAAATTATTTGCACAAGAATTTATAAGATCAAAATCACCTTATAGGTCTTAAAATAAATGAATCAAGGATACGTTTAGATCTAAATAGACTTATGGTAATTTATGAACAAAAATTAGGTGATCTCCTACATTAAAATGTGATAATTGATAAGATGCAATAGTGTGTCAAAATGGAGGAAGGAATCATTCATGCCTTCCAAGAAATCACTAAAACATATCCTCAATAGGAGCCAAAATATTCACTCCCCATTAAACACAATTGGAAGAGAAATTAATAAAATTCTTAGATCATATGAATGTAGCTAACAATAAGACATTCTGTACAAGAGAGGAAATCAATAAATTTTTCATAAGAATTATTGGATAAGCATGAAATCTTAAAGTATAAGCATGGAAATATTGTACCTCTTCTCTTTGATTTAATGGTAAATACTAGGATGTTAAAGTAACAACTGGATAAAATCCACCAAGTAATGGAGGATGTCAGGATAGGTTTTTCACATTCATTAAGATTGGAGGTTTGAATGATGGATAAGAAAAATGAGCTAGATATGGTAGAAAGATAGCTCACATAAGTATCTAAAAAAATTTATATCAAGACCAATCCAACCAATATGGCATGAAAAATAATCTTGGCCCTAGAAGAGGAGTATTAAATAAAATAAGCTAAGAAGGTTGGTATGATAAAATTAAATAAATGAGTATGGGAGGGAGTTATCCAACAACTGAAGAAAATGGAAATGACTATATGTGAGCAATATACTTATTTAAAGACAACATAATATAAAGTATTACGCTCCACCATTGTGGATGTTTCAATGTATGTCGCCACATTAAATAACCATCTCCAACATGTAGATTCTCTCTTAAATAATTTTGATGCATTCAAAATATTTTTTGATGGTAAAATCCTAGGATAAGTTTCCATAAAAACACATTAGACATCATTAGAGTTTTTTTTTTGGATTGAATGCATTTTTGATGTTGGCATTAGTTATTGAATTGGTTTGAATACCATAATTATTCATAAAACTTATTTCAAGGGTGAAACAAATATTAAAGTTTTTGGAAGGATTATTTTTCATGGTTCAATAATTATGTTGGAAGTGTTATATTGTAGGATGAAGGGATGCATTCATCTCATGGTTTTGTATATATTCCAAAATTTTTGAAGAGCATCAGTTTCCATAAAAAGTGGTCAAAATTACCACATATATTCGACATCAGTTTTCTTCATTTGCCTTTGCTTAGAATGCAATATGTGTCAGGTTAATCAACTCAACAGGTGTTATGTGGCCATCTCAATAGATGTGGGCTCATTATGGTTTTCATTATAGATGTATGGTTCACCTTCCTTTTTATTATAGTGGGTATCTTACCCTAAAATTGTGTTATGAATGTTTGGAAAATCTTTAAGTGTCATCATTGTTTTGCAGGTATAAATTCCTGGCATGTGATCTTAATAGTTCAATGATTTTTTTCCTTTTTTTTCCATGCATTCTTTTTTTGTGTTTGGGTCCCTAGTTTTTGTAGTATAATAGCATCTTATACACCTCCTAACATGTTTGTATTTCCCTTCCTCCCTAATAAGTGTCACATGGAAATGAGAGTAGGGTTTAGAGGGTTGTGTCGGTGGCCTCACAAATAATAGATTGCCTCTATTAAACTCTACAAGAGAGGTAGCTTCATCTGCATAGAGCTTTGGAACAAGGTAAGGAAATATATAAGTTAATTTATAAGTGAGGTTTACTAAGGTGGTTTCTTTAGGAATGATGATAAGTGGAGGGATGGCATTATGGAATGAAAGGTAAAATATCTTTTCCAAATTTTTGGTGAGATTGTATTTATCTTTTTTAGCAATTTTTTTGAAACACTAACTTCTACTAAGGATATACGAGATGAAATGATTTTTTACAAAGATTTTATCTTATTTAATGAGCATTTTGGTATGTTTTTCATTGAAATCTTTACAAGTATGTGTTGATCATAAATTCATTTAACGGTTTAGTTTAAATTGAAAATGTTTGGTGTTTAAGTAATCCTTTGGAACAAATTTATGATTCTTTATCTCTATACATGGTTTAATCAGAGTGATTTTAGGGTTAATGAATTTTAGTCATTAGATTTATAGCCAAGGTTTTGCCTTAGGAAACCTTACCATGATTGATTTTTCACAAATGGGCTTCATGCAGGTTTGAGGTTTTAGAATCAATAAATGTTATTATGTGATTAAATGTTTTTTTATTAAAATAAATTAATTTATTCAAAACGTATATCCTAAACTATGTGCTATTTTATATGTTGAATCATCTATCAAAAATTAAAATTAACACACACACACACACACACACACACACACACACACACACACACACACACACACACACACACACATATATATATATATATATATATATACATACATATATACATACATATATACATACATATATATATATATATACATATATATATATATATATATATATATATATATATATAACCCAAAATTTATAATAACTCAAAGAATGTTACTTAAAAAACTATGACCAATTAAAAACATTTATTTATTCCTAATTTCCTGCTATCTTCTTGTAATTCCCTCCACTACATTAACAAACACTTTGTATTTAATTTCTTTGATGCACATGGATACCAACTTCTTCATTAACTAAGTATTATGTATTATTTATTGCATAATAAGGTATTTTATCAATTGATTTGGTTGTTTTTAAATGTATTCATTATTGTTGGATCTTTTGGATCTTTTTGTGTTATTTGACTCATCAATTTTTAACTGACAATCACTTATAAAATCAACCTAACTTATATTAGGCACATCATGTCCCTTGTAAGCATAAAGGATGGGTTTTTTTTTTTTTTTTGTTCTAACCTACTTACCTTAACATCGATCACTTTTCCTTTTATTATATTGATGTATAATGTATACATTTTACCTTTTTCAAGTAGAGAGAAGATTTTTAAATACAAGAATAAATAAGTGTTAAAGAATGTAATTATATATATATATATATACATACACCATGTAAGTAAGTAATATTGTACATTTTTGTGTAATTATTTGGTATATTATGTCGATATTTATAAGTTTATTTGTAAATATATAATATTATACATATTTTTTGTGTATAATTATTTGATATATTATTAAGAATGTTATTTTTATATTTCTTACATATTTTTTATTTATGTATACTTTTGGTGTACTACACGACTCTATATCAAGTTGTTGTGTGCCCAATTTTTGCTAGGAATGGGTGGTCACATACAAGACACAATGAAAATAATGACATAATTATTATTGCAAATTGGCTCAACACAATGTGAGATTTGTCACTAAGGTCTATGGTGATGCCCTGGCTTGGCATTATTGTAGTAGTTTAGGAGTTTATCCACTAAGACACCAACTTAATGTCAAGGCAGGTGTGAGCATATCACTAATAATTTTTTAATAACTTATTTAATTAATGTTATATGTTTTGAGGATTTATGGGCATTGGTAAGTTTGTAATAAAGGTTTGTGTGTTCTTATAATTTATAGCATTAGTGTAGAAGTTGGTTTATGCCTTAGTAATATTAGGATGCTCTAAATGTCTAAAATGATAGATATGATATGTTTGAAATGATAAATTTGATATATCTTAGGGTATTCTTAAAAACAATTAGATCCTCCAAGTTGACGTTGTGTAGCATATTCAATGGATCAAAGGTCTGGATCAATACCATCATCCCTTGGTCACCATATGTATGTTTATTCATAGCCTTATTGATGCACCCTCTAACCCTTATTATTTAAACCCTATAACCCTTGAAATCAAAATTATGGTTTTTATGGCCAATATGACATATGTGGCAATAAAACTACACTACATGATTGTTTGAATAGTTGATACTATTGACTTTAGTCTTATATAATTCATGTCACATCCAAAATCAATTGAACCATCTTATAGCCATATGAATCCCCACACATATTCTTCTCCCTACTTAAAATGGTATTAGCTCAAACAAAATTTCCTTTGAAGTTGAGGAAAAAATGGTGGTTCTTTGAGAGAGGAATAGAGGATAAACTGGATGTAATTGAAATAATTGTTTCACCACTACATGGAGATAAGGTAGAAGGTCTATGTCATATTCTTCCACTCTTCTGCTTGGACCCATTTTATTATTTGGGGGTTGTGAATGAGTTTTTCCATTATCATGATAAAATGAAAAATCTTTTTCTCCAAGAAGATGTGTTCAGAGGAGTACTCCAAATATTGAGTACATTTTGCAACAATAGATACAGAGGATGCCACCCTAAAAATAAAGATATTTATATTGAAAAAAGTGGTGGTACATCTGACAGGGGAGTCTTAGTGATTGTAAATAGAGAGGGACATATTTGTGCAATGTTCCCCCTCTGGGAATATACTCCATATGATTTCAATGTGCATTGGGTATTGACAGTGAGTGGTAATGACATGATTTTTCAATGGATACCATATGCCGAGGGGAAAATTGTACACCAAACCTAAATTCAAGGTAGTGGTTGGATTACATTACTTGCATCACCCATTCTAAAGGGGTTTATATCTTGCAGGGTTGCAACATCTTTAATTTTTTATTTTCTATTGTTAAGGTTGAATGAGGATGTCATGAGAGTTGATTTTATTACAACAAGACTCCATGTTTGATATGTGGCTCGAATCAATGTTGTAATGTTTCTAATGTGGAGATAAAACATTGAAGTCCCAAAATCTATCTTGTTTCTTCCATTCATCCATATTACTAATATATTAACACCTAAAAATAAAAAATACATCCCTTACAACATTTCTTGCACCTTTAAAATAATTGTTATTTGTTACGAAATCAATAATTGTGATAGATATATTAAACAAAAAAATGACACTTTGAAAACTATGTAACATCGTACACACCTTTTTAGAATATTACATAGGCCTAGATTGGGAATAGACATGTCTAAATGACATGTTTCTTGATATTGTATTGTATTGAGGCATTATTATGTTGGAGACGTTCATATTGGGATGTCAACCCCTCTTAGACTAGAGATATTCATATTTGGATACTAACCCCTTAGATTTGTCTCATAATTTTCTAGATTCTCAATGGTTTTTAATAGGAGTTGGTATGGGTGATGATATGATGACTAGATAGAATTATGGGGCCATCAGTTGAGCTGTAAAGTTATTAAAGGGCATTAAATTCTTTTTCCACCACCTCTTTATGTCTTGCATTCATACACCTATTATTTATAGGATTTTATGTGGTTGGTGCTCTTCAAATGCCTTAGGAGGGAACAACAATCCAATGGTTATGAATAGGCTACCATTAACCCTGTCAAAATGGTCCACAAACTCTACTTTGAGCTTGAAAAAAGTATTGATGACACCTCTTATAGTGCTCACATCTTATTAAAATTGAGTCATTATTTAAATAGTAGAGGTGGTCATGGGTGATTCAAGATAGCTATTGATTGATCCAAAATTTGACAGAAGTGAAATTCCTAACATAACACCATGGCATAAAGAATTTATAATTTTAAACATCACCACTGGCATTTTGGATGACACATTTTATAAGGTCTTATTTCAAGTAAAATTATTATTTTAGTCGACTAAATAAAATGTAGGAGTACACCATTAATATTTCATGTCTTTTTTAAAACAAGAGTCATGAAGTGGTTTTGGTACATGCACTTAAATGAGAAAGTATTTAGTTTTGAAATGGCTTCGATTATAACTTGAAGTAAGCTTTCTAGATTTTTTTTGTGTGTTATATAAGATCATAATAATCTCAATAAAATTTATTGCTATAATAAATAGTCTTGATGAAATTTATTATGATTTTGCATAGGCGTTGATGAAGCATAATATATAAAATTTATAATTTAATGTCTATAATTAATCTATAGAATATTATAAATTATAATAATAATTGATACGAATATATCATAAATAGTAATACATAATATATTATATGTAGTATTATAAATTTATATTATTTATTAAATAAAATAATGCTAACTATTGTATAAATATTATATACTAGATATAAATATTATTTTATATAATACATGTTCTAATATGAAAATTGATAATTGTATCTGTGTGTAGTCAAAGCAATGGTTGCATCAAGCAGTTCATGAGTGATAAATCATAGGAAAAGTAAATTCTAGAATCTCTTTCTAATAATATAGACCCTCTTTATTATTATTATTAAAAATCCATGGTTCCATGGAATCATTTTCTAAGTATAAAACCTGTTGGTGGTAAAACTGATGAGTCCAAGAAAAAAAGAATTAGCCACATCATTGACTAAAATCAGTATTATTATATCAATATTGATTCTTATATTTTCATAGCTACTATATTTGAAATAATAGATTAAATTATGTTTTTTTTTTTTTTTTTTTTTAAATTATTTATTTATAAATAGCAGGTTTATAAGACCCATGTTTGATAAAAAATAAGACTATATAAAAAAATACTAACCAAAATATTTTCATTTCCTTACTATAACATAGGCCAAGTTAAAAAAAAGCTTAAAATGTATTAGCATAGCGTGGAAAAAAAGAGGAAAGTTAGTATCAAATCAAAAAAAAATGGACATTCATCAGTCTAGTCAATTGGTATGATTTTGATAAACTTAAAAGCAGAGACATGCCTAAAATAATCACCAGCTAACAAAAGAGATTTCCCATAGGCTGAATCAACAACTGCCACATTGGAACCAAGAACCATGAAGGCAGATAAAGTATCTAATTACTCAAACTTGTATTTGTCTACAACCAAATGTTAATCCAAAGCTGGGGTAACTATTGATAAAACTCATCTTACCAGTCATGGGGGAGAAGGGTAAATACCATAAAACACCAACCTAGCCAAGAATATTAGTGATTCAATCCTTTGATAGGAATAATGAACATCATACATGTGTTCCATAGCAAGCAAAGGTGGCAAAGCACTATTTAAAGGTGGTGGGGGTAACAAAGAACCAGACAACCTATTTGATTTCATCTCAAAAACTAGGGACTGAATATAATTATGGATAAGAGAGAATCTCCTCTCTAGTTCCCTAAACATAGCTATTGGCACAAACCTAAACTTGTCTCTACTAGATAAAGGTAGAGAATATCCTTGATCATCATGTAGGGATATTATAGCTTCATCCAAATTGATCCTAAATACTAGATTAACAAAGAATTCAACCAAGGATTTTACCTTCTCCTTATCAGAGAGAAGGAACATTATGTTGGTAGCAAATACAGAAGAAATAATGGAACTAACTTTGATCATGTTAGTGACAGAGATGAATTATTCCTCGATAATAGAAATGATAGCATTGAAAACTTGTTCAAAAAGAATTAAAAATATGTTGTACAAACAATAGGGTGAGACTCTACCAATGAAATTCATTTTTGCTTTTTGGTAAGAGCACAAAAATAAAGGATGATCCAAAGCTTCTTGCATAATGCGGTCCATTGAACTTTGAGTAGAATCAGATGATAGGAATAAAGAGTTAAAAGCCACATTATGAAAAGAAAACAATGCCAAGAATGAAATAAATAGACACAAATGAATCATAGCCAAACTATGGTAGTGACAAAGGCAAAGAAAGAGAAAAAAAGTCATTAAAAAAGCATAACTATGATTATCAATGATAAGATCTTATGGATTGGTCAATTTCAATATTCACCAAAGCATTATCAATCTTATATATTTATTAAGATATGTTTTTGATTAATTAAGGTGGCAAACCAGGGGCCAAACCCTATACAGTTAAAAGGTTTATTTATTAAGATATGTTATTACAACATGTGTGATGACATTTATAACATATGTGATAACATTTTTTTATTGTTTTGGTACATTTTAAAGTAATGAATTTGGTTAACACTCATTTATAAGTCCTTAATGCTTTGACAAAGGGTTTATGTGACATGAATTAAATTTTAACAGATTATTTATGATATCCAAATTCAGATAGGGTAGTCTTTCATAACTATTAGATAAGTCAGATCTCGATGGAGTTAGGCTAAATAGGAGATCATGATATCATTTAGAGTAAAAATTATGGGTCTTGGAAGCTATCAAATATGTCAGATTCTAAGAATGTTCCACCCAATGGGAACTTGCCACATCATTTGTTGTCAGAGAACAATCTCCTGGACCTATTAGAGATGTGTGCATTTGAGAAGGCTTAGCTAAATGGAAGATTATCGGGTCATTCAAAGTCAAAAAAGTGAGATATCTATATATTTTAGAGATATCAAAATATGGGAGAGCCAGGCCCAATGGGAAATTTGGGTGCCATATAATGTAAAAATTAATTAGTTGTCACTTGTGACCCAAAAAGCTTAGAATGAGGTGTCAGTTGTTAACCAAAAATAATCAGGGTGTGCCACCAGTCCTTGGGTGGCACATCTTCCTACAAATCATAAAGCCATGGAACATGTCAGAAAGTGTGGGATAGCCAAAGAAACTCCCAAGGATGTGGCCACATGCTTACTAGGTGCTTGCTCTTAACAAAATGGGAAGCTGGACCTATTTGGATAGTTCTAAAAAATATCATATCACCATTGTTATATCTGTCTAGCAGCACCAGATCATGGGATATGAATTTAATTCTAGATTTGGAAATAAAAGGATAAAATCTCAACACCTACTCAAATTTGGAGCAAGTGAGCTGTCAAATGAAATTAATGCAAAAATATGCATGGACAAGCCTTAAAATCCTAAACAAGGTCCATTAACAATTATCGATGATAATATGTAAATTCAGATATTCATTACCTTGCTTTTTCTATGTGTAGATCTATTAAGTGCATAATCAAATGAGATATACATGTTTTATCTACTAAAAAAATTAAATTTCATGAACTATATAAGCATAATGTGTTGTTTAAAAAAAATTGCAATTATAAATTTAAATGCTATAATAAGAAAAAGGTAAATATCCATAAACAATTCAAATCTACAACTAAAAATATAAATGATAAAAAAAAAACATAAATGTTACAACAATGAATAGAGTGGGATGATCAAACCTTGAGTAAGTTATCAACAATTGGCAAAGTATGGAAACTAAATCAATAAAAAAGACTCTAAACAATTATTGGGTTTACACAAGAAATATCTGTTGTGCCTAATATACCATGGTGTTCACTAAAAACTTTAAAATAAAGATCACTTTGATTTTATTCAAGCAGTAACAGACTTTTTTAACTTTTCAAAAAAGCACAAAGTAGTATTTTTTCACTTTTAGAATATCATGTTGGTAACACTGCAAATTGATTTTCATGAGAAAAAGTTCCCCTAATACTTTTTTTTTGGGGAAAGAAACTCATTATGCTCCATGGAAAAATTGAGTGCTTTATGGCTGACAGATAAGCTTTAAAGAATATGTTTCTTTTTTATTGTTGTTATTTCATCATCTTGTGAATCTGGCAAAGCTTATCCCAATGGGAACTCACCACGTCAATCAAAGTAAGAAAAGTTAGTCTTTCATACTCATAAAAATTATCAGAGCTCAAGAGAGTGCAACCGAATGATAGATCATCATGTCATTCAAAGTTAGAGAGGCCAGTTCCTTAGACCTATCATAGCCCATGCTAACCTAACAATGGGAACTTGTCACATCATTTAGAGCTAAAAAGAGCAGCTATATAGAAATTTCAGAGATTTTAGAGGCTTGGGGAGCCTAAGCCAATGATGTCATTCATATCCAAAAAGATAACTCCCCCCACCTATTAGATATGTTAGATCCTAGGAGAGCCCAACCTAATCATCACTCACCCCATCATTCAGTATTAGGGAGGGGAGTTGCCAAGACCTTAAATTATACTATGTCATATAATGTAAAGATAAACTAGTTGCACTTTTTGACTTGGAAATATTAGAATAGAGTATGACCCATTAATTAGGATCAATCACAGTGTGGTATGTGTTCCTAAGTGATACATCATCCTATTTACAATAAAGGCATGGAGTGTAAAGTTGTGTTTAGATAATGATTGATAATATTAAAAAAATAATAGATCTATGACATGTGTCAAAAATCAAATACTAGCACACAAAACTCTAAGATATGTGGTCACGTGCATGCCATGCATCACAAGCACTGGGATACCACTTTACATATTGGTTTAACTAGGTATAAATATCACAATGACATATTTAGAGTAGTCAAGGATTGCTCTATGTCTGATAGGAAAGTTTTAATGAATCATTTTCTTTTTTATGATCTTGTGAATCTAAAAGAGCCTAGCCCAATATGAACCTAGCATATGAATTGGAGTTCGAAATAAAAATCTCCCAAACCTATCAAAAATGTTAGATCCCAGGAGAGAATGGCCCAATGGGAGATTGCCCCATCATTTTGGGTTTGAAAAGTAGGGTGCCTAGACCTATTATAGAATTCAAAGCTCAAGAAAGCCTAGTTCAATGGGAGATCACCGTGTGATTTATAGTTAGATAGAGGATCACCCTAGACCTATCATAAATGTAATAGCCTGGGACAATCTAGGATAATGGCATATTACTACGTCATTCATAATTAGAAAGGTGACTCCATACCTTTTAGAAATGTCAAATCTTAGGAAAGATCAATGTAATTGGCACTCGTCATGTCATTCAGAGTCAAAGAGGGAAGTGTAGAGGACCTATCAGAGATGTCAAAGACTGAGAAAGCATGACTTAGTGATAGATTAGCACGTGATATAAAATGAGAAAGGTAAGTCTCCTAACCTATCAGAGATGTTAGAACCTAAGACAACTTGGCTCAATGAGAAGTTGTTACATCATAAAATGCAAATATGAAATGATTGCCACTTATGACTTAAAAATCTCATAGTAAAGTAGGAGTTGTCAAGTAGAACTAATTAGGGCATGGAATTATTCTTGAGTGACCCATTTTCCTACTCAAGATAAAAGACATATAATTCAAATATGTGTGTAGATGGTAACCACCAATAAAAAACCAATGGATGGATGACATATGTCAGAAAATGGGGGCTCATCGAGGTAACTTATAGGTATGTGATCACATGCCTACCACACACTCACAAGTGATAAAGGTGAGTCTCCTAGACCTATTAGAGATGTCAAATCCTAATATATCCCAACTTGATGAAAAGATTTCATGTCACATAATACAAATATGAATTAATTTCCACTTATGACTTGAAATGCTCAGAATTAAGTAAGAGATCCCAAGCAAAAATGATCAAGATGTAGCTTGTGTCTCTAGGTGACACATCATACTACTTAGGATAAAATCATATAGTGTGAAGTTTTGCTTGGATAGTGACTTAAAATAAAAATCCAATAGACCAATGACACATGTTAGAAAATGGGGATTAGTTAGGGAAACTTCAAGTTATGTGATCACATGTATGTTACACTTTCACAATCAAGAAAGGAAAGTCTCTCAAACCTAATAGAGACGTCAAATCCTAAGAGAGTTAGGATTGATGAGAGTTGTCTCATCACATAATGCAAAGATGAACTAGTTAATACTTGTGACTTGGAAATCTTAGGATAGAGTAGGAGTTATCAAGTAGGACCAATTAGGGCATGACATGTGTCTTTGGGTGACACATCATCATGTTCAAGATAAAATCATGGAGAGTGAAGTTGTGCTTAGATGGAAATCATTAATAAACATCTAATATAATAATGGCATGTATCAAAAAGTGGGTACTAGTCAAGGAAACTCCAAAATATGTGATCTTGTGTCTGCCACACACTGGTCATTAACAGAATGGGAATTTGGACTAGATTGGATAGATTAGGAAAACATCTCATCACCAAAGCTATATCCATCTATCAATAGAGGATCATGTGCTCTAAACTCAATTCTAGATTTATAATTAAAAGGAGAAAATATTTTCACCAACTTAAATTTTAAATTCTTGGCAAGTGGGCTGTCAAATTAAATTAATGTAGAGACATGCATGCACAAGCTTTTAAAGCCTAAAGAAAGCTTATTAATAGTTATTATTGTTGGCTTAGAATAAATTTTGTACTTCTTGTTTTGACATCCATAAACAACTTTTGTATCCCATTCCTTCAATGCCTAAAATATTCCCAATTCTTTTTCTATTACATTTTAATGGCCGATACATCCTCTAACACAAAGTTGGATTCTGAGTACCAAGACACCACTTTCCCTATTATTTTAACCAGATATAAGCATTACAATGACATATACAAATCAATTGAGTAATTCTCTAGGGAGTCTAGTGATTTTGATGACTAGGAGGCTAAATACGAGGATTCCCTTTGGTCCTATAAAATATGTAGACTCCATAAAACCATGGCCATACCAGAGATGTTTCCCTATGTCAAGCTAGTGGTGACATTACTCACAAGGGAATCTGAGTACAAGATGGTGTTAGTGAGTGGGTGTGTTCACCCACTTATTGAAAATATATTTCTAACAATCTAAGATTGATTTCAAGGTATACAACTCTATCCCAAACTTTTTATTTTATATGATGCAGTAGTAGTATCAACCTAGACAACTGATCACCAAATCTATACTGTCTTCCAAGACTGGGTTAAGAACCTAGACTCCAAGTGGGTGAACAAATAAAATATCAATGCTTACATAATATGCATGTTCTAAGAGGAGATATGAGTATGCATGATCATTTTGAATTATCTATTTGGAGAATCAGATTACCAGCATGTTAATGAGCTATGGGTGTTCCTTCTACACATGATTCTGACTCACTCTAACATCCTAAAACTTGGAGGTTTGATCAACTTAAACTTGATCCAAACAATTATAGATGCCCTAAATGGGGGTGATTTATACATGATGAACTATCTTATTAATTACATCTATGGAATGCTCTTGTTTAACTTGTTAGTCTTTCTTGCCTAGATTCCTAGTGGCCAAACTATCCACATGGTTTTCTTCAATCTCTATGGTTAGCAATTCCACCAACATGCCCAAGAGGTCTATGAGTATTTCTACCTGATGATGTACTAAGTGATAGATGAATCTCCCATGCCCCATATTTCAAAGATAATGTTGGATTCTAACATAACCATAGGGAGCTATTGGCTATATAAAAAAGACATAGTGATCTGAGTCATGAGCTTCTTACTAAAACCTATGTGCTTGCCATATTATGTGCCTGGTCACCTAATAGAGTGAGAGAACACCTATTAACTGGTGAATATAATCCTTAGCCACTATGTATAGCATCAGTAAAAGATGTGCCCATTGCTCCCCATCATAATACAAAGGCAAATTTATAGGATATTTCCCTCCATACAAAATATGGTAAGTGACTGAGACTCCTTTACTTTGAAAAAATATAAGCTTTGGCAATGGGACCTTAAAGGGGTGATTCAAACCCACTTTTCATAGTATGGACCTTAGATAAACATCAAATAGGTCCATTAGGCCAAGGATGATGATGATTTTTACCCGAATGATATTGATGACCAAGAAGTGTAATCACAAATAGCAACCAAGAGGAAGAATAAAGGGAAAAAGGCTTACGCAAGTCCCTCGACAACCACTTTAGATTTTTCTCAGCTTGTGGAGGACCTGATTACAACTTATTTGGATATATTTTAGATAATCTTTAAGGTTACATTCCCACTTTATTTTCTTCAAGTTATGCCTCTATTCCCCTAGTTTCTCTTCAACCTTTGCTTCTAGTAGCAGTCCTAGTTTCTCAAATTTCCACCAAAAATCTTTGTTCCTCAAGCTCCATCTCAACCTCATTATATGCCATTTTGGGGATCTCATATAGGATCCCTAAGTGAACCACACCACATTATCCTCCTTAAGTTTCCCCTTTTCCTCTTCCACTTACTCCTCAAGCCTCACTTTTAATGGTAGCCATGATTCCTTAAGCTCTAATTCCACCAATAGCCTAAGTTCCTCAAGCTTCACCTCTACCTCCATCTCCTCCACATGTTTCTAGTTCCCTTACTCTACCTATTGACATAGTGGATTACACCCAGGGCAGGACACCTAGCTCCTGCCCTTCCACACGCAATAATGGAAACTCCCCTCTCGCCTGTAGTATCGGCGAAGCTGGAGGGGAGAGTCTCTAGATAAGGGCTAGCTCCCTTTGATGTATCTTTTAGGCCCTGGTTTCTCCTACTGCTAACAAACAAATGAAAAAAATGGAGGGGATGAAAAGGGAGAGAGAGATGCTAAAAACAGAACCTAAGCCTAAAAAAAATGAAAAGGTGATACACCAAAAAAGTTGACCCACCCAGCCTGAATATACACTTTTCACCAGAAAGAAGTGCCCATACACTTCATCTAAAGTGGGAAGCTCTTCTAAAATAGTCAGCCAGGGGTCCATGGAAATATAGGGAGGAAGAAACTACCAGAGGCATCCTCAGACACACTTATGGCAGCCTATTCATAGGCACCTACATTCCCCTAGGAACACTTCTGACAGACCTACAGAAAAGAGACTTCACAATGCACTAGACATGTTGTAATCGATTTGTGAGAAGCATGAAAGACAATGACTTAACACAAAAGAAGAACATAGACATATAATTTAAATTACAAGTCCAGATAGAGGTAAAAATGCTAAGTCCTGATTTAAGGTAAAAATTGGCAGAGCTCTACCTTACAAGCCCGAGAGATTTTTGGGTAGAGTTTTGACTTAAGGCTAAGAGAGTCCATGATTCAAATGATAATCTTAAAATATATAGAAAGAGGAAGAGAACTTGGTGTTTCTTGGGAAAGATTTTGGTGCTCTTTTCAAGCTGGCCCATGTGCACCAAGAGCATCGAGAAGAGGAAGTCACTGTTACTGATGCCATTCTTCTAGAAGAGGCCTACTGGAACCATGTTGTATAATCACCAAACTTTACTTTAGCATTCAAGCATTAATGTTGAAGCATGGGATGTGCCTCTTTTTTGCAAATAGACTGCTCTTTCCAGATATTCATGCAATTTTTCCCCTTTTAAATGCAAACTGGAGAAGACAGGCCATGCCATTTACTATTTACATCATTTGGTGACCAATTAGCAAATAACTCACCTCTCCTTGCCACTTAGACTGCTTTGTCTATTTATGCACCTTATCTCATCCTAGTTTTGTCTCTTTTTGCTCTTTTAGCCCTCAGGGACAGTCTTCTAGTGGGTCACTACATTCCTTGGGCTCTTTTCATGGTTGGCACTCAGGTAATTTAAAAGTAAATGGCTATTTCACTGTCTTAAAATTGACATCTGCGCACCCATCATCACTCAAAAAACAATGGCTAATCTATCTCCTTGAAATTGATGACTTCTGGGACGTCACCATCCTTGGCAAATTCCTTTGGGCCTTTTATGTGGGCTTTTTCTTTTTCATGGGCTTTTTCTTTGAATTATTTTCCTCGGGTCCTTTTCTTTGGAATTTTCTCAGCTTTTTTCTCTCCCACGGCCTCCCTACATTTCTTCAGACTTTTTGTCTGAAGGAATTCCTTCGGATAAAAAGTCTGAAAGAAATCATCCTTATCTTTTGCTTTTGGGTTTCTTGTTTACATCTTTTCTAAATTCCTTCAGACTTTTTATCTAGAGGAATTCCTTCGAAAAAAAATTTGAAGGATTTCTTCCTTGCCTCTGCCGACTGCCTTAGAAATTTTTTCAAAAGAAATCATCCTTTGCAGCCTTCTTGAAAATGACCCTTTCGAAGGGTGCCTTTGTTGGCTAAGTGCCCTCCGTAAGGGCATTTGTCCTTTGGGGGGGCTCCCTTAAACTTTTCGCATTGAACCACTCCTTTGAACCAACCGTTGAACCAATCCATTAAACCGATTCAATGGTTCAATCATTTGTTGAATCGAGGCTTTGAACTGAGCATTGAACCGAGTTCGTTGAATCGACCGTTGAACCCTTTGATTGAAGCAAAAGCCACTGAACCACGCTGATTAAACTTAGGATTTGAACCAAAGTGATGAACTTTGCTGACTGAACCAAGCGTTGAACTTTTACTGAAGCGTCGAACCAAATGAATTGAACCAAACCTGAACCAAAACCATTAAACTTTGCTGATGAGATAAGGCAAATGAACCAAGAGCATTAAACCAAATCATTGAACCAAAGCGATGAACCAAGGTGTTGAACTGGTTTAATGGTTCAACAGTTCAAAGCTGTTAACTCTTTTGAAAGAGCATGTTGTTGAACCATTTTAAGCTCACTTTCCTTATGAATTTATTCAAACAAGAGTCCAAAGAAGCTTTGTAAAACCTTGCACTCTTTGATTGGTTCTTCATCTGCCAAAAGACTACACCTGTAGAGTCTGTATAAATTTTGCAGAGTCCATAGAAATTGCAAGACTTGTGCAAAATAAAAAATACTGGCTCAGAACAACATAAAAAATAAGGGGAACTGATTTTTTGGCTTGTTGGGTGAAAAATGGTCAACAAATTGGTGACTCCCAGGGGAAGCATGCCTGTTATGCTTATATACCAGTTGCCTTGTAGTCCATTGGGCATGGAGTCAGAATGAAGCATTGAAGAAAGGTTAGCAACAACCCCAAAGATCTAAGAATCAAACATGAATATTTTTACCCCAGGCACAAGGAAAAGCACACACAAGACTAAAAACACTACTTGTGCAAATTGCACTTAGGGAATGTAGAAAAAGAAACTGAAAATAACTACTATATACAACTAACTAGGTACATCTGCTTCCCTCCTGGATCAAAGGGAAAACTTCTTAAGTCTCCTTCCTAGAAAGGAAACTTATGGTGCCAGACAAGTGGCTGAAGGAAATGGAGAGTTAGTGACCCACTCCTCTTGCCTGCCACTTGGGTTGGCTTGTATCCGAGTGGATCAGATTCAAACATGCTTCCAACATATATGTACTATGTTTATTATTGGAATCTTGCCTCCTATTGGTTCTTCATGCTGGTGTATCTCATCAATAAATCAATCACTGTTGGCTCATCACCATAAGCCCCTTGATATGCATCATTGACTAGCTTGTTCTCTTCTACCTCATGCTCGGGTTCCATGGTATGACCATCCTCCTTGATGATTTCAAAGAAAGTATCTTCAGATTCATCAACCTCTTGAAGGGATAAATTTGAAAGCCTATAGCCCCTTTGCATACTTATTTGAGTCCCAATTCTGCCTTCTCCACTCTTATCCAGCTCATAGCCTCCTTGAAGAAAAGTGCAACCTAACCTAATGACTTCAAACGAATCATTCAAAACATGAAAAAGAGATTGTACATGCTTCTCCATGACATTTATGGTGATCTCCTCCTCATCCATACTCATGAAGCCTCCCTAATCAATCATGAACTGAGCATACTCCTCTTCACTTGCTTCCTTTAAGACAGGCTCCTCCTCGAGAATGGGGGAAATGGAGGCTAATAGATGAACTCATGTGGAAGAAGAGGCAGTCCTTGAACTAGAATCGAATGATTCTCCTCTTTCCATTTGGTCAACACTTCATTTATATCAAGCGTAGCATGATAACTCTCTTGGATTTGTGTGGATGGAGCGTGTTCAGACATGGAAACTGCTACTTGGTCTGAAACATCCATCACACGATGGCTAAGGAAATTCACCCTAGACTCCAACTCTATAATCCACCTGTCTATATCTTCTTGGAAGAGCCTTCCCTGGAGGTCACAATCATCACTGGGAGTAGAAGCAGCCTCATCTTCTTTAAGGTTTTGAGCAAAACCTTTCTCCTCCTCTTCCTTTTTGCCCCAAGATTCCACTATTTACTTCCAACTCATGATCTTAGGATTGGAATCTTGCTCCTGTGAATAGGTAGCAACTTTATCCTCTTCAAGGTCCTAATCTGGTTCATGATGTTCCTTCTTCCAACTTGGAATTTGGAGATCATGTTGACAGACTTGAGGAGGTTGGGGAAGATTTGGGAAGGTCTGCTCATGTACAGGAAGAGCTATCTAAAAAGAGGCATGCTGAAAAACTAGGCATACAGGATTAAAGGTAGGATCGATTGATGCATCAGATGAGTTAGAATGAGCAAGTGCCATCTGATAGAAAGGATTTGGCACACAAGAGGGAGTTTTCTCTAGAATAGGAGGGGGCACACAAGGCTCGTCAAAATCAAGTTGGGAAAAGGAAATAGGGGATACTTTTAAAACCTCATGATAAAATGGGGGTAGACCTTGGGCCAAAATCACTTGATTTTCATCTCTCCACTTTACCAACACTTCATCAATATTGAAATCAGATTGAGGATTGGTAGAACTAGTATCTTTTGGTGTAGTCTCCCCTACAAGGTCTAAAAAATCCATCTCTTTTTCTCCAAGCAGTCTCATCTTAGCCTCTAATTCCCCAATCTACTTAGCTAGATTATCCTCATTTTGTACCTCTTGGAGCTCATAGGAATCATTATAGAGATGGGGAGTGCATGAAGGTTTCCATGAAATACAAGAAGCTTCCTGAGGAAGGGTGGGAGGGACTTGAAAATGACTAACCTCATTTTGTACCTCACACTCTTGGACAATGTCTTTCTCCTCCTTGTTGTTCCATGACTTAACCACTTTATTCTAGCTCAAGATATTCGGACTGGGCATCTCCTTTTGGGTTGATGGGGCCACAATGTGAGAGGGTAGTGAGGGTTTGGATTCCACTTCCTTTATTGCCAAAATAGACTATTGCATTTGAAGATTTGCTAATTCAATCTGTTTATCAAGATTATCCTTAAACACAAGATTTACAATTTTGAAACTCTCCTCAACATGATTGGGGAAAGGACATTGACAGGCTTGACTTGGCTTATAATTAGGGGCTGTGTATGACTGATATGATACTTGGGGTAGTGAGTATTCAAGTTAATAGACTTGGTAAGGCTACCTCTTATGAATACTCAACTTCTCTTCCAAAGATGCAATCAAACCACTCACATCCAACATCTCACTTATAAGCCTTTGCCAATTGGCTCTTTCAATAGAAGCCTATTCACTCTTAACCTGATCTAGTGAATTTCTCACTTGATGGATGACATGATTAGGAATTTATTAGTCATATCCCCTTCTGGTGTTAAGATCTATTACATACTTTTCATATCCCATCAGTGCTCATTTGAAGGTGGAAACGGGTTGATTGACAAAGAGACTGGGTTGAGTAGGAGAAGTAACACATTGAGAAGATTGGGCATAAGGCTGATATAGCTTATGATAGGGTTGAGACTGGTCATATTGAACCTAATAAGGATCAACATAAGGCTAGTAAGGATCATAGCCAGACCAGCCAAGGCCATGGCTCTGAATGATGCAATTATACATACCAGAATACTATTTCTTGATGGCACAAGAACTACTTAACTAGTTGATTTAACTCAGATTCACCATTGGTGTTGATGCAAAAGCCTCCAAAGTCTAGTTGGTTGAAGAACACACCAAAAATTCTTCAACTCTTTGGACACAACTTGTCCTAGTGAGTCCCACCGAGAATGCCAAAAATTGTTGATGTAGTGGATTGCACCCGGGGCAAGATGCCTAGCTCCCGCCCTTCCACATGCAATAATGGAAACTCCCCTCTCACTTGTGGGACTGGTGAAGCTAGAGGGGAGAGTCTCTAGAAAAGGGCTAGCTCCCTCTGATGTATCTTTTAGGCCTTGGTTTCTCCTACTGCTAACAAACAAATGAAAAAAAAGGGGGGATGAAAAGGGAGAGAGAGATGTTGAAAATAGAACCTAAGCCTAAAAAAATGAAAAGGTGATACACTAGAAAAGTTGACCCACCCATCCCAAATATACACTTTTCACTAGAAAGAATCACCCATACACTTCATCTGAAGTGGGAAGCTCTTCTACAACAGTTAGCCAGGGGTCTGCGGAAATACAGGGAGGAAGAAACTACCAGAGGTGTCCTCAGACACACTTATGGCAGCCTATTCGCAAGCACTTACATTCCCCTAGGAACACTTTTGGTAGACCTATAGAAAGAGACTTCACAATGCACTAGACATGTTGTAATTGATCTGTGAGAAGCATGAAAGATAATGACTTAACACAAAAGAAGAACACAGACATATACTTTAAAGTGCAAGTCCAAATAGAGGTAAAAATGCTAAGTCTTGATTCAAGGTAAAAACTGGTAGAGCTCTACCTTAGAAGACTAAGAGATTTTTGGGCAGAGTTTTGCCTTAAGGCTAAGAGAGTCCATGATTCAAATGAGAATCTTACAATATATAGAAAGAAGAAGAGAACTTGGCATTTCTTGGGAAAGATTTTGGTGCTCTTTTCAAGCTGGCCCATGTGTGCCAAGAGCATCAAGAAGAGGAAGTCATTGTTACTGATGTCATTCTTCTAGAAGAGGCCTGCTGGAACCATGATGTATAATCACCGAACTTGACTTTGGCATTTAAGCATTAATGTGGAAGCATGGGCTGCACCTCTTTTCTACAAACAAACTGCTCTTTCCAAATATTCACGTGATTTGTCCCCTTTTAAATGCAAACTAGAGAAGACAGGTCGTGCCATTTACTATTTGTGCCATTTGGTGACCACCTGGCAAATAACTCACCTCTCCTCACCACTTGGACTACTTTGTCTATTCCTGCACTTTGTCTCATCCTGGTTTTGTCTCTTTTTGCTCCTTCAGCCCTCAGGGATGGTCTTTTGGTGGGTCATTGCATTCCTTGGGCTCTTTTCAAGGTTGGCACTCAGGTAATTTAAAAGCAAACAACTATTTCACTATCTTAAAATTGATGTTTGTGCACCCGTCATTGCTCAAAAAATAACAGCTAATTTGTCTCCTTGAAATTGATAGCTTCCAGGACGTCACCATCCTTGGCAAATTCCTTCAGGCCTTTTCTTAGGCTTTTTCTTTTTTGCGGCATTTTTCTTTAGATTATTTTCCTCGGGTCCTTTTCTTTGGAATTTTCTCAGCTTTTTTCTCTCCCACGGCCTCCTTGGATTTCTTCAGACTTTTTGTCTGAAGGAATTCCTTCGGACAAAAATTCTAAAAGAAATCATCCTTGTCTTTTGCTTTCAGGTTTCTTGTTTACAGCTTTTTCGAATTCCTTTGGACTTTTGTCTGAAGGAATTCCTTTAGACAAAAGTCTGAAGGATTTCTTCCTTGCCTCTGCTGACTGCCTTAGAATAATTTATGAAAGAAATCATCCTTTGCGGCCTTCTTGAAAATGACCCTTTTGAAGGGTGCCTTTGTTGGCTAAGTGCCCTCTACAAGGGCATTTGTCCTTCGGGGGGGCTCCCTTTAACTTTTCACATTGAACCGCTCCTTTGAACTAACCTTTGAACCAATCCATTGAACCAATTCAATGGTTCAAGCATTTGTTGAACCGAGGCTTTGAACCGAGCATTGAACCGAGTTCATTGAACTGACCATTGAACCCTTTGATTTAACCAAAAGTCACTAAACCACATCTATTAAACTTAGGCTTTGAACCAAAGTGATGAACTTTGCTAATTGAACCAAGCATTGAACTTTTGCCAAAGCGTCGAACCAACTAAATTGAACCAAGCCTGAACCAAAGTCATTGAACTTTGCGTTGAACTTTTTTGATGAGACAAGCAAATGAACCAAGAGTGTTTAACCAATGTATTGAATCAAGATGGTGAACTGACTGATTGAACCAAGGCTTTGAACCAAGCGATGAACTTTGCCTTGAACCTCAGCCATGGAACCAAATCATTGAACCAAAGTGATGAACCAAGGCATTGAACTAGTTTAATGGTTCAATGATTCAAAGTTGTTAACTCTTTTGAAAGATCATGTCGTTGAACCATTTTAAGCTCACTTTCCTTATGAATTTCTTCAGACAAGAGTCTAAAGAAACTTTGTAAAACCTTGCACTCTTTGACTAGTTCTTCATCTGCCAAAAGACTACACCTGCAGAGTCTGTAGAAATTACAAGACTTGTGCAAAATAAAAAGTACTGGCTCAAAACAGCATAAAAAAGAAGGGGGACTAATTTTTTGCCCTATTAGGCAAAAAATGGTCAACACTACCTACTCTAGTAGTGCATTCTATCAAGCCTCAATATCCATGAGCTTAGAATATACAGTGTCAAGCAACCCAAGTATAATCTACTCAATCTGCAGTGTTGTAATGTCTAAAATTTGATACCAAGGTTAGTTTAATAACGATCCTTGAATGTGGCACTCAAAAAGAACCTATACAAGGTCAGTCACTTACTCTTCCATCTCCTCATGTTTTCATTCCACCCCTTAATCCTATTATGTTTTGACTCTCTATTCCCATGCCTGTTAATTCCACTCTCCTTTCTCTATTTCCCAATCTTTTTACTTCATATTTCACCCAAATACCCTTAGGCTTGATTCTACTAAGCATTATCACTTTTAATTTCCCTCCCATTTTGCCCATCTCATAGCCTGGAGTCTTCTTGGTGACTTTTCTAGGCATTCCCTTGATAATAGGTTTGGCTACAACCTCTAACAATTCACTACCTCTAACATAGATTCTCCTGGTCCCCACTCCAATCCACCCAATAATTCCTTTTGTGGCTCCAAGTCACCCATTACTAGCTCTTACACCTCTATCTATCATAGTAGTACCCTTTACCCCAACACCTATAACCAATCCAAATAAGATGCCAAATAAAAATTAGAAGATAATCCATCCTTTGGCTCCTCTAGTTTCAGTAGTAGGAGCCCAATGACTAGGATCCCCAACCCACTCTCTCTCACACACACAAGGACCTACTGGCTTCACCTTCAATTAGCCCATCTCATCTCAATTGTTCCATGATCCATTCTCAGAACCAATCCCATCTCAGGTCAACTTGACCCAAGAACAATGGAAAACTTAATACTTCCCATGGTCTTCTCTTTTTTTTCTTCCTCCCTTTGCTCCCATGCAACCTCCACCTCAACTCCTTTCCTCTTTCACTACTTCCACTTCCTCTGTCTCTCTTTCACCTCATTCTCTACATTTTACCACCATTTTAACCACACCTACTATAGCCCTAGCATCTCAAGGTATGATTCCAATATCACATACTCCATAAATAGATATCCAGGGTGAACTAGATGTGTAATGGAGTTTTGACAGATCATCCAAGAGTATGAAGAAGATACTAACTCAAAGGTTGGTTGAAGAATAAAACCCAGTGATATGGTAATCCATTAGGATCTATTTTCCCTTACCAAGGTGAAGACTATTGTTGGGGGAGAGAATATAGTTGAGGGCCCATTGTCTATGCTACAAGTTACCCATGACATGTTTAAAAAACTTCTCAATGACATGTAGAGCTAAGTCTTGACTCTTGAGGCTCAAGTGAAAATCACATTCCTAGTCAGATTAATTTTACAGGTCAAAGATGCACTTCTATTACTTTTCTCAATCCTAAGGAAATTAATGGAAACCCAAATTGAGACTAATTTAATTATACAAAGGACACAATCTTACATGGGAAAATTGCAGAGATAGATGGGAAGTGCCAAAAGCTGTAGGTTATGTTCAACAAGGGGATGTTCTCAAAGTTAAAGCTAATGCCTACCTCAGATTTGGCACTGTACCAAACTTATGTCAAAAACATGAGATTAAGGATGGATGAGTGGCTAGCCTTGGCCTACACTACCACAAAAACCCTAGAAGAGGGTAAGAAAAATATTTTAGCATACTTTTGGGAGGTTAATATCTCAGTGTCATTCCACCCAGATGGAAATCTAATCGACCACAAAAAATTCAAAGTCCACCTGTGTCAATTCGACTAGGTTATGAGGGAGAAAATGACTAGTGCAAAATAGGAAGGAGCTCAAGCGGTGCTAAATCTATCAACCTAGTGTATTGCAAGCATCAACCAGGTTTTATAAGTCTATGCCTAGATGGATGTATTTTTTTAGGTCTCCTAAAGACTAGTAATGCAAGTAGAGGTGATCTTTAGAGAGCCTCTAATGAACTTGGATAATCTAGATAATGATTTTTATCTTGTATCAATTGCATTGGAATCTAGGAATGCCTAGTTGAGATAGTTGGGAGTCGACGCTTCTTGGTAGCCTCTACATATTTGGATATGATTTCTATAGATTTATTGTGGGTTTTATTTGAATTTATTTTGGTTCTTTGTTTTGAAATATGGTCATGATTTTAGTGAGTGGCCATCATGGCCCAAGATGGGATCCTCATGTTTTTGGAAGTGAGCACTAGTCCTTGTCTATTAATATAAAATCTGTATTATTTTTTAGGGATGAGCAAAAAAAATGGTCCAAAGTGATCTTAAATTATTGTCAATTCCTCTATGTAATGTATTCTATAACGGTGATCTAAATTGATAATTGTAGTATTTTTTCATTATTTTAACAAATACAAGTTATGTTTCTACAAAATCATCTTTTCTATGTTCAATTTTATTTCATTTGCATGTTTAAACTATCAATAATGCTATGATTGATTGAATCAACACTTTGTCATTTTGTATATGTCATGATTATGATGTGATTAGCTATTATATTCTCTATGTAAGTTATTTCCTTTTCTTTGAATAAATATTGATCATTCATGTGCTTACCTACAAGTTTTCATATGGTGTTGATGTGTTTTTGACAATAAAGTGATGGTTTTAATATCTGGAAAAAATTCACATTAAAACCATACTTTGGTTTTTATCAAGCTCTCTTTATTGTATGTTTATGGAGATAAAACTTTAGTTAAATTTGGTCTGGAGAGATATAGTTGTGGCAGATATATAAAAATCCAGCTTCAATTAAACACATTAGTCCAATGCTCTATCCAATCATTGGATATCACTATAACCTTGTTATATTTTAAATTTAACCAAAATGCCAAGGAATCCCATTTAAAATAACATTAGGTAGTTATTATCCCCTACATATATTTTATTCATAGTGTTATCTTAATGCCATTAATGTTCCAAATATATACAAGTATTTTTAAATCCAAACTAGACAAGCATATTTTTATTTATTAATACTGAAATCAATATAATTAATTATAAATATAGATTTGCAAAGTACTAACATTATAATTTGAAATGCATTCATGTCCCCATTTAAGAATAAATTTAAATCATAACCTTTCATCTTATCCACTGCAGTGAAATAGATAATTAATTTACATATCCTAATTATGAAACCATTCTAATTCTAAGAAGAATGCTAATACTATCTAAAACATAATAATAATTACAATATCCACTTTGCTTATTTGATGATCACATATTTAAATTTTTCCAATATCCACATAGATTTATATTATTATTGGAGGCAAATATTAATCAAATAGGTAACTCAAGGCATTCTGGCATCTATGCATGATTACAATGAAATTGAAATAGTTTCTTTTTCATACCCTCATAAATTATAAACTTAGTGTCCAACCAGATAATAACCATCAAAATTGGATACAATCAACCCCACAAACATGTATTTATATATTGATCAAATAATAGAACCTTTTGAAAACATCCAAGTTCCTTCATAAAAATAGTAACACAATAATAATTATTCCAGTCATGACCTAAATACTAAGATCTGACTGATTTCAAATATCATATTATAAACCCATTTGGCCAGGCATTTTCCATATTTTAAGCATGGCAACAATGATTTGATACAACCATACGCCAAAACCAAGGACCTTCCATGAGGTCATTACCTTCGAAAAATACAAACTAGTAATAGAGCAAGAAATTATAACCACCAAACTAGATTTAGGGTTGTCACTTCATTTATTTGAAATGATTACACAGATTATGATAAATGCAATTCTAGATCCAAACACACAACATCCCCAAAATGACAAAAAAGGATTATACTGTGAATGAAAAGTTTTTGGCCCATTTTTCAAACCTAAGTACCTTTAATTAATTCCATAAATTTAGTCAGACCATGATAGATCATCTGGAAAAAAAATTGCATGATATCTCAGACCTATCAAACAATGTTCGAACGAATGCACTAAGTTTAAAAAAATAATAAGAATCATAAAGAAATAAGAATCAAGGATCATAATAAGTTTTTTATGTACTTTTTATGAATAAAAATACAATGTTAAAATAATACTCATGAAACTGATTCATATGACACAAACCATATTCAAGCCATAAGACACAGTTATTATAAAGAAGTCAGATTCACCTAAATCAAAAATGCAACTAAAATTATCTCATCACACTTATTTGTATTCAAATTATGCCTTAGCTTATTCTTGGCCTTTTTATTTTTACAATAAAACTTTAGCATACACACCTTTGTATTTATATAGAGAGTATGTGAGAAAAGGAACTGAAGAATTCAAAAAAAAATTAAAAATTTGTCTTGATTTCTTAACACTAAAAATTCTTTCATGATCAAAATCATAATTGAAACATAAAAACTAGTATTAAATATATAGTTTACACCTAGAGTATTAGAAATATGATACTAAAAAATGACTCCATCTTATAATAACCACTTACAAGTCTAGTTTTGGCATTCAAATCCACATCTATAAGTATTATGAAAGGTCAATTTAGCATAGCCAAAGATAAAAGCACATAATTCACAAATGTCACTCATAATCAAGTTCTCTTCTCAAAATAACAATGAAAAATATACCAATAATTTATCTATATAAATCCATACATGATAAGTAAATCATAGAAGTTGAACCATCACATAAAATTTAGATATAATGCTTAAGACTAAGTTTGTTTATGGAAACGTCATAGTTAAAATATATACTATTCATTACCATATTAACACATCTTTCCCAAGATCAAGAATAATATTGAAAAAGGAAAACACATTAAACCAAGGCTCAATTTTTTACACTTTAACTAATCAAGACAAAAATATACAAGATGAAAAAATGGTCTCACCATATAAGCCATACAATACTAGTTTATCAACCAACTTCTGATCCATACCTAATGCTAACTAGAATGGGCAAAAACCCTAAATTTGATATGGCTAGATCAGGAGTGAAGTAAAGCACACATTGATAAGATTCAAATCATAGTATATTTGACAAGATTAATAACAATTATATGATGCCCCATAAGGTCATTATCATCCAAACACTATCATTGTTTCAACTAAATACAGGATCACATGTGCAGCTAAAAATGAAGACATGATAGTATTGTATCAAAAAAAATTGTGAAATCAACTAAGAAAAAAGTGGGAATAATGTGGTCCCAACCATCATTGGCCTTTACTATCCAATCCATTGGTCATAATGTTGAAAAACTTGTTCAAATAAAATAAACAAATATATAAAGGTGAAAAAGTTTAAAATATAAGAAGATCTTACTTGCACTAAACAAAATATCTCTGAATTTTTTGTTCTTGCCATTCTTAGAATTTTAAAAATCATTTCTTATAATATTTATTCAAAAAATTATTATATACTTTGCAATCCAAATGCATGATCTTATACATAGTTAGTTGCTTGACACCCTGCAAAGAAATGAGAAGTAAGGAGAGCGTCAGTCTTTATTGAAATCACCAAGTGCAAAAAATCAACCATAATAATAAAAAAATATATAATAATAATGAAAAAATAAAACAAACAATACACACACATATCAATGAACATATTACTTGATTCTAAAAAAATCAGATTGTAATCAATGCAAGCAATAAATCTATTACTTTGTTTTATTTATCTATATTTTTTTCTCTCTTTTTAAAAAAATCAAAACATAAAAAATCAAAACATAAAAAGGAATAAATACTTGCTAATAGATCTGATGATGTTGTCTATAGCAAGTGTAAAGTTTCCATGAAGTTGAAAGTGTCATAGTAAAAATGTGGTAGCTGATATATCTTATTTGCATTGATTAAAGGATATTTTGATGAGATCTATTAACTTTTTGTTCAGAAGTGTTCCATTAAAAATGCAATCTATTTGTCTATTTTCTATCTATACAATGCATTGTAATGAATGTTGATATGAATACATTCGATTCTACTGATAATTTATGCAATATGCATGATCATCTGTTGAAGTAGTGCCAATGATGATCATGAGCTTGAAATGGTTACAGGATGGATAGAGAGATGAATCATAAACATTTTTTACTTTCAAGAGGCCTTTAACCTTCAAAAACAAAAAACATAAACATAAACTATCATATTCCCAAACTTTTAAAATTCTATTGTTTATTTTTAACCTTTTTTTTCCTCGTGGGAAAGAAAGAGTTACAAATAGATACTAGCCTCAACATTAATTTTTTCTAAAATTTTGAAATAAACATTTTTATGTTTGTTATTTAATATATCCAAAAATGTGGACTGCATTGCATGAAGCAAAGGGGTGTCTTTGATATTATTTCTAAAAATGTTCTTGAAAAACACTATTGGTGTGTTTATTGTTGACACTATCTCCTGAACATGAGAATATACATGTTTGTAAGTGTCATTATTTTGAAAAAGAAAGTGGATATGTGTATGTTATCAAAAAGAGAAATAATTTTCAAAAGATGAAAAAATAAGAGCTATAAGCTTCTAGCATTAGCATTTATAGTTGTCATGTCTTCCTCAATTTCATCATCTTTGAGATGAAGCTCATATTGGTTGTAACATTTTTGATACCTAAATATCATATTAGTCAATGAACCCATTACATACACATTATTTGATTACACAAAATCATGTATGGTGATATTTGGAGTGAGTTTTCACTCTTTACACATAATTACAATGTTTTCTATGATCGATTTCATATTCAAGACAATACAACACTCAACATCACCTCTTTCATATTAACTTATATTTTTTTATCATGAAGTATTTAATGCAGAGACTATTGCTAGTCAAAAACTAGGACAATATATTGTCAATCAATTTATTATTGATATTTACATTTATTGTCAATTGACTAAATTTATTGACAAGAACTGCATGCACTATCTCTGCTTTTGATGGCAAATTTGGATTCTTGATGAAACCAAGACCATAGAAAACCAATACATCACCTTCAAAAACACTGTCAAATTTTTTTGTTGATAGATCAATGATTGGCACTAGTATGTTCAGCCCTCCATTTACATTGTAACAATAGTTTTGAAATCAAAACCACGAGTATAAATATTTTATATTACTGTATAAGGACATTTTTTATTTATCTTGATAAAAAAATTAAAACTAAATCACAAGTTCCATGAAAATGAAATAATTGGCTACTTTTTATGAATCACAAAGCTCCACACCAAGTTGTGCAAAGGGAAAAAATTCTATTTTTTGGTCTTTGTTGCTTCGATTTAGTTTCTATATCCACACTTTGTTATTCTAATTGTGTGGGATGTTTGATATTTATCTGATTTGTCACCATTTATTGGTTGACATTTTTTACTGCTCATATATCCAATTTTCTATTCACCACATGCCAACACTATCAACATTCTATATTTTGTAATTTTTTAAGAGAAATAAAAAATTGTCACCAAGCAAAGATAACCAATCTATCACAGTTGAGAAATAAAATATTGCCATTTTGTTGGTCTCATTTCTCCTATTTGTAGATCTCATTCAATGTATTCATCTAGATCCATATCCACTTTCATGGATATGTTTTATTTCAACTTTCATAAGTATAATTGTGACTCAAAGAGGGAAAGAAAAAAACACAATGCATGATATAAGTGATTTATTTTATCCATTGCTCTGTGTATTTCTCTGTTCGCATGTATAGTTTCATGTTTGTGTCATTAAAAAAAATTATTTGATATTATATATATGACATTACTAATTACAAATAGCAAAAAAATATTTTAAAAAAAAACATGAACGTGCAAAAAAAATTTGTCATGTCCAAAAACAAAGTATTACCATTCTAGCATGTTTTATCATGTTCTTTCTGTTTATCAAATAATGCACATGCTTAGATCCATATCTAGTCTTTTTTATACTACATCAACAATTAAAGATTGCATGAAAATATAAAAATAATCAGCCTATGCACAATGTAAGTGGCACAGCACACTTTTTTTTCTTTTGTTTATATGTTTATTCCTTTTTTTATGTTTTTATTGCTTTGATTTTCCATTGATTATTGATAGTGACAAATTTCAATTTCCAATTATAATTGGTGTAATCAAATGACATTGCATGGAATAAATAATTTTTTTTTTCATATTAGAAAATTCATTGTTATTTTTTTTACCAAAGAAAAAGTTGAAGGTAACATGCATGATGGTCTGTCCAATATGCATCACAAACATTGAATCAAGTATTCTAAATATTCATATTTATCTGAAAGTAATCTATTAAAGTGCCTACATTTCTTGTTGGCATATTTGATATCAAATAAAAACCATGCCTATGCATTTTTTAAAAAATTCATCATCTAGATATTATTTCTTGAAGCATGTCAATATTGAAATCACCAAGATATATGATTAGGTGGAAATCTAATAGTTATATCAATAAATAAAAATAGATCATCTATTGGTGCATTTAGTACCAAGTAAATATTTATTATCCATATTGATATATATAAATATGATATATCATGGGTCATAGTTTCCATGTTTGGCATAGAGAACACTTTATTATTTCTCAACACAATATTTTTTCTAAAGCATGACATTATTCCATGCACATTCATTGATAAGTGATAGTAAAAAATTTATGCAAGAACCGAAGTGTTTTCTACATGCATAGATCTCATTTCTTATAAATATAAAATGCTTGCATCCATGAGCTCATAATCATGTGTTATACATTCCAAATGCAATCATAAACTCTATGTATTTAATGAGAAAATAGTAATATCATCACATGATTGAGAAACATTTTCAAAAAGTAGTAGCCACTATGAATAAGTTTCTAGTCTTTGCATCTCAACATTTACTTTATTGCACATAACAAAATTACCAGGTTCTAATTTATTCACAAGATACAATGATTAAATATTTTTTAATCATGAAATCACAGTATAGATAAGTTCATATTGCTTGACACTAGCAGGATCAAATGCCAATGCTTCCATTGTGAGTCCTTCAATAATCTATGTATTGCTCGAGCATATGTTATATGTAATATAAATTGCTCTTGCACCATGGCCATAGTTTTTCTAATGTAAATTTTCCTTGAGATTCTTGTTATTGGAGTCCAATTTTTGGTAATCCAGTCATTGTAAAAGCTCTGCATTTTTTTCATTACAATACTCCAATTCTTGTTAGGAATCTAGAACAACAAACATGCTCTGATACCACTTGTCAAGACCGAAGAAGCACAATTGATTACCATGTACAAGCAAATTAACATGCAGAATTAACCAAAAGTACAAGTAACTAGAATTCAGAAATAACATAGAATATGAGAGATAATACCCAATTGTATTAATACTCTTCCAAAAGGAAATACAACAAAGAAGATGCCACAGTCTTCTTCCTTACACACCTCTAGGGCATAAACAGTAAATCTCTTCAAGAGCTCACTCTCTCTCTTACGGTCCCAACACACAACTCAAACACAGAGTTGGTGTTCACCTCCAACCAGTTAGTATCACTACTACCAGTACACCGAGTATACACATATACTCAACCGAGTACACAACACACTCTAAGTACACACCGTACTCCAATTAGATCCCACCTGATCTTGCTACTTGTTGTGTTGTTGTCACCTTTGATCCTACTGCCCCCTACAGATCTCCTTTGACCTCACACACACACACACACACACACACACACACACTTGCAAATCAATGATCTTACTTACACATGTAGATCTCCAAACGTGGCCTTGCACACCTTCTGACCAAGATCCTACACACATGAAGAACCCTTATGATTCTCCAAACTAACACCCACACTTGGCACTGTGGCACTAGGAGGAACACACCTTGCTCTCTTCACTCTGAAGGAGCTAATATTTGCTCTCTTACTCTCTAGCACAAGTTACAATACAACCCATGAGTTTATTATATAAATCTCATGCAAACAATAATTAGACATCCAATTACAATCTTACTTACACATGTAGATCTTCAAACGTGGCCTTGCACACCTACCGACGAAGATCCTACACACATGAAGAACCCTTCTGATTCTCCAAACCAGCACCCACACTTGGCACTGTGGCACTAGGAGGAACACACCTTGCTCTCTTCACTCTGAAGGAGCTAATATTTGCTCTCTTACTCTCTAGCACAAATTACAATACAACCCATGAGTTTATTATATAGATCAACATGCAAACAACTAGTTCATTAACAAACTATCTATGAAACTCGTAGTTCCAAACTGCACAGGCGACCGACATCGGTCCCTGTCTGTCTGGGGATGACTAACGTTAGTTGATCCCTGACTAATGTTGGCAGCTTCCTGTCTCCACCTGGCTGACGTCAGTTGGCCTGACTGACGTCGGTGACTGTGACACTCAACAACCTCCTCCAATGTCTGTTGTTTCTACGCTATTTTGCTTTCACATTCAAAGAGAGAAAATGAGAAACTTAAAGAAATGGTCAAGGCTTGTATGTACTTGGATATAGTTTTGCGCACCATAATCCAGATAAAGTGAGAACTCCTCTTTGGTTGTGGAGGAATGACACCTAAAAGAGAAAGACACTAAACACGAAAAACGTTAGATGATAAAAAGGGTGGACTGCCAAGCAAGAGCTTGGTCTTAGAAGCGCAAAAGCTTCTTGGAGGATGTCAGTCCATTGTTAAAAACATAATGCTGGTCTAAAACAGAAAGTGATAAATGATAGAAAACAAAAAGAAAGAACTTAAGGAAAATGCATACCTGTTTAGAAGCTATCTACCTTTGCACAGTCACCGATGTCGGTGGTATTGCCGGCATCGGTCAGAAAGGTCACCGACGTCGGTTAGACTGTTGAGGTTGGTAGGGTTACTAGCCGAGGTCGATTGGGGCAGCAGTCAGAGACAGGTCAGGCCAGGTTTTAGGACTGTGGACAGGTTCTATGGATGCATAGAATGGACTGTGGTCTTGTCTGAGGGTTAGGGAGGTCTGTTTAGAGGTCTGAGGGATTGCTTGGAGGTCTGAGGGACTGAGAATATTGTCTGGGACTGGACTGAAAGGGTGACAGGGCAAAAGGAAGATGAACGGGAGACAGGGCTGAGAAGGCTTTTCAGCCTCTCAGGGGAAGGACAGGGCAAGTGGTAGACAGTGGATAGGATAGGTAAATGAAATCAAATGAAACAATGAAATTGCTTACCTCCTGCTTCTTGATTGAAGAATGGAGGACCCTGATGTTGGAGCTGCAGAAGACCTGTTGTAAGAAGAAATCACTAATGCAGAGTACTTGTACCTACTGCTATTGTTGTATGAGGAAGAGAGAAAGGAGAATCCAAATACCAGGAGTGTCAAGAGAATTTTGTTCATGGGGGGGTCTGCAATGGATGCAGGAAATGATTTTGAAGGCTGTCAATGCCGACAGGATCACCGACGTCGGCGGTAGAAGAATGGGTATAGAGGCTAAAATTAGCCTCTGTCCGTTCTTGCACGCCGCTGGGTCAAGGGGTCATGGGGAAAATGGTCGTGGGAAGGCTTAAATGGATGCAGGAGGGGAGATTTGGGCAATAAAGGATAGGAGAGAGGTGGGGGGATCCAAAGAGGGGATCCAAGGTGGCATGGGTGAGGTGGAAGAGGGCCAAATAAATTAAAATATTTATTTGATAAATGGAGGGGGTTAGGACAAGGGTTAGGACATGGGCCAAGGGGGGCTAAGGGTGAAAGAAGACCTAGGGGGTAGACACAATTTCAGTGTCTACATTTGCCCCTTTTTGTCTTGTTAGTTGTTCTTGACGAACTGCAAGACAAAAATAGGAGTTGGTTGCCCTAGGTATGGGATGAGGTGTTCCCCCCTCAAAGTGAGAGTCAAGGGAAGGGAACTTGAGATCGAGTGTCAATTTGACAGAGAGATGGATAGAGAGGGGGTGAGTGAGAACGCTGCAATAGTCGTAATTACACGTATACCACTTCACGAGATGGTCAGGTCAGATTATCATAGGTCAAGGTCGAGGAGTGCCAAAATTGAAATAACTGGGCCCCAACATTTGGTCGTAGCTGATTGGGTTATTCAATCTAAGCTGAAGCTCCAATAGTCATCATGTTTTAGGTATCCCAGGCTCAGGAAGTGCTCCCAGAAACACGAAAAGTCACAAGTAGTGGGGATCAACCGGCTTGCGATCCTATACTTGTGAAGGTCAAAAATAGTTTGCACAAAAATTTTCTAACCATTCGTGAGGTAGCATACATGCAAAAACAACCAAGGCAAAATCACTTTGAAAGTGGTCGGAGTCAGAGGAGATAGGTGTGATCTCCAAGGTCTGGTGGTCGATGGACAGAGGCAAAAGTGATCTCAAGTGTGCCCCAGGGGGCTAAGATGACTTCTACTGAGAAAGCTGATTGATTGGGGCATGATTTTGGTCATGGAAAAGAATTTAGAGGGTTGAAGTCTACCGATGTCGGTGAAAAAATTGACGGCGGTTGCCAAAGAAGACCGACGTCAGACCAAATCGGCCGACGTCGGTGGCCTGCCAAATCTGACAAAACTAGATTGGTAGCCCACCAAAAGTCATTTGCTACTTGTTGATTGAGAGGAAAAAGAGATCTAGAGTTGATTGAGTGAAAGTGACCCAGAGTTGACCGCAGAGCGGTGCGAGGTGGCAGAGGAACATTGGTGAAGAGAAGGAGTCGATTGGACACTGTAGGGACACATGTGGGCCAATAGGAGTGTGCAGAGTCATTGGCACAAAAGAGATGGAAAAAAGGAGTAGAGGACCTACAAGAGGTCCACCATCAGTGGCACCCATTGTGCCACCATGCCGACGATGCCGGGATGAGGTAGGAGGGTCTCTGAGCCCTACTTGATTGATTGTTGTTTTGATTTAGTTTTTTGAATTTTTGGTTGCTTTAGGCAGAAATTGAGGGGGTAGGGTACTAGGAAGGTGGGTGGGGGGTTTAAGATAGCTTAGGGATGATTTAGGAGTGATTTGGGGGTGTTGGGGTGTCCATAGGGGGAAGCCCTAAATTTTAGGGGTCACCCCATTCGGCCCTAGGGCCGAACCAGTCACCGACGTCGGTGGGTTCATCGTCGTCGGCCGACCAGTGACCGACATCAGTCACTTACTTACCACCGTCAGTCACAAGGTGATCGACGTCAGTTATGTGAGTGCCATTATTGGCACGCTAACCAATGTTGATGGCTACCTGGTCATAAAGGGTGGTGAAAATGGTCAAGTCAAAAGGTCAAAGCTACGCTAAGGGCTTCCCGGGTATCAAGTTAGGCATAGATGGTCAGAATGGTTGGTCAAATAGGAAGAGTAAGAACAGTTTTAACATGAGATTGATTGTGGATGGATGTAGGTGAGGCAGACTCTGATGCTATAGGATCGCCTCCAGACCTTGCTGACGCGGATGCGTGGAGGCGTGACGGTCGAGGAGTGGGCACAGATGAGTGCAGTGGGGCTAGGTGGGCTGAGACGCTACTGTAGAGTGGCGAGGGATGTGAGCCTCATGGTGGCGTTGATCGAGCGGTGAGACCATGCCACCAACACCTTCCACCTGCCCACAGGCGAGATGACAGTCATGATCGAGGATGTGTACCAGATTTTGTGGCTGCCAGTACACGAAGCTGACATCTATGCGTGCTCAAGAGAGGCACATGATATACACATGGTTACGCTGTTTGGGGAGCACGTCACAGAGATGAGCTACCATTCAACAAGTTTTGCTTATGAGCCTTTATACGCAGCGGATGAGGGTGCACATTAGCTGGCTGTTTTGATGATGATCAGCATCACAATTTATGCGTTGCCAGATGCGAAGGGAGGTAGATTCCTGATCACCATGACTGGGGTTTTGATGGACATGCTGGAGTAATAGACAGTGTTCACCTGGGCACCCATCTTTTTGGCCCAAGTATATAGAGAGCTATGGGGCATCAGTCAGCAGTGATGGTACAGTCTGTGTGTAGGCCACCTTCTGCATTGTTGGGCATACGAGCACATTGTGGTTACCCGACCTCTCAACCTCCCAGTGGCAATCCAGGTAGGCTTCAGAGTTGGATTCAGGTGATGGCGCAAGGTGATGGTGTAGATGCGGGTGGATGGAGTGGTCAGAGATATTGACCACTACAGAGGGGTACTAGAGGCCCTGATTCTAGCAGATATCGTCTGGACACCATACTTGGTATATCCAGCATTCAGAGACCACGGTGAGCAGATGGTCGGGACTCATAGCATGTGATGGGTCAAAGGGAGACGAGTCGGTGAGCTTGAGAGGATCCTAGCAGAGAGAGTGTGGTGCCAATACGGGTTGCTACAAGATGTACCTCCCGCATTCTCGCAGTACAAGCAGGATGATATAGAGGCACCGCTCCCACTGCCAGAGGAGACAGAGGGGCCAGATTTTGAAGAGTTGTCGGCAGGACCTGGGATAGCCAACCCAGGGTGTATAGAGGCCTACACAGGATGGTGGATAGGATGGTACACAGGTGGGTCCCTAGCTGGATCTGCAGGCTGTCACTAGGGAGCAGGATACAACCCATGAGGAGAGGGACACAGCGCGATAGGAGAGGGACGTGGCACAGGCTCAGGTGACCATTTTGTAGGGATAGGTCATGGTTTTGTAAGGGCAGTTGGTGGGGGTAATAGGACAGGTGACAGAGATGATAGGTCAGGTGGCAGCACTGACAGGGTAGGTCACTCTATTATAGGGATAGCTGGCCGTAGCCTAGGCATAGGCAGTGGTAGGTCAGAGATTTGGAGGGCAGGGCCCATTGCAGTAGCCATCTCAGCAGTTGGCATTTTCATAGGGGGCAAGACTGTCAGTATCGGTGCAACTGACATTTGCACAGCCACAGGGGGCAGTACAGGGGACAGTAGCAGGTTAGATGGGTCCACCACAGACTGTATCTATAGTTAGATACAATAATACGTTGGATGAGATCACATATTATGAGGGAGCTATTAGAGGGTTTCCTCAGATACAGTGATACTTAGATATGAGGGTAGAGCTGAGCTGACAGCGGTTTATGTCACGAGCGACTGCTACCAATTCACACAGATGGCGCAGATCAGAGGGGGGAGAGGATACAACATCTTCTCGGCCATTGCTACCACCACAGCCACAGCCTTGAGGGCAGATTTTGATATGATGTATATACCAGCCTGCATGCCGATGATGCGAGATGTATGTGATTTTTTGAGAGAGAGATGCACAGATTGTGCGATTGTATAAAACTTCAAGATATATATGATGAGATTATTTTGGATTATTGACATGAGTTATGAGAAATTGTATGGATGTGTTTAATGTTTATGGCACTTTGATTTGATGCATGTTTTGATATGATGTGTATAATGATGATGTTATGATGCTATGTTTGTGATTATGATGACTAATGTGATGATGAATGTGATGTTTAATGAAATGGTTATATGATGATGATTAATGATATTGATGTTGATATTTGATGTAAATGTTTATGATTTTTAGATTAAATGGTGATGTTTAATGACTATGGATGAACATGATGAAAATGATTATGCTAATGATTATGAAAATATGTGACTAACTGTGATATGATTGACAGGTCACGAGAGAATGGGATGGAAGAAAGTGACGAAGAGGATGGCCGAGCTAACCCCAAGAGACCCCATGTCAACTAAGTGCTGCCTACATAGCCCTTGTCTTAAGGGCCTCAGGCCAATGTAGTTCTGACTAAAAGGGAGGAAGAGTTGAAGTGATTGGTTGGTCTTGGTCGAGGTCAAGGTCATGGTCAAAGAAGAGAAGGTTTGTCCATCAGAGAGACGAACAAACAGAGGGTGGTCGAGCTAACCCCAAAAGACGTCGTGTCATCTGAGTGCTGCCTACATAGCCCAGATTGGAAGGGGCCTCAGACCAATGTAGTTCAGACTAGTTGAGAAGATTGGTCGATGACTGGCTGATGATTGATTGTGGTCATGGTCAAGGTCATGGTCAAAGGACGAATAGTTTGTCCATCAAGTAAACGAACAAATGAGGGTGGTCGAGCTAACCTCAGAAGATAGTCGTGTCATCTGAGTGCTGCCTACATAGCCCAGGTCATAGGGCCTCAGACCAATGTAGTTCAGACAAAGGGTTTGAGTGGTCAAAGAAAGTGGTCGATAGTTTGGTCTTGGTCATGATGAATGATGAAGGGAAGATGATGTTGCAGCCTTTTCCAAATGGTGTATTCTGTAACATTGGTTGAGAGGTCTTTCATCCCTAGAAATTTTCCATAGTCGTGATGGATGTATGCTAAAAATGAATTGAGGTCTATTTATGCTTCAACAAGTATTGGTTTATGCTTAACATAAATTGTGTCTGGTTGATAGTTTCCATGTGTATTGGTGTCCATAGAAACTATGTGAAATGGCTGTGTGAGTGGTCTGAAAAAGTGTTGGGTTGATTAGGTTTGACAAGTGATGAAATTTGAATGTGACTAAAGTATAAGCAAAAAGTGAAAGGCATAATCGCCCTTTCATTGACAAGGACCAAAATGATAGCATAGATAGGGGTTGTTAGAACAAAGAGCCCCCTTCATGCATTGCATCGTTGACCATGGTTGTGTTAGAATGGTAATCAAATCACTTTGACATTAAAGTGAGCTCGAAGTCCCTTGAGCAGGTGTTATAATAAGAGGAGGATAGGGTAACCCATTTTTTTTTTATAGGAGACCCTGAGACAACTACAAGCCAAGTCCATGACCTTTTTTTTTTTTTTTTGAAAGAGCGGACTGATCAATGCAGGAAGTCCACATAGAGATGTCATTTTGCTTTGTGGTCATTTGTGAAACTGATCGATGCGAGAAGCTTCTAAGAAAGTGTTGTTTGTAGCAAGATTTAGTCATAGCCATCCTTCGAGGGAGTGGTCTATATTTTTGCTTTATATATGTTTGAATAGCTGTCCTTCGAGGGAGCAGTCTATTAGCTACAGCAATGATAGTACAGTTGTCCTTCGAGGGAGCAGTCTGCCTTTTGATTTGATTGGGTGACCTTGGATATGTTTTGACATCTTGATTTTTATTTTATTTTTTTGACAGAATCTAGAGTCATGGACAAGACTATAAAAGTTCAAGGGCTCCCTTTTATTAGGACAAAGCATCCATGCATCATAAAAGGGGTATAGAGGATTTGTTTAGGGGAATAGGGTTGAAAGGAATGAGGATTAAGAGTACAAGGATTGCTCAAGGGACGAGCTCAAGTTAGATGTCAAGTGGATGAGTACTCGACTAATAGTAGAATGGTCACAGATGCAAGGCATTAAGAGGCTCAAGTTTTGGCCGTCTATTGAGAGAAGACAGATGGTAAGTCCTTGACCCATACTTGTGCGTGATGATGAAAGGTCCAAGCCAATTAGGGGAAAAATTGCCTCATTTACTTCGCTCCATATTGGTCACTTGCTGGTTATGATTAAGAAGTTGGTTGATGTGGTCGCTGATTTGAAGAGATTGGTCGAGGGCCGGGTCGAGATTGGTGTTTGGTCATGATTAAGAGGTTAAGGTTGATGATTGGTCAAGGTTTGGTTGCTTAGTCGAGGTCTGGTTTGATGGTTGATTGAGGTCATGGTTGATGTGTGATTGATGTTTGGTTGAGGTCATGATAGGCAGTATAAAGTCAAACTCCCCCTAGCCATTTGGTGGTAGGAAGAATGTCTAACACCCAGTGCAGATGAGATGGAGAGAAGATGAGGGGGAGAGACCTAGGTACCCCACCTAGTTGATAGGTCAGGGGTTCCCAAGCGAATGATGTTTAGGCATTGAAAAAGTTAGGAGGGATGGAAACCACTGACTCCGTAGGTGAAGGAGGAGGAATGGGTGAGCCTGGAGATTGGTCAATGGTTGGCTCGGGGCAAAGATCTGCAGAGGCCTGAGTGGGGTCATGATATCCCAGGCCATAACATTTCTTGGCATCGTCATCGTTGAGTGGCTCGATGGGCTGATGGGAGCCCTGCTCATAGCATCTGAAACCAAAACCCTTCCATGCACACCTGTAAAGGTAAGTGTGTGCAAAGGTGGGGTTGCCAAGAAACGAGAAGTCTGATGTGAATGGTTGGGGTGAAGAGAGAGGGTTGCCATCAGTAGGAGCTTGATTGAGCCCCCCATAGACAAGAGTGGTTCGGAGGTGAGGAGGACCATAAGGCACGACCATCCTGATCCAATGGTCATAACTGGGGCTGTGGTGAAGGCGTCCATACTCTTACAGAGTTTGGAACATGTCTAAGGTTAGCAAGTGATATTCCCCAAGTGAAAGTCACTGGAAGATGTCTTCCATGGGGTCTTTGGTAGTCACTTGAAGAGGAGGGGTGAGGGCGACCGCCGGTTGCGAACTAGTTGAAGCTTTCACGGATGGAGGCGGTGCTGAGGTTGATGGCTTGATAGGAATGAGGACATCATTTGGACGATAGGTGGTGTTACAGGTTTTGAAGGGTGAAGGGTCAGTGGGAATGGTGTGGACTTGCCCGTCATGCTCAAATTTCACACAACGGTGCAGGGTGGAGGGGACACAGGCCATGGCACGGATCCAGGGTCGGCCCAGCAACATGTTGTATTGAAACTCTTCTTTGATGATATAGAAGAGCTCTGGGACTGTGCATGGACCAACGTGAATGTGAAGGACAACTGTGCCAATGGTTGTGGTAGTGGTGTCATTGAAGGAGCACAAGATTACGTCAGTCTTGGAGATGTAATTCTTGGGAAGAGCCAACTGATCAAAGGCATGGGTGGAGATAATGTTGATGCTGGCGCCTCTGTCGATCATAACACGTTTGATGCATGTCCGATCAACATAGGCAGTGATGAAGAGGGTGGCATCCTGATCTTCCATGTTGGATGTGGGAATCTCAGAATCGCTGAATGTGATGGAGGTAACAGGAGATAAAGAGTGGACGAGGGCAGCGAGCGGTTGGGGGTCTTTGGGTTGGACCTCTTCTGCCTGCAAGGCTTGGATGAGGGCTTGACGATGCTGAGGCAAGGTTTGGATGAGGTCATAAAGGGACATCTTCACATGCATCTGGTGAAGCTGTTTCAACATGGAGTCATGAATCGGCCTGGAAGAGGAAGAAGAAGAAGGCTGAGATGTGCCAAGGATAGAAATTTTAGGCTTGGGCGGTTGAGGTGGCTTGACGAAAGGGTAGGTCCAAGGAATGGCAGCTTTTTATTTTGCCTTGTCCTTTTGTGACCTAGTGGTTATGTGGATAGCATTGATTTCAAAGATAGGAGGTGAAGAAGGGGTCATGGCCTACTGGTGAGATGTTGATGTGGTTGAAGAGGTTGGATGGGAAGATGTCGAGGGTTGGTCAAGAGTGTTCTCAAGGAGAAGAGTGTCCTTCTCCATATAGCGGCAAATGACGGCCTTGAGGGCACAACAAGCCTCGGTATCGTGTCCTGGCGTATGATGGTATAAGCAAATCTTCGTGTCATCGAACCAGGAGGGCTTGGACCTGAGAGGTTGAAAAGGCTTGATGGGTGGAAGGGTTATGCTGGAAGTTTGCAAAAGTCGGTGCAATATCAATGAGTATGAGCCCACCAAAGGGTCCGTGCTAGTCGATGTGTGCGATGCTGGTGACTTTTGCTTAGGCAGAGTTGGAGGAGGTTTCTGTACCACCTTTTGGGTTGATGGTGCGGTGACAGGCAGAGACAGCACTTTCTTCATGAGAGGTACCGCCTTTTTAGGGGAGGGTAGGCTAGAGATAGGCTGAGGAAGCAAAGGAGGCAATTGGTTTTGATTAGAGGTCGGTGTGGGAAGGACTCTGGTCAGGGTCGAAGGATGGGGGCCCAAAATTGAAGGTAATGGTGATGGGAGAAGAGATGTTCACTTCTGTGGTCTGGCAATCTTCTTTGACTTGGTTGGAAGACTACTATTGGTCGAGGTCTGGTCTAATTCCACCTTCACTTGTGGGTGAGTAGGGTAGAGACAGGGCGAACGCCAAGTGACTTGATAGGTTTAGATGGGGTAGATGCAGGTTTAGAAGTGGGAGTCTGGTCTTTGTTGAGAATCTTGGGAGATTCTGCCTTGGGAGGATTGGTAGCATGAGACGAGAGGGCACGAGCATGTTGAAGAGCTTTAAGATGCTCCCACAATCCCTGATGCTCCACTTTCCTTGAAGGGAGAAGTCCAATTTTCTCCACTAGTCGGGAAAATGGTTGAGAAGATGTTGGATGAGGTTTGGGTCCTTGAGAAGATGTTGACGGTTGTGGGGCCGAAGATGAGACGGGTGTAGTAGCCTCGGACCCATGGCATGATGAAGTCGTGATCGATTCGTCCTTGGTTGGAGATGAAGGAGAGACAGGTTCTTCCCTGGGTGGAGAAGAAACTGGTAAAGGGCAGGGATGATGGTGCCCTCCACTTGCGGTCGAGGAGTAGGAAGGGTCGGGTCCTCCATAGGCAGCAAGAAGGAGGATGGTGAGACCGGTGGTGCCGGTAAGGTTACGGCATCCTCTAATATGAGAGAGGTTGACGGAGAACTAACTGGGGAAAGAGGTTCGTCCACATGTGATGGACTTATAGATGGACTAACCTCTTGAGGTTAGTCGGGGATGAAGGGCGAGACTGTATTGACTATTCGAATGTTGTGTTCATGAGTGTTGTCAATCAAGGTCTGGACATTGTTTTGGGTCGGTGGATGATTGGGGAATGGTTGCTTGAAGATGTCGATCCCCTGATTAGGGGGGCATTGGGATTGTCTAGGATGAGGTCCCCCTTTTCGAGCATGTCTTGGATTATGTTTTTAAGGGTCTTGCAATTTCCCATGTCATGTCCTTTAACACGGTGGTATTTGCAGAAGTCATTTTCCCTATACCACGCAGGGATGGCGTGTGAGGGATCAAATTGTGGAGGTGGTCAGATCTGGGGGAGATTGAGAACCCCCTGTTTAACAAGTTTTTCCAGCACAGACGCGTATGATTCTCTGAGAGGAGTATACTATCATTGTACGTATCTCTGCTAGAATTGGCGAGTGGGGCTCTGAGATGTGGATGGCTCAGGCTGATTGGTTGAAGGTGAAGAGGATGAAGGTCTAACGACCATAGCGTTAGCTGAAGCCTTAGACTTAGGATTGGATGATGAAGGTTTAGAAGAAGAGGAGTCATTGGTCTTAGAGTTGGGATTCTTGCTCTGCAACTTGAATTTATTCTCCTCGATGGCACGTAATTCAAGTTTGCGGGCCATCGTGAAGGCTTCATCGAAGGTGTGGAAGGTCTGAACCCGTAAGGTGGAAGAAATATGTTTGGCGTAGGCTTGGGAGAAAAGTTTAATAAGTTCGGGTTGGGGTAAGGAAAAGGAGAGTTATTTGATGAGGCATCTCCAGTGAGCAACGAAGTCAGCTATGGATTCGTCCTCGAATTGGCAGATAGAATAGAGGTCTGTGATCGAGACCTTCTTGGAGATGTTGATGGAGAAGTGATCAAGAAAGAGCTAGGCCAGTTATGTGAATGTGAAGAGGGAATGGCTGGCAAGAGAGTTGTACTAGTCAAGTGCAGCACCAGAGAGAGACATAGGTAATGTGCGTAAAAGCAATGCATCGTCATGGGCAATAAGGTAACAGGCGTGTCTAAATGCCTGTAAGTGATGTTGTGGGTCTTCCTTGCTTTGAAAACGAGAGAATTTAGGAAGCTCCCATTGATTGGGGTATGGCCTGATCAGGACAGAAGGATGAATGGGCTCATTGCAAATTTGCTCATATGAGAGAGCATTGCGTGAGCCAAAAACAGAGGTCTCTAGGCTGGACATCTTGTCCATCAGCATTTTGATGATGTCTGTTGATGGATTGGCGAGTAGAGTGCCCCCTAGATTATAAGGTGCTTGAAAGATATTGAGAGGGGCATATGACGTGGTTGGTTGCATAGACGCAACATATGGGTGGTTAGTTATCGGGGTAGAAGTTGAAGCCAAGGGCACTTGTGTTATGGGGTTGGTAGGCACAAGTTGGATAGGGGCCGTCAAAGATGGTTGAGGAGTGGTCACACTTGTTGAACGATAGATAGTTACTCTTGTGTTGATAGGTGTAAGAGTAGGGGGGATAGAGACCACTAGGTTTTGGAAAGGTGTAGAATTTTGTTGAGTCGTTTGAGGTTGAGGGGGTACCAAAACCCCCATGGAGGTAGGTCTAGAAAGAGAGGCTAAATTTTGAAGGTAGGAGATGGTTGGGTTATTGGTCGAGGTGTTGGCTTGATTGTCTATAGGTTGAGTTGTAGATGTTGTTGATGTGATCATTATCTCGACTAAGGAGGTTGGCATCCCATAGATTGGGTTGCCTAAGGAGTCTCACGTTTGGTTATGTGTGAGATAGTGCTGCAAGGCTTTGACGTTGAGGTCCAAGAATCATGCAAAATCTTGGTCCCCTTCTGGGATAATAGGAGTCTGGGGCGGGGTTGGGCGAGTAGGAGTTATTTCAGTCTTCGAGTGGAACTCCATTATAGGAATGGTTATGGACGGGGAAGGCAGAAGTGGTTGATGTCTCGCGTGGTCAAGAAGATCTTTGGTTTGACTACGTGTCAAAACCATTCAAGGCAAACAGGGTCAGTTTCAGAAACTGTGTTTTTTTAGTTTCAGAAAATCAGAATGTAGTTTTTGGCAGAAGAAGGGGCAGGTTTTGAGGCTAATGTTTTGAAAAAAAAGGACTGTGACAGAGACTGACTGATGTCGGTCAGATAACCGATGCCAGTAAAAAAAGGCTACCGACATCGGTGGTAAAACCGATGCCGGTGACTGTGTTTTCCAGAAACCCAAAAGATTTGAGAGTGAAACCCAAAAGATTTGAGAGTTTTTGAAAAATAGGGAGAAGAACATCCTCACTACCTCAAAAAAGCAGATAAGAACAGAAAAGATGAAGAACACAAGCAGAGCCTAAGCATTAAATCCCTAGAAATAAATTATTAAGCTCGTGTGGCTTATGCCTTAAAGTGATGTTAGGGGAGGTTGGCTGTTAGAAGGGTCCTAGAAGAGGTAGTCTATGGATGGTTTCAGGTATGTTTAGGCACTCAAGAAGTCTGTATTAGGTTTGGTACGTGGCCTGGTGCTAAGGAGCAAGCTCCCCTCACTTCACAAGCCTAGTGATAAGCTGGTCTCACTTAGCCAAAATATACCTTGCCTAGAGATTATCCTCTGCCAGAGAACGGAGTGGGCTTTCCCCTTGGTGATGAAATCCAAGTGAGATTGCCAGGTAGGGTTAAGGTATCCGCTGGGGGATGAAATCCCAGTCGGGCCTTGTCTTAAGTAAGTTTGATGTTTGATTTGTGCAGGTGGTTTGGTTGTGTAACATCAAGTGGACTATGATTAATTCAATATAAAGTTATTAATTACTAAGTGTGGACTAAGAAATGCAAGCAAGCAGAAATGAATGCAAAGTGTTTTAAGCCCCAAGTCAAAATGTGAAGTTGGAATGAAAACAAGTTGAGAAAGGGTTTGAAGGATATGATTTTTGACTAGTCTAGAAGTGCAAGAAAAGAAAAGAAAAGTTCTTTTTATTCCTGCTTATGATGTCGTTTAGAAGAGAAGAAAGAGGTGAAAAGGGAGAAGCCTAATGCACCTATATGAAAAAAAGAAAAGGAACCCAAGGGAGACCTTAAGGTCCCACCGGGCGTGCGAGAATGTTTCTACGCTATTTTGCTTTCACATTCAAAGAGAGAAAATGAGAAACTTAAAGAAATGGTCAAGGCTTGTATGTACCTGGATATAGTTTTGTGTACCGTAATCCAAACGAAGTGAGAACTCCTCTTTGGTTGTGGAGGAATGACACCTAAAAGAGAAAGACACTAAACACGAAAAATGTTAGATGACAAAAAGGGTGGACTGCCAAGCAAGAGCTTGGTCCTAGAAGCGCAAAAGCTTCTTGGAGGATGTCAGTCCACTGTTAAAAATAGAATGCTGGTCCGAAATAGAAAGTGATAAATGATGGAAAATAGAAAGAAAGAACTTAAGGCAAATGCATACCTGTTTAGAAGCTATCTACCTTTGCACAGTCACCAACGTCGGTGGTATTGCCGGCATCAATCAGAAAGGTCACCAACGTCGATTAGACTACCGACGTCGGTAGGGTTACTGGCCGAGGTCGGTTGGGGCAGCAGTCAGAGACAGGTCAGGCCAGGTTTTAGGACTGTGGATAGGTTCTCTGGACATGCAGAATGGACTGTGGTCTTGTCTGAGGGTCAGGGAGGTCTGGTTAGAGGTCTGAGGGACTGAGAATGTTGTCTGGGACTAGACTGAAAGGGTGACAAGGCAAAAGGAAGATGAACGGGAGACAGGGTCTGAGAAGGCTTTTCAGCCTCTCAGGGGAAGGACAGGGCAAGTGGTAGACAGTGGATAGGATAGGTAAATGAAATCAAATGAAACAATGAAATTGCTTACCTCCTGCTTCTTGATTGAAGAATGGAGGACCCTGATGTTGGAGCTGGGGAAGACCTGTTGTAAGAAGAAATCACTGATGCAGAGTACCTGTACCTGTTGCTATTGCTGTATGAGGAAGAGAGAAAGGAGAATCTGAATACTAGGAGTGTCAAGAGAATTCCATTCGCGGGGGGGGGGGGGGGTCTGCAACGGATGCAGGAAATGATTTTGAAGGCTGCCGACGCTGGCAGGATCACCGACATCAGTGGTAGTATAGCCGATGTCAGCGGCAGAAGAATGGGGACAGAGGCTAAAATTAGCCTCTATCCGTTCTTACACACCGCCGGGTCAAGGGGTCATGGGGAAAACGGTCATGGGAAGGATTAAATGGACATGGGAGGGGAGATTTGGGCAATAAAGGATAGGAGAGAGGTGGGGGGATCCAAGGAGGGGATCCAAGGTGGCATGGGTGAGGTGGAAGAGGGCCAAATAAATTAAAATATTTATTTGATAAATGGAGGGGGCTAGGACAAGGGTTAGGACATGGGCCAAGGGGGGCTAAGGGTGAAAGAAGACCTAGGGGGTAGACACAATTTCAGTGTCTACATCTGCATCAGTGAAGGTTTTAGCTCCACAACCTAACAATCTCCCACTTGGAGATAAACAGTTGCATTGTACCTATACATCATCTAATTTGTTTCCTAGCTTGTATCCCTCTTCAACCTCAATCCTAAAGACCAACCACCACACATCATGTGGTGCAACACCTGTCATCCAAGTAACCTACCAAATCCAAAGTACTTGACCCTACATAGCATGAATCCCTATTGTTGGTCCCTCTCAGATACCTAAGAACCCACTAAACCGCTTTCCAGTGCTTCCTTCCCAGATTAACTACAAACTTTATGACAACACCCACTGCTTGGGCAAACTTAGGGAGTACACATGTACTCAACCTCATCATGTGATTGGGGATCCTATTTTGTGAACTATCCATCCATAGGTGTGCTGCCCTGTTCTGCATCCTGCACTACCTTCACACAATCATCTAGTGACAACATCAACATGTGATCTTCCCTGTCTCTAGGATTACTCATGCCAAAGAATTTCACTGCTCCTAAATCCTTCATGGCAAACCAATGAACTAACCTTACCTTTAGCTCAACAAAACCCTGTATGTCTGAACCTTCAGCTAGCATACCATCCACATACAGTAACAGGATAATGTTGCGACCATCATCCAACCTAGTAAGACAAACACAATGGTTACACTAACATTGACTAAAGCCCTGCTTTGTCATCCACCTGTCAAAACTTGTACCACTATCATGCAGCTTCCTCAAGACCATATGACCTGGCCTTCCATCTCACGTGTCCATTCTCTCTATTCTTTAACCAAGGAATCCATTCGTCTCTCAGTGCTTTCATACTGGCTGGCAACCCTGCCAAATATCTCGTTTGGTTCTGCATCCTAGGAATCAAATTCCTCATTCATGCCATGCTCCCACTGTTTCCTAGATCCTTCCTGCTCTGCAGTGAGTAACTAGTATAAAGAAGAGGAATAACAAATTTGAGGCTTAATTACCCTTTTAGTCCTCCATATGGGTGTTTGAGACTCCTTGACAGCTTGCTATTTGCCCAAAATCTATTCTAGTGACCGACCTCATTCACCACACAATCTATATCTGATCGACATCAATTCCATGAGACTGTCCAGGTCACTGACGCCAGTTATCCTACCAACATTGGTCTCCACCTGCTCAACACCACCGACTCCTCTGGTCTGCACATGACCAACATTGGTACCTATTTGTTCGATGTTGGTTCCTCCTGACCGACACTGGTACCTGTGTTCACCTGTGAGTGATGACTTTTTACCCGTGAGATATCTTTGGATCAAAACCCTATCCAAACTGCCCTGCTCAGAGTTACTCAGTCCCATCCACTAATCTCTATCTGTCATCTCCTCCATAAACACCAAGGCTTTCCAGTTCTTAAGTCTATCAAACACATCTGACTTCCACTTAAAAACATGCATCTCTTTCTTGCTCTTGTGACCAAGCCTACAAAGCCATGTCCTTGCAACAGAAGAAGAATCAGTAATACAAGTAGGTATATAAAGAGTACCTACTTTCTTACCACATGTTAATTCAAGTGCATCTGTTGTGAGAGTCCCTGTGCATCTCTCATCACCCAACTTTCTTGAAGCAATTAGCCGCATCTTCAAGACTAGGACCTACATGACCTTGTTCAACACCCATGTGTTGGCCACCTAAAATTTCAGCAACACTTCCCCTTTGCCCATACTTTGACAAGGCTCACCAACCCCTCTAATTGGGGCTGCATGGAAAGAGGCAACAGAATCTATAAACCAAGATTCTACTTTATCCAAGGAAGATCCCAGAGCATCTTGTGCAATAACACTTGCAACATCTGCTTCTTCAGTTCCTTCATGCTAATCTTTTACCAACCAACAATCTTTCTTTACCTTCTCTTTCTTTCCATAACACCGTAATTGACCATTCGTGCTTTTTAATTCATCCATTCTTAGTGTACTTTCTTTTGCCATTGCTATACTCCCACTCAATCAGAAACCCCTGAGAGTGACCTATAATCAAACACAAACCTACTCCCTGTAACCTTAGCTCTAATACCACTTGTTATGAATCTAGAACAACAAATATGCTCTGATACCACTTGTCAGGACCGAGGAAGCACAATTGATTACCATGTACAAGCAACTTAACATGCAGAATTAACCAGAAGTACAAGTAACTAGAATTCAAAAATAATACAGAATATGAAAGACAATACCCAATTGTATTAATGCTCTTCCAGAAGGAAATACAACAAAGAAGATGCCACAGTCTTCTTCCCTACACACCTCTAGGGCTCCCACACTAGGGCATAATTAGTAAATCTCTTCAAGTGCTCACTCTCTCTTACGGTCCCAACACACAACTCAAACACAAAGTTGGTGTTCACCTCCAACCAGTCAATATCACTACTGCCAGTACACCGAGTATACACACATACTCAACTGAGTACACAATGCACTCCAAGTACACACCTTACTCCAAGTAGATCCCACCTAATATTGCTACCTATTGTGTTGCTGTCACCTTTGATCTTGTTGCCCCCTACAGATCTCCTTTGACCTCACACACACACACACCTACAGATCAATGATCTTACTTACACATGTAGATCTCCGAACATGGCCTTACACACCTACCAACCAAGATCCTACACACATGAATAACCCTTTTGATTCTCCAAACCAGCACCCACACTTGGCACTGTGGCACTAGGAGGAACACACCTTGCTCTCTTCACTCTGAAGGAGCTAATATTTGCTCTCTTACTCTCTAGCACAAATTACAATACAGCCCATGAGTCTATTATATATATCTCATGCAAACAATAATTAGACATCTAATTACAATAATTAGATCCATAGCTCAAGACTAAAATTAGCCTTTCAACATGTAAACAACTGGTTCGTTAACAAACTATCTGTGAAACTCGTAGTTCCAAACCACACAGGCGACTGACGTTGGTCCCTGTCTGTCTGGGGATGATCGATGTTGGTCGATCCCTAATGGATGTCGACAGCTTCCTATCTCCACCTGGCTAATGTCGGTTGGCCTGACCGATGCCGGTGACTGTGACACTCAGCAACCTCCTCCAATGTCTGCATTAGTGAAGCTTTTAGCTCCACAACCTAACAATTTTAATGTCATTAAATTCTATCTAAACTATGTCTATTTGTCCAAGTGTATAATGCTTGATAATTCCATTAGCACCATTTCAAAATCCATCTTATATATCATTTTTTCCACTAATCAATTCCACCAATATGTTAGGTTTTAAAATAATTCTATCAGTCAAGAAATTATTTTCATTATTTTTAATGATTTCATCAGATAAATTCTTTTTTTTTATCAACATAATTCAATGTATAATTCTATTCATTAACAAGCACAAGCATTTTCATGTTATGTTTTTTAACATCATCATTCATGTGAAACAATAATGGAAATGTTGGTTCATAAGGAGGAGATCTATAGCATAGATTATTCAAGTATTCAACATTAAATCTTATCTACTGATAAGTTCTAATCTGGTTTATAATGGAAACAAATTAAATATTCACTTTGACAAATGACTTATCTAAGCTTAAAACATTTTACATTGTCAAACCAAAAACTATATGAAGTTGTTTCTCTGTTCAATATCATCTCTTGAAAAACCCATCTATCTCAAATAGGCTATGTTTGGTAAAAACCAATTGATAAATTAACATCAATCTTTGCAATTGTCTTTGTTGATGTATGCATTATCTGTCAAATTATTTTGTCAATATTGCAAAGCATTCGACTTCCCAATAAAAATATTTCATCAATAAACAACACACATAATTGTTGATATCATTTGTTTAATGTGTCCAAAGTGTTTGAATCCAATGACAACATTCATGTAGATGTATACGGAAGTTGAAAACTAGTATGTGTAGTTAGGTCATTTGGATTGTATGTTACTTTTTCAGTGTATGCAATAATCAGGGCTTTAATTTTCAAAGGATCGCTTTCAAGTTCTTTGTTATAGATGTGTGTCAAAGTTTCATATATCACTTTTAGGGTAAAAGTTGTTCCTATACCTAATCCTCTTGTTAAGAACAAATACATTGGCTTGTCTGGCTCTAGTATTTTTCTAATTAAAATTTCCTTCGTAATGTCTTCTTGCTCTCTATTCAGTTACTTCCACAAGTCTAGGTATTCTTATATGCTCATCAAAAAAGGATGTTTGGCTGTATGAAACATTTTCAAATGTTGAGTGTCCACTTGTTGATGATATTTTATGCAATCTAAATTAGAAGTTATGTCATATGCATGAAAATTGTTCTTAATCTGATCATTATTTTTATCATCAATAATAGCAAAGAGTGAATCAGAATCAATTTCTATATTCTCTGCAATAATGTCAATGTCACCCCATTTTGTGAATAGATTTGAAATAAACATGCTTTCATTCCTCTTTACTTGTTTTTTATGAGCAATTTATGTGTCATTCCACATTTTGAAGTTTTTCTTCATTGTATCTTAATTGTAATGATAAGGTATAAATAACATCATCTTTTCTCTATAATAGTTCTCAGGATCCATATGGATATTATAATTGGCATGTCATATAATGCATGATTATTTACGTTTCTTATTGTTTGAGAATTTACCTAGATAATATGCAATAAAATTAGCTAAGCATACATGTTCTAACTGTGTTGGTCTTGCAACATATTTCTATATGGGAGAAGCACATATTACATCTTCTAAAGTGTCTAGTTCTTGTGCCAAAAACTTTAGACTTTTCAAAATATAAGTTTTTTTTTCCACTAGCGATGTGTTTATGAAAATTATTTTCCTTGAACTATGACGTAAAGGTAATGATAATATAATATGACTGTCTTACCAACTAGATATATATTGATGTTGCAAGAGCGTATTCCCTAATTTTCTTATAGTTTTCAATTTGTTGTCATTGTTATGAATAGTTTAAGCCCACACTTTCTAGAATGTGTTTGTCAGTGTATGATCAATTTTTTCATTTAAGAGTAGGAATATATGCATCAAGAATTAATTGTGCATCTATGTTAGCATACCATAATGCTAGAAGTTTTTTTGTAAATACATTGACCCAAGCATCAGATGGATATCTTTTTAGCATTATTACTAGCCACAAAATACAAGATCATAATGAGAGTATGTGTTCTATTTCAAACAACTTTGCATCTTGTAAAAACATATGAAATGTTGTGTCTTTTTTATATTTTTTCTACTTAATATAATAAAAAATTCTTGTGGCATTCTCTTTGTATAGGCCATTGATTTTATCCAATGGATCTAATAGTCTTGTTTTTTACATTAGAGGCAATGGAAATTTAAATTTGCAATATGAATTTTTGTGCTTTCTACATGTGTTTGTATGATGATATGTTTGAATTTTAGTCAAATCACTATCAAGCAATGTTAAATCATAAGATATGTATCTGTCTACAAAATCCTTGATTTCAATATTATAGCAATCTCCATATACAAGTGCATTTTGTACCTAGAGCATGAAATGCAAATGCCATTTCTTCTATTTTGAAAATCTGTCACAAAAAATAAATCCAAAAACTTTCCAAATAATTCTCCATCTTGAAATAACATCTTTTTAAAATGCATTAGATATATGGTTAAAGTAACAACTACAAAGAACAATATTTTTTATTACCATTGTATCAATATTATCCTCTTCAATTCTTTTTATGTGTTTATTTTTTGATACTGGAGCTATTTTTTGCAATGCATGGCATAAAGGATCCCAACAATTTTCAACACTTGTTATAGTTACCAAAAATTTTGGTAGTCCTAATTGCCTAATCATTGCAAAAATATTATTTCTTGAATTTTTAAAATATTCAGGTGATGTTTGAATGCTTTTGAAAGCTCTATAAATTATGGGTGATTTTATAAAAAAATTATTTTGGCTCTATTTCAAACATCTTTGGCATATATTTTTTTGTCTTTCAATTCACCTTTGCATATGCATATCCAAGCACAAGATTACACCTGATGTATAATGATTTTAATAGATTTGAAAAATATGTTAGTTATGTGTGTCGTAATGTCATTTTCCTTGTGCAAAATATCTTACTTTGTTATTTTTTGATACGATACTCTATCTATCATATCTTGAGGATGACTAAAACAATATAATAGAGTTAGGAAGCTCATCTCTTCTGATAAATTATCTTCAAGCATACCTAATGGTTTGAGTCCTTTCAATAGGAAAATCTCAATGATATATTCCTAGAGATCATGTATCAATTATGCATCAACAAAGGCATGTGCCAAAGATTCAATATCAGGCTTTGATTCATTTTCACAAACATCAAATCTCTTGTTGTCAACAGGCACAACCACACTAATGTTTTTTCTCTTATTTCATCAAAACTACTTTGCCAACCCTTATCAATAGTAATATTTTCCTATTTATACAATGAGGCTTGACAAAGTTGAGACAATGCTTTCATCATGTATGAAGGCCTCGCATTTCCTATTAAATATGAATTTTTGTATTCTAGATTTTATTTTATCTTTATTGTAATTGTTTCTGTGTCATTCATTTCTCTAGGCAATGCTTTTTGCACCCATTTGAAGTCTATCAGGACATTTATAATCGTTCTTGACAAGCCATATTGTGAACATTTATAGCCAAGCTCACACACCTATGAAAATGGAATTCAAAAAGAAACCAATATTTATTTTAAAAGTGTTAATCTATTCACAACAATATTTTTTTCATTTCTCCTAACATTGAAAAGAATAGTAAATGTTGGCACTTTTATATTTTAAAGAGATTTCTTGCATTGCGTGCATATTTTCTCACCCAATGTAATTTTTTTCAATGTTGAATGTATAAAAGCGCAATCAAATGCTTTAAAAATGTCAATGTCAACCAAAATGATATCCTTTTTGAAATGTAATTATTCACAAACTATGCAAGAATGAATTGGTGTATCTTTGATCGATTTTAGGTAGTTGTTTATTACCCTAATACTTCATCGATCATGTTGTGCACATCCAAACTATTGATTTTTGTGATAGTTTATCAATGATTTCACTGATTACAATGATTTTCTATGTTTACTTAAGCTTTTTTTTAGTGTTTACGTTTTATGTTTTTTGTTTTTTTTGCTCATGGCATTGCTTGTTTTAAACAACACAAAGAAACATGATGCCTTTTTATAGTATTAGATGTCTCTCTAACAAAAGGTTCTCTTCCACATTGTGTGGCAAGCCAAAAAGACCTCATTTTTATTTTGAAACCTTTGAATCTATCACTATCCAACAACCCTATCGAAATATCTACTAGCAATGCTTATGTAATCTGATCCATGTGAATTGTTTGCACTTGCTTGTAATGAATATGAAATGTATCTGTCTCAAAAAAATAATTTTATTTTTATAGAATAAAACAATTGCAAAATAATTTTTAAATATTTTTAGTTTTTGCTAACCATAATCAAATATTGATTTATAAAATGTTTGAAAGCCATGAAAAACAAAATTCATTACCTTTAAATCTACTTTCTCAATATGGCATTCCAACATTTGCAACATATATTTTACAGTCAAAAAATATTTTAGGCTCTTATTTTTGTAGTTACTATTCAAAAAGCCCTAAATAAGTCATTACAAGGCTATATGTCACTATAATAGCATTGAAAAAATATTATGCCATATATCGACGAAGAGCATGACCATCAAACTCATGTTTAGTTAACAAACTAATATCATTCAATAATCTTTCACCATAGTTGGAGCCTAAACTATTTACTTTGCACATGCCATGTTTTCCAAGTCATGAAAAATAGCATTCCAATAAAAAGAAGGTTTTTTTCAAATATTTGATAGCTTTGTATTAGAATTCATGCTCTAACTGCATATTTTTTTGTAAAATTATGGTTCAAAATGTCCACGTGTAGGGTTTATGTCATGGAATAAGATTGAATACAATGGAATACAATTTTATTTTTTTAAATGTAGATATTTTTTTATTGTTGTCATGGACCAATATAAATAGGAATGTCTAACTATTTGCATAACCAATGAATACAAAATATGTCACCCCACAGACCAGTCTTGCCCTGATTTGTTAGCTCATTTACAGAAACTATCATTTGGTGAAAGTATGTGCTTCTATAATGTATTTAATTCAAATCATATAATATATATGGATGTAATTGGGTTGTATATTATTATATTGCCTTTGCATCCCCATTATTCAAAGAATCCATAAAATAGTCAATGATGTTAGTTTGTAGCATTCCTGATGTGTAACAGAAATGTAACAACACTTGAAATGTATCAAAAAGGTAATCACCAACAACATAATTGAATGATGCAATCCTAAAAATATTTTCATGTTTTAAAGCATCGTCAATATTTGTGAATGCTTGTGTTTTTTTTGCCAATATGTGTCCATGTCAATACTTTTCTCTAAATAATAGAATTCAATCATATTTATTTTTCTTTTCATAACTATTTATCATTTTTTTTTAATTTTAAACTTTTCTTTCCTTTTTTTCTTTCAACCTTCTTTTTTTTCATCATTTCTTCATTTTATTCTTTATTCTTTTTTATTTTGGTTATGTTTTTTTTACAAACAACGAAGAATAGGGTAAACTACCAAGAAATGAAATACCAAAACCAAAACAACATCAATTTTATAGCACTCCTGATTGCCACAAGAAAAAAAACACCCAATAAGATATTTACATTATCATTACAAAATTGAAAAAAAAAATCCAATGACCATCATATCCACATAGTTACAAGATACCTACCCATTTTTTTCTAGAACCTGGCAAAAACCTTAGATGTCTGCCACAAAAATAAAACCTACATGTTTCAAAAAATTATATTATTAATGCCTCTTTAAATTTAAAAAAAAAATCAATAAAAAACATTCAATTTTTGTTTTGTCTTAAAATAATTTAAAAAAATCAAAAAAATCTTGTCACACTGATCACAAGACACCCACTCCCCACTATCTATAGACTCATGGACCTCTCAAATATGTTAGATCCTGGGAGAGCCCAACCAAATGAATAAGAATTACTTTGTTAGTCATTAGCATAGTGAGTCTCCCTAGACCTACTAGAAATGTCAAAATCAAGAAGAGTCTAACTGAATAAAGAGGTGTTACCTCACCATTTTTTAACATAGTCGATGCCCCAGACCTGATAGATATGTCAAAACTTGGGAAAGCCTAGCCAAATAAAGACATCATGCATTACCAAATGTCACTTTGGCTAATCCCTCATACTTATTAGAGATGTCAAAGATGAGAAGATCCCAACCAATTCAAGATACACTACATTGCCACTATCTAGTGTCACCAGTCCCCTAGATCTATTAGATATGTAAGGGCCTAACAGAGTTATTCCAATCAAAAAATGTAATAGATTACCATTTATTAGCATGACAAGTCCCTAAACCTGCTAGATATGTCAGAGTCTAGAATAACCTAATCGAGTGAAAAGGTGTCACATTAACTAATATGTAGATGAACTCATTGCCACTAGGACAAAAAAATAAAATTTCATTTTTCTCATTCTTTCCCTCTCTCTCCTTTTTTTCCTTTCCTTTCTCGATCAAAAAACCCAATCAACTATTCACAAAGTACTACACAAAGAAGATAAACCACCTGAACTATTTTATTTTTTTCTTCTTCTTTTTTTAAATTAACCTATTTAACATTTTTTTTGTTTCAATTACAAATAAAGAAAAATCTAAGGACAGGCATACCAACTTTGCATACTGATCGATGAATGCATTGGATATGCAAATGAGCAAATGTTATTACATTATATACATATACATACATACATGTATACATACTTATATATATTAACTATAATTTTACAACTAGATAATCACAACAAAATATAACTTATTATATTCCTAAACATATCACATGATATATTTGATCAACAAAGACATTACAGCTTGCTTAGATCTCTACTTCAGCACCAGTCGAGAACAAAAACTGGCAAGGGTTAAAGCCACCTCTACTAGTCTTGAAACAACACCTTTAAATACACACAAAGAGACCACTAGGAAGACTAACAAGAAAATAAGCCACAAAACCTACCATAGATAAGCCCCTGAAATGCCATAGCAAAAAAATGCCATCTTATGCTTCTAAGCAAACACAAAGAGATTCAGGGAGAACAAAACACAACCAAAATATTCACAAACATTCTTTCCTTTTTTTCTATTGATTGATTCAAATGAAAACATCAATGAGAAAATACCATACCTAAAACATCCACATCACATATATTTTCAACCAAAATCCTGACCACCCAAAAAATTGTGTAAACCTTGCAAACGAAAAAAAAAGTCCAGATTAGCCCAGGTTATCTCACATTGATAGTGGTTCCCATTTTTTTTCATATAAAGCCCCAATGAAAAAATAATAATAAATAGATTAATAGTGCCTTATTAGATATCAACTTCCTCTCCCCCTCCTGTGTTTAGATTTACACCTCTATGGTGGCTCTTCAAATTAATAAATAGTCTTCATTTTCCCAATTAATATAAACATGTTTAATTAAAGCTTTACTAGTGATCATATGTATGAATAATTATTTATATCAATATTTTTACATGTCAAAAATATTATTGTAATTATTTCTCCAATGTCTGTATGTTTTTCCCTTATGTAGGTACTAAAAATTTATATTTATCACTAGGACCTATCATAGAGATCAAATCCCAGGAAAGCCCGATAGAATGAAGAGATTCCAAGTTACTAGTTTTTAGTGTAGTTGTTTTTCCACACATGTAAAATATGTCAGGGCTTGAGAAGGCCCAATCAAATAAAGAGGTGTCAGGTTGGTAGTTGTCAATATCACCACCCCCTAAACATCTTAGAGATCTCATGTCCTAGGAGAGCCCAACCAAACAAAGATGTGTTAAATTGATAAGTGTTAGTATAGTGAGTCCCTTCGACCTATCATATATTTCATATCCATGAAAATCCCAACCAAATAAAGAGACACCACATCACTAATCAATGCAACCAGTCCCCCAGATCTAAAAGAGATAACTCAAGTAGGAAAATCTTGACTGGGTGAAAAGGTACCACATCACCAGTTGTCAATATGACTAATTCCCTTGACTTAGTTGAGATTTTAAGCCCTAAAAAACCCACATCAAATGATGATATGACACAATTATACTTGTTATATTGGTGAGTTCCCCACACCTACTATATATGTCACAGCCCAAGAGAACCTAGCCCAATGAAAAGGCATCACATTGACTAATATGCAAGTGAATTGATTACTACCCAAGACCTCAGCTAGATCATATCAAACTACACATAAAATTATAAATCCTATAATAACATGCCTTGTGTCTATAGACAACATATCACCCACTCCAAAATAAAAATATAGACTATTGAGCCTCATCCACATATCATACATGTTAGTAGCCTCATAGATTCAAAACAAACCAACATAAGGTCTAAGAAAGAGATTGGAAACAACCAATACTCCAAATAAAATAGTAGGGGAATAACCATATCCAAATAATTAGATCATAGACATTCCTCAAACTCATGGAAAATATAAATTGTAACCAATTCCAAACATTTCTCACCATAACAACAAAAAATCTAGCTCAAAATTACTTAAAAGTTGTTCAATCAACCTAATAACTTATCAAGGAGCCCCAATAAAGACAACACCCACACCACCTTTGAAACCATAGCATCACCTTGAAATACACAAAGAAACTATTGAAAGATTGGCAAGCAAAAATTCCATAAAACCTACCACAGACAAGCACCTAAAATGCCATAGTAAAAAATGCCATCTTCTATTTCTAAGTAAACACATAGAGATTCAGCGAGAACAAAACACAACCCAAAAAACCAAATCACTCAACTAAAATGCTTTCAAATACAAATACAAACATAAAACACTAAAAAAACTACCTCAAGCTCACAAATATTCTTGTATAATTTGAAACCTAACAATCCTAATCCCATAATCTAGAATTAACCAATAATCACATGCATTATTTCCTTTTTTCCATCAATCACTTCAAAATAAAACATCAACAAGAAAATTCCATTCCCAAAACATCCACATCACATATATTTTCAACCCAAATCTTGACCACACTAAAAAATCATAAAAACCTTACAAATTGACTAAAAAAAGCAGTCTAGATTAGCCCAGATTATTTCACATTGATAGTGGCTCCCCCACTTTTTTATCCTTTGTCATATAAAGCCACAGCAAAAAAAAAACAATAAATATAAGAACAATACCTTATTAAATATCAACTACCCCCTCTGTGTTTGGATTAACACCTCTATGACAAATCTTCAAATTAATAAAGTCTTAACTTTCCTAGTTAATACAAACATGTTTAATTAAAGATTTACTAGTGACTGCATGCATGAGTAATTATTTTGATAAATACTATTACGTGTCACATATTATTATTTTAAATTATTTCTCTAATTTTTGTATGTTTTTTCCCCTTACGTAGGTAATAAAAATCTATATTTTCAATATAGAATTTCATATTTTCCCATATTAATGTTCATATCAAAAAGAAATAAATAGTCTCAATTATCCTTAACAATATAAACATTCATAATTAATATATTAAAAGTAACTACATGTGCCAGTAATTGTTTCAATTAATGTTTACATCAAGAATCTTTCAAACCCAACATTAAAATCAAAAAATTGTTCAACTTTCATTGCCTATAACTAGTTAAGCCCATTGGCTCAACACCACCATGATGCCATGCAAGAAATATCAATCATATTAGGTTCAACCAATCATAATAGATACCTATCAAAGATCCAAAGGCCAAAGAGAGCTCAATCAAATGAACATGTGACACATTTCCAGTTATCAACATGCCCACTCCTCTAGACCTATCAGATATTTAGGGCATAGGAAAACAAAACCAAATCAAGAGGTGACACATTTCCAACCATCATTCTTGGTAATCCTCAGGACCTATCACAGATATTAGATCTTAGGAAATCTTGATTGAATGAAGAGGCCTCAAGTCACTAGTTGTCAGTGTGACCATTCCCCTAGACCTATCAAATATATTAGGGCCCATGAAAGCCCAACCAAATAAAGAGGTATTAGGTTGATAGTTAATGTTACCACCACCTGGACCTATGATAGATCTTAGGGCCTAGGAGGGCCTTTCCAAATGAAGAGGTGCCAAGCTAACAATTTTTAGTATGGTGAGTCCCCTAGACCTATCACAAATGTCATAGTTGTGGAGATCCTAACCAAAAGAAAAAGATGCCACATTTCTAGTTGTTAGTGCAACCAATCCCCCGAACCTAAAAGAGATAACATAATCAAGAAAATATTTATTGAATGAAAAGGTGCCACCTCACTAGATGTTAGTATAACCAGTTCTTTCATCTATTAGAGATGTCAGAGCTAAGGATAACTTGGCTGAATGAAGACATACCACATTGGTAGTTGATAGTGTGATCAATCCCCCCACCTAGAAAATATGTCATAGCTAGGAAAAAACCAACTAAATGAATAAGTTTCACCTTCATATTTTTTAGTGTGGCTATTTATTTATACCTATTGGATATTTTAGGCCCCATCAAACCTGCATCAAATAAAGATATGACACATTGATACATACTAGCTTGGTGAGTTCCCTAAACCTTCTAGATATGGCATGGCCTAAGAAAACCTAACCTAATGAAAATTCACTACATGAAATAATATGTAGGTGATTTTATTACCACCCAAGACCTTAGCTATCTCAAAATAAACTACACATAAACTCAAAATCCTATAAGAACATGCCCCATGTTCGTAAGACAATACATCACCCACTTTAAGAGGATGATATAGACTACCAAAGCTCATCCACATGTCAGACATGTTAGATCTAGGAAGACCCCAGTCAAATAAAAAGATGTCACTTTACTAGTTATCAGTGAAACTAGTCTCCTTGACTGACCAAAAATGTTAGAGCTAGGGAAAGCATGACCAAATAAATAGGCACCATGTCGCTAGTTATTAGTATGACCAAGAGCTAATGAAAACCCATCACAATGAAGAGACACCACATCACCATTTATCAATGTGTCCAGTCCCCTGGACCTCTCAGATATTTTAAGCCCCAATATAGTTGGGCCAAATGAAAATGTGACACATTTCTACTTGCCAACATGCAAGCCCATAAACTTGTCAAATATGTCAGAGCCCGAGAGAACCCAACCAAATGAAGAGGCACCACATTGACTAGCATGTTAATGAAATCATTAATTCCATATCCCTCACCTAACTTATAATAAAATATAGATGAAATTTTAATGTCTATAACAGCATTCCCCACATCCCTAGAATACCCACATCGATAGTTTTCAATGTGACTAATACCCCCACCTAGAAGAGATGTCGTAGCTAGGAGAAAATCAACATAATGAAAAAGTTCCATGTTCATAATTTTTAGTGTGGATATTCATCTATACCTATTAGAGATGTTAGGACATAACAACCCTACATTAAATGAAGATATGACACATTTTTACTTGTTAGCATAGTGAGTTCCTTGTACCTACCATATATGTCATGGCCTGAGAGAACCTAGCCCAATGAAAAGGCACCAAGTGTACTAATATGTAGGTGATTTGATTAAAAACTAAGACATCAACCAACTTAGAATAAACTACACATAAAATTCAAAATCATATAAGAACATGTCCCATGCTTATAGATAGCACATCACCCGCACTAAGAGAATGATATAGACTATTGAGCCTCATTTGCATGTTAGACATGTCAGAGATGGGGAGAGATCATCCAATTAAAAATATGATACTTCTTTAATTATTAGTGTAACTAGTCTCCCAAACTTACCAATATGTCAGATCCAAAGAAAGTATGACCAAATAAAGAGGTGTCACATCATCATTTGTTAGTATGACCAGGAGCCATTAAAAACCCAACTAAATAAAGAAACACCATGTCACCACTTGTTAGTGTCGCCAATCCCCTAGACCTCTCAAATATGTCAAGCCCAAGGAGAGCTAGGACAAATGAAAAGGAAACACATTACCACTTGGTAGCATGCGAGCCCCTAGACCTATCATATATGTCAGAGCCTGAAAGAACCCAACCAGATGAAGAGGCATCATGTTGAATAGTATGTAGATGAACTCATTACCACCATAGCCTTTGCCCTTCTCAAAATAAAATAATGATAAAATTAAAATATCTTTAACAACATGCCTCATGTCCCTAGAAAACACATCACCCGATCAAAGAGAATAATATACATTGTCGAGCCACATTTGCATGCCATTGGGACCCATGTCTTTATTTAATCTCAGTTTTTATCTCACTTTTTGGGGATAAAATCATATCACATGCTCATTAAAATAGACTATAATCCATGCTTAATTTTTTAGATAGATTTGATTTTATTAGATGATTCAAGTATTTTTTATTTTATTAATCTAAAATATAGTAATTTCCCCAGGAAATTAGTCATGTCACCCTATATTAACCAATAAAAATGAAATAAAATATTTTATTTTGTATTTATTACAATGCAAATATTTCAAACTTCATTTTAGAATTAAAAAGTGCTCACCTTTCATTGGTTGCATATTACCCTATGTAAATTATTGGGTTAAACCAATTACAAAAGATACCTATTAAATATGACACTTCAATGTGGTGTTAAACAAGCATTGGCACAATATATAACATTCATATTATTTTTGGATAACCTATCATATTTATACTCAAAATGTTTAATTAATTTTAAATCTTTGTCTAATTTCATATTATCCTAAATTTGATTTTAATTTGGTATACTTATCTTGGGTTAGTGATTCCATTTTATTCATGATATATTAAGAATTCATGGAAAATAATATGATTTTAGGAGTAATATTTAAAATTTGGATTTAGATAAAATAAATATTTTTGAAAATATAAAAACTCTTAAGTAAAGTGTTGTAAAAAATAAAATAAATTATTTGTAAATAAAATACTATAGCTCCATAATTACCTATAATCATAACTTCAGACCTGCATAAAACCTAAATTAAATATAAAAAATGTCTATTTTAATGAAGGCTTATTGCTCTTTCTTTTCTCTAATATTTTATATATGATCTTTACAACTTCATGTTGACATGTTTCACTTGTGTTTAACACAATTAAGAAGTCAGTATGCTTTTGAATTGACTTATAAAGAGGGGAAATATTATCATATAATAGTATATGTACCCATGTATTTAAATATTGCCCTCACTTCAATCTCCATTTGGACTATCATAGCATGTGCCACTAGTTTCTTGCCAATCTACCTCTTTTTCTAAATTATATTTGGCTTGGAAAGCTAAATCAATGTAAAAACATGCATTTCATGTGAAAAAGGAATCCACATAAATAGTTTGTTTTATCAAAACAAGGTGGTGATATTTTTGATTGACTATTTTCTATTTTTAAGGGTGGACAAAGACATCACAAGAGTCAATTTGATTGCAAAAAGGATCCATATCTCATGTCAAACTCGAATGAACGATGAAATTTCATTGATGTTAGGACATGAAATTGAGGTCCTAAACTCTATATTATAACTTCCATTCATCCATGATGCCAATATATTGACACCTAGATAATTATATCATGTTTAATAACATAAAGAAACACCATACTTAGACCCCTGACTCGATGAACTCTAAGATACACATACAAAGTTCAATAACATGTCATATTTATCAATGCAAGCTCATATCATAGCATTGACTTTGGTCAACCTCATGAGGTAGACTTTCTCTATCTATTCATTTTAGAGTCCTCTAAGTAGGTTTTAAATAGTTAAATCAATCATAATTTTGTTTTAATTACTTTTAGACACATCTAAATTGACACAACTGCATTCTCTATATTTTTAGAGGAGTCATTAGAAATATGACCCCTATTTTTCATTGAGGTGACCCCTATTTGAATCATGTATTGGATAATTAAAATCATTTTGTGGGAGCTAAAAATTATATTGACATAAGTGACATGTCATTAAACTTTACAAGAGTATGTTCCCTAGGTTCTTTAAGTCCATCACCTTAAATGTCTTGCCATTTCTTCTCACCATCATCACCCAGCTCACCTTGAAATTTTTCACCACTTTCATGCTCTATAAAAATGTATTTTAATGTCAAAATAATTTCTTGTAAAGTAATTTTGGGAGAAAACTGATCGAGATCTGAATCACCATACAATGCTTTAGTCTATGATGGCTTACATTCTTCATGGAAAGAGATAGCCTATTTTCCCAATCACTATGTCAAAAGTATAACTACCTTGGTTTCTATCAGGGGACAACTATATTGGTTTTTTGAATATCTTAACATGTTTGGGTTGGTCCAATTATGGGTGATTTGGTTTTGTCTTGGTGATTGCAATGGAGGTCTTATTTTCATTACAATAGTGCTATAAAAATTAGAAGCAACCAAGAGCGATTTGGAATTTTGGGTTTGGAATTTGGATAAAAAAATTGAATTGGGCATGGTTACATACATACATATTTAAGGAAATGGTTATATTTACATTGTTTACATCCACTATAAAGGGGTACATATATTTCAAGGTAGTAGGTTTTTTGATTGAATGATTGTTATTGTGAAGGGTCGATGAGGAAAACATGATGTTGATTTTATTATGAGAAGGCCCCATGTCTGATGTGTGACTCAAATTAGCATTGTAATGTCAATGATATAGATACAAGACATTAAATTTTCAAATTATATATTGTAACTTATGATGAGGGGCAATGACATCATATTCCATGTGATATCGTACACTAGAGAACCCATATCATACACATGCCTTGACTTCAAGGCAATTATTGGATATTCCACACCCAATGTGTTGATTGAATCAACAATGATATGACACTAATGTGGGGGAAATACATTGAGGTTATGGATTTTAACTTATTGCTTTCATTATGGTTGAAATGAGTATTGAAGCTTTTTAAAATTTCATGACACATGGGTGCATAAGGGGGCATAATTTGTGATACAATGTGAAGGTCGTGGTAGAGAAGTTACTAGTTGAGATTAAAGGTAGTTGATTGGTGATTAATCTAGGTGATAGGGAGGGTTGGTAAGTTTAATTCTTAGGAATTAAGGGTGCCCACATCATATAATTAAAAGGGGAATATACTCTAGAAATGAAAAGAAAACACTTACCAAAAAAAACTTGAAAAATAAATATACATTCCTTCTAGAATAACTTAAACCTTTATAGTAACTACTATTTTATGTCATTGTAATAATTTTTGTAATGCCGTATATGATAAAATAAAATAGATGAATGAAAATGGATAGAGAGAAGTAGCATATGATGACTTATAATAGATTATTATATTGAATAAATAAAATGTTAGAATAGGAAATATTGGTATACTATGTTATATGGGTAATTATATGTGGAATATAATAACCATTGTTTTAGTTTCTAATTAAACAACAATAATCTGTTTAAGTATATTAGATATTCTATTTTTCATAATGCCATATTCAGCTAAGGTCAAAGATCCCATAGGTTGTTAAAAATATACCCAAATTATGTCAAAATATTCATCAATTTATTTCCTTTACTTTATTCCTCTTAGCTTCCCTAATGGGAGTTGCAAGGGTAGATAGAGTAAAAAGCTAATTTTGTTCTTCTTTCATTTATAAATGTCTAGAATTCATCCTATAAATATTATTATATCTTAAATGTTATTTTATAAATATAAGTTTACATTTCATATCTTAAAATTTTATATTATTATATTTTAAATTTATTTATAAAAATTTTATATTATTATATTTTAAATTTATTTATAAATATTTTATATCATTATATTTTAAATTTATTTATAAATATTTTTTTAAGAAATTTGAGTGTGATTTTAGATCTCTAAAATTTATAATAAAGAAGAAAAATTTTAGAGGATTCCTTCAAACTAAATCTTAGCTAAATTTCAAGATTTGAGGGTTTTAGAATTTTAGGAAAACATCACATGAGGTATGAAGGTGGTAAACAAGTACCTAAACACATCTCTAATAAGCTAGCTCAAAACTCACCTATTCCAATTTTAAATATATGAGATTAATGTGCCAACAAGTCCCAGACAAAATAAATGTTAGTAAAGTGAATTTAAGATGTACACATAAGCACTTGTGATGCTCATCACTCATCATATATTGTAACAAGAGATAGTACTTGATGAAAATAACATATGTAAAAAATAAAGAAAAAATTATTGTAATAAATGTGAGAATACATAATATATAAAAAAATGTAAATAAATATACATGTATATATTTATTACCTAATTATTGTACAGCTTATCATAGTCGATAATGATACTAGGTTGAGTCTGGTAGACTATTTATATGATAGGTTTGGTAAACCTTCAAATAACTATTTTTTCAAAAAATAGACAAATTAATTATTAGTATTATAAAATTATTTTTAGCAATAGTTTTCTAGTACTTATTTTTGTTTTTTATAAAGTCTACAATTGTAAATATATGATCATTTTATGAAATTTGAAGATTTTTTTATTTTAAATTTTAAATTTTTATTTAGATAATATAAATATGGGTTAAAATTATTCATTTTTTATATTTTGAGATAACTAGAGCTCCAAGCCACCAATTATCGATGAAAGTAGAGATGATGGCATGCAACAAGGAATTTCAATCCAATGTTTGTAAGTGGGAGATCATATATGTGAGTTTTATTTTTAATATTTGTTTGCATTTTAGGTGAAAATATGTCTAGCATAATTTTTCTCGTAAGTACTGAAAATGTAGATTATGTGAAGATACATGTGGGTTTTGAAGAGGTTTCATCCTCTCCATGTGTACTCCTTGTGGATGTGTACTTTTTTCTTTTCAAATGATTTTATGTGATGTTAGAAAATATATGTTTTGTTCTTAATTGAAAATTTTAATATAGATATGATTTATGTTTTTTTCAAAAATAAAAATAATGTAAAAATGATTAATTATGCAATCTAATGGAAAAATGTATTATATTAGTTAGACAAATAGGTATGTGTAGAATAAATCAATACCTACAATGAAATTATCAATGAACAATATAATCATGTAATATAAAAGTGAAGTGAAAAAAAGGGTAAGATATATGATAGGTAGATTAGGTGATGGTTTCTCATAAATAAATCATGGTTTATTCTCCATGTTTTACAATATAAAGCCTAGGAGCTTAAATTGTTGTAATAATGAAGGAGTTAAAACCCAAGCATTTTTAGAAAAGGAATTATAGATAACTAAGATATATTCAAATAGTTAAAAAAAATCAAGGGGATATAGGAAATATGGGGATGAAATGAGTTTGAGGCATCATAAAAGTGAATATCATTATGGGAGGTAAGACACCTTAATAAATTCATCTAGGATTTTTTGACATCTTAGGTTTTAGACATCTATTTAAGAATAAATTTGGGTTAGTTAGTAAATTAGTAATCATGTCTCATAAATTTTATAAATATGGATGTGAAATTAAATATGATTGCCTTTTTGTGTCTTTTTTTTTTACTTAGATTTATTGGAGCCAATGACCACTATGAGGATTAAGTGCTTGCACACAAATATAAGCAATACAAAAGATAGATATTTGGCCTCCTACCCTGATCTATTATCTTATCATACTCTAATGGACCTATGGTTATTAGTGGCTCTTAGTGATGCAAACTATGAAGTTTGAGTGTTCAAATAGTGTATGGGGCATGCCAATGAGATAGATATGATCACACCTTTTTTTATGATTTTACCTTTTAAATTTTACAATATATGATTTTTATATTGTTTCTTTATAGATTTTTTATTTTTATATTATCCTCCTCCATACAGATTTTGAAGATCAATAATGGGTTTGTAAGGTTAAAAACATAATATAGCTTGCACCTATTTAGGTGTAGACACATAAAAGTAATCATTAAATTCTTGACAATGTTTATTCTCGGCATCACTACCTTCATTTAGAATTTTCACTATTTTTCTCACTCGTAATCTATAAGAGAGCCTTCATTATCTTTTAATCACTATAAATGTCATATAAAATCCATATTTTAATTTTATTCATCCCTATTTATCTCATAGGCTCCTTTCAGACCTATCTCCCATGTCTTTGGTCTTTTGGGACAAGTCTGCACTGAAAGGGCAAGGCTGCATTACGGCCTTGTCCCCTAGTGTGGCCTTATCTCCCATGATCCAATGGTCACTTTTTTGAATTGAGACATTACATAAAAACTCTCCCACACATCATGAAAGGTTAATTAGTGAAATTATTCTAAATATTATCATATAAAGTCACATCAAGGCCACTCATTTCAACTCCATTGGATATATTTAGCAATTACACTGCACACTAAGTAAAAGAGCATTACTTCCTATTTTAACTCTAAAACATTCTAATAATCATAAGCCAAGTTTGAATATTAACATCTATTATCAAGAATTTTAATCAATCTTATATCTATATTCAATATAGTTGAATCATCAAAGATCACACAATCACTTTAGGAGGGAGAACTACATCAATTTGAGGCTCATTTGGGATATGTAGGCAACACTCAATTATAAAGGGTTTCTAAGGCAAGCTCGACCATCCTTACTACCCAATTTTATTCCCATCTTTTTATCTAGTGCATGTGTGGGATCTTTGGATTTTCTATTTTGTAGGTCTTTTGTTCAACAACATATAACACTAATTTCAATAGTAAATCCTTGCAAGTGATCACATAGTCAAAAAATCAAGAATACAATCAACAAAGACATAGTTGTAATAGCCAAACAAGGCCACAATGCATCCTTATACACCTCATATGAACTTGTCCCACTAAACTATGAAATATTATTTTTGTCATAACTTTGTATGCATGTAAATTTCACAAAATTTCTAGTTACAGTGAGCTTATAAAGTCAAATCCATTTTTTTAGGGAGGTTTTCATCTCCTTAGGCTTTTTACTATTTTTAGCAATTTTATGATTTCTAAAAATTATGTAACATACTATATATTGACTGCATTTAATTATCATATTAGTATATATCATCATTTCTATTTCAATAATTTAACTCAATTATTTTAAGTCTATCTTAAATTAAAAAGTGTTAAACATTCTGGTGAACCCCGCTTTTTTAAGAACATTTCTTAATGTTTTCCATTGATTTTTGGGAGAGGAAATCTTTCAAATTTCTATAAATTCTTGACATTAAAATAAAATAACCTTTGACTTTGGATAATATAAGACACAAAATGATTCAATTTCTTCACCCTTGGATTAAATTTGACACTAGATAAATTGTCTTGTCACCTCAGATCATTCTGACATAAAATCTCTTTCTTTAGACCTCCAGTTGATATTTACTTGATTTATGAAAACAAAAGTCTTTCACCTTTCATTTTTCACTTTATCTTTCTATTCCTCTTATTTATTTTATAAACTATGTTCCAATAATTTTAAAATTACTCTATGACTATCATGAAGGGCTATATGGTATCTATTTATGGAAATAGTGGCATGAGGGGTTTACCCAAATATTCATAGCCATAGTGCAACACCAAACATTGAGTTTAGTTTCCCTTTACCTCATGGTATATCAGAGATTCCTAGGGTCACTTGATTATACTAATAGGAAGCCTATTTTATCCATATAATTTTAGGTCCACCTAATAAAAGTGTATCACCCAAGGAAGTTATTCTCATTGTACCCTATAAACCATAGTTAATGATCTATAGGCATGGTTTTACCTCTGTATTTAGTGCTCTTAAACATTGGGTCAACACTAATAAATGAATGATCACGTATATTTGAGAACCTACAAATCATTCAAACCCTTTCCTAGATCACCCTCATACCTTAATTTTTGCTTATATTATGTTTGTATTGATTAGTATTATTTGATTCACATTATATTATATTCATAGTCACTAGCATTACTTAAATTATATTGTCACATTGTTTAATTCATATTGTATTATTTTTATATTGCATTCAATCAATGAAAGTCTTTCTCAAATGTTACATAAGATTATGCATTTTATTTTAAAATATTCTCTTACTTCCTAATTCTAAAGCTTATTTTTTAGAAATCTCCATTATCATATACTTCATATTGTTATAATATTCAATTTGATTTGTTACTTATTACAACTAGATTCTAAAGAGCATGTGCACAACCTCTTTTGTCTCCCCCTCCCTGCCCTCAGCCTACTTCTATTTTTCAACTCATTCCAATTTTCCATCAAAGGCCCATATTAGACTCTCATGTCCATGTTGTCCAAACTAGAATGGGATGGCCACCTCTACCTTCCCTCCACTGCCTTCAAGACAAGTTGTCCAACCCAAAGGATATGATATCATTCACCAATTGTGTAAAACTCATACCAAATTTTATATTCTATAGCTATTACAAAGGGAATTAGCTTACAAATTTATATTATATACAATGTTGTGTGATAGAAATATTTATATGGATACACAACCTGCTTCATTTGCTTCTATTATAAACACTTTTAAAGATGTTGATCATACTATTACTTTTTTTAAAGAAGATGTACCACCCAAGAATATAATTGAGCAAAATATTTTATTATTTATTCAAATTCAAATACATGGAAAGATAGTTAAACATGCATGGTTTTACAATGGTTCTAGAATAAATATTTGTAGTTATTAATTCATACAAAAATTAGGCTTAAATAAATATAGTCTTGAAAATTACAATCAACCTATACAAGGTACCAATACCATTCCTAAGCTAATATTGGACACTATCACAATGGATTTATTATTAGCCCCAAACTAGTCTCTACTAATTTTTAATTTGTCTCTGAGTGAATACAATATAATTTACTCTTGTGTTGACCTTGGATTCACGTAATGGAAGCTATACCTTCTACATTTCATAGATGTGTCAAATTTTTACATGATACGCATGAATATATAATTTTAGTTGATGATGCACCTTTTCATGATTACAAAGAAACATACTTAGATTTGAATAAGGTATCTATAATACCACCTAAATAACTAATTCCAATGGCACAAATTCATACTTATGAATTGGGTGAATCGATCAATATAAATGATACTTCACCAAGTTTGCAAAGTCCTAGGCAAATAGAAAGACCTACAAAGAACCTATGCAAACTCAAAAGAAAATGAAAGATCATATTGAGAAAATTAGGCCAAAAGTAACATTTCTTATGTAAATAAAAATATATATTTAAGAAAAGCCACAATAATCACCAATTGAAACAAAGTCTATTTAGGATATATCATTATTGGTCAATGTAGAAAATGTTTGCATAATTAAAGATTACTATAGTGGTGATGATGAGGATACATAAGAAATTAAATATGAGAAACTAACCAAGTTAAATTTCAATCCCATCAAATAATATGAATACTTATCTCATCCTTTATTTACATTTGTTAGAGTGGGTGAATATTGAGATATCTCTTCTATATAAATTAAGGGGAAAACACCCATTTCTACACAAAAAGATTTACAAGATACCTCAAATAATTTTAATACTATCTTACCACTTTGGGACATCAATAATCCTCATAAGATCACATATCCTAAGGATAAGGTATGAAAGGCACACTCAAAGAATCGCATATAGTAATACAATTACTAAAGCAAACTCAATGCATGTTCAAAAGAGGATTTCTTAATTAAGGAAATTTAAATCTTGAACCAATACCTAAAAATTTTCCTATGAATTTGGTTCCACATAATTTACCCATGTAACACTCATCCAATCTATAGCTTCTCATCATTAAACTTTTTATGGATGGAAAATAATGTATTAATGTCACAGATACTCACTTAAAAGAGGTTAATGTATGAATTCCATATCTTCTTCACTTTATTGGATATTATAAAAAACATCTCATCCAAGTTATAACACCAAATAATTTCATTATATCTATCACATAACCAAATACTCTTGGCCCCAAAACATGTGTAACACTATTCCACATTGATCCTTCTTTGGAGCAATACAATTAAATTCCTAGTATATCCTAACAAATATTAATGGTAGCCACTCTAAATAATTATTATTATTCTCTTACATTATATCACAATAATTCAAGGGTTATAGTTTCAAATAAACAAATAATCACAACACAAGAGCACAAAACAAGGCATACTCTACCAAAGATCTCTCATATGACTAATACACAGGTTAATTGATCTGATAATTTTCTACATAGTGGCATCCTATTGTAATTGGTGGTTTATCACAAAATGAATTTTTTTCATACACCATTTATTTAGGAACTCCATGGGAACTTTAAAATAATAAATTAATTTATTATATTTTCATATTCTTCACCTTGTACATTTCTTCACAAAATGAAGTAGGTGGATGTACCCTTTATGTAGGCACTCCAGGGGAACTCTCCCCTAATCAAGTAATTTATTAGATTTTTATATTATTTACCTTGTACATAGCTTATTTAATTTATTTATCATTCTTATACACCTTATCAAAACATTATTCTACTCCTTGGTTTTAAATTTAACTTTTGGGTACTTACCCTCTTGATTTACAAACTAGTTCGAACGATCCAAACACTTATCTCTATGGCAACCCACTTACTTACTATTGTATATATTACACATTATGGAACTTCCATTATATCATATTACTACATGAGCATGTGTATAATTTTCCCCATTAAGGATCATGTATATTTTTACTTATCTTATTCATAATACATTATTATTAGGGGCATATTGCTTGTCTTCTCTCTTAACATACTATGATTTTGCACATTGTTGAGGATTGTTTGAATTTATCATACTTACTCTACTTTAAAAACATTGATTATTATCACCCCTATTTAAAATATCTTTATCATGAATATATTTCAAAAAATTCCAAAAAAATGAATATATTCCAAAAAAATTTAAAAATTTAAAATCAGGACCTAGAGCATTTTCAAATATTGTTAGCCTAATTTTTTCCATATGTTGTTTATTCTATAAAGTAGTATATTAAAAATTTAAATATATATTTATTCTCACAAGGTAATTGAGTGTGATACAAGACATAATTTCACATGATTCTTTGATGTTGGGATTTCCTTATTACCCAACAACCTTGTTAAGTTAGGGACATATTTTTGTTTTACGTAAACACTTTAACAGGTTGTATCTATCCACAACATCTCTACCATGTTGAGCTACATATCATATAAATTAATTGTTAATCACTCATATTTTCTACATGTATTACATGAAATATGATACTTGTTAACATTTAAATTCATACTTATGATTGATTTGGTTATGTGCACAGAGTTGGGGGACAATTATGTGGACATTTCACATTACGCAATTACATTATTAAATAACATGATCACGATATTTACATAAAATGATCATGTTATTGGCATAACATATTCACATTATTGACATTTATATTTATATTATTACATTTATTTATTTTTTCATTTATTTCCTTATCTTTAAATCTATTTTAATAAATATAAGAAATTAGGGTCACTCTACATCTAATAGAGTTGGTATCATAGTGGCATGCCTTACATTAGGAATAGAGTTTTTCAAAATCCAATATGGTCAGTACTTAGGCATTTTTTAGGGTCTAAGTATTGAACCTAGGCATTTTAGTGCATAAATTTTATAATTGATGTCAATTTTTGGTAAATATATGGTCATTTTTTAGGTTTTTATGCCTTCTAAATTATTTGTTGGTATTTCTAGGAGTCCTAGGTTTGTCAAAATTGAATTTTTTAAACCACTCACTTTGAACTTGATTAATGGTGGTGTGATCAGGGTAGCATAGGTCACATTGATTACCTATACACATGAAATAATCACTTTATGTTAAATTCACTTATTCATCATCCCTCCCTCATCCCTAATCACTTCTTACTCATCCCTCATCACCCCTAATGTCTCTCTCCTCATTTTTCATTATCCTTAATCACTCCCTTCTTGACCTCATTATCCCTCATCATCCCTGATTACTCCCTCATTTACCCTCACTAGCCCTCATCATCCCTAATCACTCACACCTCATCCTTCATCATCCATAGTCACTCTCTCATTGACCCTTACCATCCCTCATCATATTTAATCACTCCCTCATTGGATCTCACCATACCTCATCATCTCTAATCACTCCCTCATCATTCCTAATCATTTTTTCATCATCCCTAATCACTCCTTCCTCATCCCTCATCATCCATAATCACTCCCTTATTAACCCTCGCCATTCCTCATAATTTATAATCATTCCTTAGTTATCTTTAATCACTCCCTCATTAACCCTTACCATATTTCATCATCCTTAATGACTTACTCATCATCCCTTGTCATCTATAATCACTCATTCCTCATTTCTCATCACTCATCATTCCTAATCACTCCCTCATTAACCCTCACCATCCCTATTCACTCCCTCATCCTCCCTAATCACTCCCTCATTGACCCTCACCATCCTTCATCATCCCTAATGACTCCCTCATCATCTATAATCAATTTCTCATCATCCTTACTCAAATTTAATCACTCTATCCAATACTTTGATGGTGGTATTTTTTTGGGTTTAACAATTCTAGGAGATACAAATGGAGAGTTGAGTACTAGTATAAAATATAAGACATAGTGATCAAAATGATGTGGAGGAAATTTTGAAACATAAATATTTATCACCTATGAGAAAAATGGTTCTATTATAAATTATGTAATTCACAATTAAATATCCACCAAAATAGAGAAGTAAAACCACAATAGCACCAAAAATGGGTGGTGAATACTAGGATCACCAAACTATGTGATTTCCTGAAACCAATCAATTACTTTCCATATAAGGACATTTTATGATTCAAATAATTACATTGAAGACCTTATATTTATATGTTTATTTATTGATTCATCATACCAAAGAGTGGAAAATAATTTTCAAATGAATAAAATAATCAGTCCAAGATTGGAAAGTGGTGCTTAATTCATAGCTTCAATATTTAATCCAATGAAGACTTACATAATATGAGCTCTCTACTTGCATAGCTTGAGAAGTGGGTACAAGTTATATATCACTATAAAAATTTAATTAGATAATATATTATGAACCCAATGATATGTTTGGTACTAAAAATATCTCTACTTCCCCCAAAAAGTAATTATATGAATTAAAAATATTTTTTTCATTAACAAATTTATATTAATGGTGAGTCAATACACTTCATCATTTCCATTGGAAGTCATAAGAATTTAATTTATCCTAAAGTATATTTTTTTTAAATTAACTTGAAATGGATGCATCATCCATAACCATATGCTAGAGTATGGTCTAGTGTAGGCCTTGAGAAATGGATCAACTTGTAGTGTCACTTGGTGTATAAAATCATACTTTTTAAAGATGCAATCCTTTATGGCATCCCACCATTAGAGGTGTGTGATGTTTTACATGTGTTCAACCATATATTTACCATTGACATATAGTCTATTTATTAAATCCTTTAAATTTTGTGATATATTTCCATGATCTGAAATACCATATATCATAGTTAGTTCATAAGATTTTAGTAATTAGTTCCAAAAACAGTGAAATAATCTTGTAATTTATAGTAATAAATATAATCTTGATGGTAATAATTAAATTTAATAACATCCTTATGGAACCATATCATAGTGTGGTTTATCCAATAATAACAAATACAAAATAATTGAACTATAAACTAGATGAATATAAGGATATCTTTCTGTCACCTAAATAATTTCCTACATATTTTACACTAAATAATATTATTAATTTGATCCCTTAACTAACTCTAACTCAAACCTCTTTATACAACATATCATTTCTAGAGAATGAATAGATCAAGTGGTAGATCCATGAATCATGGATAATGGACACATCATGCCCAAATCATTAGCTTGTAGAAGCCCAATCATGTTTTCACCAAAGAAGGATAGTACATGAGTTTTTGAATCAATTAAAAAAATCTTAAAGATTAAATTGAAGAACTATTATCCTTGTCTAAACATTAAGGCATTTTTATACCATATCCATGGTGTAGAAGTCTTTTCCAAAATTGATCTTAAGTTTGGGTATCATCATATTCATGTTGAACCCATAGACATTTGGAATATAGTCTTAAAAATAAAGGAAGGATTGATTAACTAGTTGTTTATGCCTTTTAGGTTAACTCATGTAGTGAATTAGTTCATTGAGATGTTGAACAACATCCTCAGGCCCTTTAACTATGTCATTTTTTAAATCTACCTTGATGACATCTTAATATTTAGAAAATATGGGATGAACATATACACCATGTTTAAGTAATGTTTCACATTTTTTAGAAAAACATTTTTATGATAACATGAATAAATGTCCATTTTTCATGCAAGAGATAATATATTTGGGATACATTATACACACAAGGAGTGCATGTGTGAACTTGACCAAGATTCAAGTCATACAAGAATGGGAAACACCAAATAACTTTGAATAGATTAAAATATTATCAAAATTAGAATATTATACAAGAGATATGTGTTTATTTTTTATCCTTTGAACCAAGCTACCAAAGGTTGAACCAAATAAATTTTCATCTAGTTAGTTGCACAATAAAGATAATTCGATGAACTAAAACTCAAACTCTATTTTTTGCTAGTACTTGTGTTACTTGACTATAAATTTGAAGGATCATCTAATTCATTAAGTAATAAAATTGACTATCATAAATTGTTATTGACAACATAACAAGTCCTAGAGTAGAGTTAATTTATATTATAATGGATTAAACAACATATTATTAAAATCAAATATACATTTAGAGTATATACTTATGTTAGATGATGGAGTGATTAGGGATGGGTAGGATTAGTTATGGAGTGATGAGAGATGTTGAGGTTAAATTAGGGAGTGATTATGGATGATGAGGGATGAGGAAATATTGATTATGGATTATGAGGGATGAGGAGGGAGTGATTAGGAATGGTGAGGGATGGTGATAGTCAATGAAGGGGTGATTAAGGATGATAAGCCTAAGTTATTAGAGATAATGAGGGATAATGAATGTTGATGATGGAGTGATTAGGGATGAGGAGGAAGTGATTAGGGATGATGAGAGATGAGGAAAGAGTAATTAGGGATGAGGAAGGAGTGATTACAGATGATGAAGGATAGTGAGCATCAATGGAGGAGTGATTATAGATGATAAAGGAGTGATTAGAGATTACTATGGATAGTGAGGGTCAATGAGGGAGTGATTAGGGATAATGAGTAATGATGAAAGAGTGATTAGGGGTGATGAGGGATGAGTAGGAAGTGATTAGCGATGAGGGAGGGATGATGAACAAGTGAAATTAACGTAAGTGGTCATTTGATGTATACAGAGCATTAATGTGACCTATGCTACCCCAATCACACCACTTTGGATCAATTTCAAAGTGAGTGGTTTGAAAACTCTAGTTTTGACAAACCTAAGACTCCTGAAAATGTTAGGAATCAATTTAGAAGGCATAAAGACCTTTAAAATGGCTATATATTTACCAAAAATGGACATAAATTACAAAATTTATGTCCTAAAATTCCTAAGTTAAATACTTAGACCTTGAAAATACCTAAGTACTAACCAGATTAGATGTTGAAAAACTATTTTCCACATTGTAAGGTGTGCAATTATGAGATCAACCCTATTGGATGTAGAGTGACCCTAATTTTTTATAGTTACTAAAATATATTTAAGGTATAAGTTTACATTTATATTTTAAACATTTTATAAGTAAAAATATAAATGTAAACTTATACTTAATATTTAGAGTATTAAAAATAAGCTTCAAGTTAATATTGGCTTCATGTATGTATTCACATGCTTTTATGTGTAAAATAACAGTAAACTTATATCTATAACATGATCTCATTATCTATAACGTAGTCACATTATCTATATTGTAATTCTATAAAGTGGCCATGATATATATAATGTGGTCATAATATCTATAGCATGGTCATGATATCTATAACATGGTCATGATATCTATAACATGGTCATGATATCTATAATGTGATTGTGTTATCTATAATGTGACTATGTTATCTATAACATGATCATGTTACTGATGTAATTGTATTATTAATGTGATCATTTTATTTGAATTTAAATTAAAACACCAAGCCTTTTGGCAAGGAAATGTCTTGGATTCCAAAGTCAAAGGCTTGGACCTATCAATCTATAGTCGAGTCTGAACATTTTGACAAAAAAACAAAAAAATTAAACTTTAATTAGAAAATACACTACATATTTCAACCATAAAATTCAAAAACTTAATACCATCATGATGAGCACACTCTCCTCTTTCCAAAAGTATGATTTTTATAATTTTTGGACTAATTTAATATTTTTAATTATGTTGATTTCTAACTATACGTTTTTTAAGCCACTACATGCCACAAATATACATGCCTATACATATTCATGTAATTTGTTTTTCATTGATACAAGTGAAAAACAAGTTATATGGTCACAAACTAGGCCAAATTCTACACACATTAAAAAAAATGAATTTCATTTTTTAGGTAGTTAGGCATGTCGCATAGATGGCTATCCATTTTTTTGTTAGTTTTCATGATCTATTTACTTGTAAAAATTATTAAAAAAAAGTATTCATTGAAAAAATATAAAAAATGTAGGTCACAAACTAGTAGATCTTATCTAAATGGTCACCAAAGGGTTTCAAACCATATTAAATGTTTCTCAAAAAATGGTGCACCACACGGCTATCTATCTACTATACTTTATTAAAAAAATAAAATTTCTTCAAATGTAAGAAGTTTGACCTAGTTATACTTAATTATTATTATTTTTAAATGTTTTGGAAACTAGACTCGAAATGCTACATTTTATGTTCTTATACCATCTTCAAATTTAGAGTGTAGATATCTCAAATTATCTATAGAAGTCTAGATTTTTGAAATTCATAAAAATCATGTCCATGAGGAGGCCCCTTTTTGTCCCCCAACTTTGTGCACCTACCCAGCTACACTAGTCTCATTTGCTACATGTTTTACTCAACATTCCTATTTTACTACATGATAGGTTAGACTTTATTAATTATTATGTGTGTGGACCTTGGTCTTATGTGGTATGCAACATTTTACATGTCCCTTGTATGTGGATTTTTTATCCTTATGAGTGACATATTATGAAAATTACATGACATTGTATGACATTACTTCTATGCTTATTGCTTGTTTCTATAGTTCCATGATTAATATCATGCATTCTATCTATTTTACTAGGTGTCATGATTCATGTCATGCATCAATTATATACTCTACTCTTACTCTAATTCCATGATTCATAACATGCATACATTGATTCTATGCTTCAATGATATTTCTTTCTAACACATATTTCATATGCAAATTCAATGCTATATTCAACACTATGAATTACATAAATTTAAAATATTTAGAGTGTTATATCTTTCACATATGATTTATTTTGAGATTAAGTGACTATGCAGACCATGTATCTTATCTCAAAAGGGGGAAACATAATTATCTTGCTTGGAACATACAAGCCTTATGAGCAAAAAAATAATATTTATGGAAATATATAGTTTTCAAGTGAAAATAAAATTCAACATTTTTAAATTATGGGGGTATGTGACATGTATGTGCACTCATCACTACACTTGAAAATTGAAAGTTTCAAACAACTCCAAAATTTACATGTGGAAAAAAGTATAAGGTTTCAATTATAGTGTCACATCTTGATTTTTCTCTAAGCTAAATTACTTGTTAAATCCATTGATTATGGTAGTTAATTAGTTGATTAGAAAATATTTGATTAAGCTTGCTAACATATGTTGATTATGGGATAGTTGTGTTGCTTAATCTACATGATTATATGTTATGAGTTAGCGATACTTTTTTTTTGTACTTTGTGATCATGTTTGGTTATTTTCAACATTATTTTATGGATATATTGATGTTCTGGGATAATTACCTTCATTGGCATGAGGTGGATGTAGGATAAATTCTTCCCTCAGTTCATGATAGAGGGAGAGGATCATCGAAGAGGGTGGTTATATGGAGACGTTTGGGGTCAACAGAGAATGAATCTAGAAACCCTTACACACACCACTTAGCATACCATGTTTTAATTGATTGATATGGATAGTGTATCATGTTTTGTGTACTTTTTTTTTAGGTGTTGTTAATATGTTTTCTATCATGATTTTGATTGTTGGTAATGAATGCTCTTTTTCATTGAGTAATTTCATTAGTTTAATGGATGTGTTAGCTTATCATAAATGATGTGTTTATTTGACGTAATAGTTGACTAAATGAGTAAATTTGTATATTTAGTGATCATTAAAAATTATAGATAATACTATTTTTATTTATAAATTTGGATAATAATAATTGAAGATTATTATTATATTAATTGCATTGTAGTGTTGAAAGATAATAACATTGTTTTAAATATCTTATATTTGATTAATTTCTAAACTAAGGTTTGATTTTAAATATATATATATGAATTCCTTGTATTAGTAATTGATTTATTTTAATAAATAATTGTATTACTATATATGCTAGTAAATAACATAATAACATAAAATAAAAACCTAAGGGTATTAGAATACAATATAATCATTGTTTTATTTGTGTGATCGAGGATCATTTCATGGGAATATGTTGGCCATCAGGTAGTTATAAAACTTTGCATGGAATAAACGTTGAGAATAATTTGATCATTATTATCATGCATATTTTTAAAAGAAATTTAAAATGATTGATTAAGGATTTTGGGAGAAAGCTCGAGATGATTAGGTTACTAATCATCTATTGGCTTTGGTTAAGCTGTATTTTGGGATAAAATGGATTTCATTGTGTCTTTGCATGATGGTGAATGGGAAATATAATGAACAATCTTGTTGAGATATATGAGCATGCATTTAAGCAGTTAGTTGGAGTTCATGCATGAAGGAGAAGGAAATGGTGAGGAGGTTAACAAAAAGAAATTAAAAAAAGAGAGAGAGTGTGAGGGGGGGTTGTGTGGATAGATGATAGATGGCACTCTACTTAGAGGATATATTCACAAAAATAGAGGTGATAATCATTAAGAAGAAGGAGAAAATAAATATTCTCTTCAGTTCATTCACATACTTCTAGGTTGGTTATGTACTTAAATTCTTGTGTGGACTATTTATAAATGTCTTTTGAATTATTAGTAACCAGGTATTCTTTATTTTTATGATAAATAAAATATATGGGTGTGTATAGGGTCATGTGGAAGGCATGACCTCCATAGAACCCTATATTCATTATGGATGACATGAGTAGGTTTAGATAGACTTTTGGGTTTTGGCTATTGTTGTTATGGATTTTTAAAACTCTATCTTAATTTCCTCTTGTTATTTTGAATTACATTATTTAGTCATATAGGACTATTTCAATTATGTGTATATATAAGTGGCTCAATTTTGACCCAAATGATATATATACATATATTAGGATTGGGATAAACATGTGTTTGTATGTATATAAACTATGTAAACCTATTTGGATTTCAAATAAGGTTTTACTATAAGGGTTTCTTATATTAAATTGATTTTGCAGTATATATGCAAATATATATATATATATATATATATATATATATATATATATATATATATATATATATATATATATATATATATATATATATATATATATACTTAGGTAGATACAAGAGAGTATGCACACACACACACGTATTTGGAGATAAATGGATTTTTATTTATAAAGGATTATGATTCAATCCATATATGTACATACTTAGGTAGATACAAGAGAGTACACACACACACACACACACACACACACACACACACACACACACACACACACACACACACACACACACACGTGTTTGGAGATAAAGGGATTTTTATTTATAAGGGATTATGATTCAATCCATAGAAAGTCTATGGAGATGAATTGGAATTAATTAGGGATGAAATGGATTTTGGGATGAAACATTCTTTTAACAATTTTATCCATTTTAAGTATTGTGTTTGCTAAAGACTGAAGCACATATATATTTCATATTTGGGATTAACATAGTAAAATGGGTTCAACCATATATATGACTACCTGGGTTTAGGTATATGAATATATGACTATTTTAAATAAAATTGTATACAGAGATATGATTGAATTGAGTAAATGTTTAATGTTTAAAAAAAATACTTGTGAGTTAACAAGGACTGTGTATTGTTTATTATTACAAACCTCTATAAACATTGATAATATTGTATGCTTATTTTATAGGTCAATTGGGTATACAAATTCTTGAAATGTGTTTTATCTTGTACATATTTGATTAGGTTTGAGTATATGTGCTTGACTATGTTATTGTTTATGTTTTAAAAATGACTATGCATAATTTTTATACTTAAATTAGACATTTATACAAGTATGCAAATAACATAATATAGTTGGTTTTCAACTGAGTATTGAATTTGTATGGAATGTTAAAATGGGAAGATTACATTATGCATTGATTCATAAAATAAAAGGTTAATTATTACTATGTATGTTTAACTAATTCTTTGGATAAAACCTAAATAAGGTAAAAGTAGTTGTGTTTAATTAAAATTGTACTTGAACAAATTATCAAAACATGAATGATTATTTTGATTTAAATTTTTAAGAGTTAATAGATAAATGAAAAAACTAAGTATGAATTAGATAAATTCTATGTATTTATTTCCTTAGTTTAATAAAAAAAGGTTATGGGACCTTTATTTATGATTTGATTGTATACTTCATGTATATAGTACCCTCTAAGGTGAAAGATAGTGAATGTCTCTTAGTAGAGTACGGTATAAATGAAGCATGTAAAATGGATTGTATGAATGTATAATATATATATATATATATATATATATATATATATATATTATACATTCAGTATTGTTATAATTATTATAACAGTAAATTATGGAATGATTTATTATATATGGCATTTATAAAAGCATTTGAATATTGAATATAAACCATTCTTATTATTTATGAGTTTAAATATATAACATAATTATATGTTATGAACTAGATGTTTTTATATGTGGAATATGAATACTTTATGAACCAGGATTATAATATTATTTCAAGGAGAAATAAAATTATAAGTTTCTTAATGGATAAAGCAACTGGCTATCTAGATACTCATTACCCAAATGGTATGATATATTGAGGACTATTATTGATAGTTTGTTTATTTGTTTTCAATAAACTTGATGATTGGATTCTATTCACTTCATTTGACAAACTAAATGAATGTTTGTGATATTTTTATACATAGCATATTTTTTATTAGCTAAATGAAATATTAGGATTGAATATTTTGGTTTTTAATATTATTTTTATTTCACCAAATCTCATATTCATGACCTTAATTAAGTAGTGGATAGATTCCACTAGTTTAATTAGCATCAACAACGTAAGATAAGGGGTAATCTGATTAAATGGTGTGTATGAATTTGACTAATCCTAGAGATTATTTATTATTGAAAACTTTGGCCAAAGTAATGTTTGATGAACATTATCATTTCCTACGTTGATATAGTTTTCATATTTGTGTGATATCATATTAGAATGGATTTATTTATAGTACACATTATGTATTAGATATATTTGACACATAGGTTCTGGTTTGTTATTCTAGATTTCTAACCATCATTATCTACCCATTTGTGAAGAGAGGGCCATCCCCTTATTTGGGAGATAGTGTGGGGGATCTATGGTCCATGGTTGGTGTGAAAAAGCACTCATATTATGCTTTCCCTCCTAACTAGAGTAATACACTTGAGACTACAATTGAGATTACATATTGATACATGAGTTATGGAGACTCTACTCATAGGAGCTTTGTATCATGATTTATCATTTGAGATATATTATGTATTGTTGAAACTATAATATTTATGCATTATACTTACTATAGTAGAGGTTGTAATATTGTATCATTTATGTTTAAATGTAGTAATTATGGATATTCAATTTGATAATAATGTCTATATTTGTACATGGTGATCCTTAGCTAAGTGGATTATCTATAACCTATATGGTTAACTAAACTAATGTAGTTAGTTAAAGATCACTAGTTAGGATTTCTCATGATGAAATCTATATGTTGAATATGTGTAATTATTTTTTAGAATAAAATTATTGTAATATTTTAGTAAAACCTAGTGAGTTGTTACATTTTGGTATCAGAACTGAGGTTCAAACTCTAAGACTTAATGTGTCTACTAATGTAAAACTTATTCTCTTGATATGGTAAGAATAATGGTGTGTGGTAGAGTAAGAGGTGAGGGTACTTCAAATACCAAACCCCCTGTGGATCTAAATTAGTTTACAGCTGAGCAAATTGTAAAGTTAGACCAAATCCTCAAAACCATGTAAAATACTAGGGACCAAATCGTGGCCCTAAAATAGGAAGCGCATGGCCATAAAGAGGAGAATGCATAGGAAGAATCTGAAGAGCATCCTAATGACCAAGAGCATCTTCAAGAGCATAGGCATGAGGAGGTGCCATAGGATGCGAGAGCTTGAGTAGATGTAGAGTTAGCACACAATATAAAAAATGTGAATCCACCCAAGTTTGATGGAGCTATATTAGGGGATGGAGTTGAAGCATGGCTAATAGAAATAGAGAAGTATTTCAAGATTCAAAATTATTTTGAAGTCATAAAATTATTCTAGGGAGCTTATCAGCTTGATGGTGAAGCAATGACTTGGTGGAAAAATAAGAAGCTTGAGATAAAATTCAACTCAACCACCACCACTTGCGAATAGTTTGTGATATTATTTAGGTCATGATGGCTTCCATAGTTATACTTCAACCAAAATCTTATGATTTTTTGTAATATTAAGCAAGGGGATTTGTCAATGAATGAATACTAAGATAAATTTACCAAGCTTATTAATTATGTACCTTAGTATTAGGCAGATGAGAGGTTTATAATTAGGAAATACATCATGGGGTTGAAACCCTAGATAGGTGGTTAAGTAGATGTGCATGGTTCATCTACCGTGGATCAAGTGTTTGAGAAGGCAGTCAAGCAAGAATAAAAATTAAAATCTCTTGCCCAAGTTAAGTTCAAAAATAAATTTGGAAGTTCTAAAAAAAAATTCAAGAAGAATAATTGTAAGCAGAGGAGAAAAGATTCCAAAGGTCAGTTCAAGAATCAGAACACCAAGTTCAATAGTGGTTCAGGGAATAAGAAACTTGGTAATGGTTTCAAGGGTGGTTTCAAGGGAAACCAATAGACTAAGCAGGAAGGATCAATGGGAGGTTGCTTCATTTGTAGAGGTTACCACTTTGCTCAAGAATGTCCTCAGGACAAATCAAATAATAAGGGTTCAACTTCTTAGCAAGGCATGCTAGCAAATTCTTGTAATTATTGACAATCAATAGGCTGAGTATCAAGCTTCACCCATAAAACTATCAGGTATTCTATTTGATCATCCAGTTTCTATTTTAATTGATATATGAGCTACATAATGTTTCATTAATCTTAGAGTTCTTATAAAATTATCTAGAAAGGATGAAATAATGGTAAATGCATAGTTGGTACAATATGGTAATGAGTCAAAAGTTAAGGTTGACAAGTGTCTAGTCAAAGTAGAGATTAGATTGCCTAAGTTTACTGTAGTATTAGATATTTATACAACACCATTGGGATCATATGATGTGATCCTAGGGCTTAATTGGCTTTTGAATCATAAAGCCAAGGTTGACTATTTTTTGAAGAAAATTGAGTCTCATTATGATTTCATAAATCAGACACAACTTCAAGGCAAAAGAAGAAAGTTAAAACTGAGGTAGTTTTCTACAATTCAACTCAATAAATCTCAAAGGAAGGGATGTCAAGAATTTATCATTAAGATAAATGAGATGAAAGAATCTAAGGAACCATCTATCAAATATTATCCATTTCTAAGAAACTTCTATGTCATGTTTTTGGAAGAGATACCAAGATTTCCACCTAAGCACGAGTTTTATTTCTTAATTGATATCACACCTAGATTAGAACCATAGTCTAAGACACCATATATAATGAAAACCACTGAATTAGTTTATCTAAAGTCACAACTTCAAGATTTATTATCAGAAGGTCTGATTCAACCAAGTGTGTCACCATGGGGTGCTTTAGTTGTCTTCATCAAGAAGAAGGATGACACTCTTCACCTGTGCATAGACTACAAGATGTCAAATAAAGTAATGATAAAGAAAAAATATCCATTACCATTATTTGATGATCTCTTTGATCAAATATGAGGAGCCAAAATATTTTTTGAGATTGATCTTAGAATAGGGTATCACCAATGGAGGATCTAAGAAGAGGATATTCTAAAAATAGCTTTCAAGACTAGATATGGGCACTATGATTTTACAATGTTACCATTTGGATTGATGAATGCTTTAGTAACATTTATGAATCTTATGAATAGTGTGTTCAGAGATTACCTATATCACTTTGTGTTGGTCTTTCTTGATGACATCCTTATTTATTCCAAGGATAAGGAAGAACACTTGCAGCATCTAGAATTGGTTTTGCAACATTTGCATAAGCATAGGTTATATGGTAAGTTGTCTAAGTGTGCATTTTTACAAAATAAAGTGTAGTATCTAGGACATATTATCTTAGCAGATGGTATTTTGGTAGATTCAGCAAAGATAAGAGCTATTATGGAGTGGTTGGAATCAAATAATGTGCATGAGGAAAGAAGTTTCATCGGATTAGCAAGCTATTATAGGAAATTGATTCTAAATTTTTCTAAGATAGCTAATTTGATTAGCTCTCTTCAGTGAAAGAATCAGAGTTTCATTTGGTCAGATAAGTGTAAGGTAATCTTTTAGGAATTAAAAAGGAGGCTTAATTCAACACCAATGCTAAGAGTTCCTAATCCTAATGGTTAATTCGTAATGATCATATATGCATCTAGGGATGGACTTGGAAGAGTTCTTATGTAGGATGGTTTAGTGGTAGCCTATGAATCTAGGAAATTAAAACATTATGAGGTAAATTATACCCCTCATGACCTAGAACTTGTGGAAATTGTACATGCTTTAAAATTTTGTAGACATTATTTGTTGGGAAAACCATTTGAGCTTAAGACTGATAACTTGGGACTCAAGTATATCTTCACCCAACTAAATCTGAATGCTCATCAAAGGCAATAGTTAGAGTTCTTGTTTGACTATGACTTTGATATTAACTATATTGAAGGCAAGGAGAAAAAAGTAGTTGATGCTTTAAGCCATAGAAGGTACATAAAAATCATGGATACTATCAAGAGTACTTTCATAGATCAAGTGATCAAATTATTTCCAAGAGATGAATCTATGATCAAATTAGAGAAGCATTATCTTAGAATGCTGAGAATCCTAAGTATAAGGGATTAAGAATAAAGAATGATGGTTTTTTTATGGTATGATGGTATGATGTATGTACCAAATAGAGAGAATTTGAGGATCATAGTGCTAAAATAACTACACAATACCCCATATTTAGGACATCCAAGAGTAACCAAGCTCATGGCTAAGCTTAGACCACTTTTTTTTAGAAGGGATTAAAGAGAGATGTAACAGAATATGTGTCTCATTGTTTGAAATGTCAAAATGTGAAAGATGAACATGTGCATCTAATTAGATTGGTGTATCCACATAACATAATAAAATGTAAGTGGCAAGTGATCAGTATGTCTTTTTTCCTAGGTTTACCATTATCGTGAAATAGACATGACATGATCTTGGTAGTAGTTGACAAACTAACTAAGGTAGCTCACTTTATATCGATCAATTTTAGTTGCATGGTTTTATAGATAAGATCATTTTAGATCATGATCCAAAGATGAAATTAAATTTTAATTGACTTTGAATTCATCTCTAGGTACTTAGTTGAACTTTAGCATCAAAATCACCCATAAACTGATAGAGAGACAAAGCGAGTAAATTAGATTTTAGAGGATCTCCTTTGTATGTATTACATGGATCAATAGTACAAGTGGGAAGAGTATCTTCCATTGGTTGATTTTGCATACAACAACTCATACTAATCAGCATTGAAGATGGCATCATTTGAGGTGTTGTACAAAAGGAGGTGTAGAACACCAATCAATTGGGATAGGTTGGAAGACAAGGTAGCCTTTGAACTTGAGATGATTTTAGAAATGAAAGAGCAAGTTAGGATAATCAGGTAGAGGTTGGTGAAGGCCAAAGATAGATAGAAAATTTATGTTGATCTGAAGAGAATAACTAGGCAATTTTATATAGGTGATATAGTGGTTCTATAGGTTAAACCTCAAAAAAGATTGATTAAATTTGAGAAATCAGTGAAACTTTCACTGAGATACATGAGACCCTTTGAGGTTTTGGAAGTGGTCAACCCTATAACATGTAGTCTTACATTTCCATCAACTCTAGCTCTTTTGCATAATGTCTTCCATGTGTCTTATCTTTAAAAATATATAGTTGATCCTTCATATGTGTTGGATTGGAATGTATTACAAGTTTTGGATCTCAGATTAGTCATGGTAGAACTAATCAGAGTAATTGACGCTCACAAAATTTTTTTGTGTAATAGATAAGTGTCACAATAAAAGGTCCTATGGGACCAATACTTTGAGAATAGTGCCACTTGGGAGGACTATGATGAGTTTTATAGGTTATTTTTACAGTTATTTGCTTGATTTGTTTCTACATATTATATTATTTCTATTAAATAATGTTTTTAATTCATAACTTCTATTTGAATAAATGTCATCGAGATGATGACTAGATTTAGGGGGGAAGGATATCACATCCCTATTTATCTCTAAGCTAAATAACTTGTTAAATCTATGGATTATGGTAGTTATTTAGTTGATTAGCTAATATTTGATTAAGTTTGCTGACATATGTTGATTATGGGACAGTTGTGTTGCTTAATTTACATGGTTATATGTTATGATTTAGTGATACTTTTGTATTTTTTACTTTGTGATCATATTTGGTTATTTTACATCATTATTTTATGGATATAATGATGTTTTGGTCTAACTACCTTCATTGGCATGAGGTGGATGTAGAACAGATTATTCCCTCAGATCATGACAGAGGGAGAGTATCATTGAAGAGGGTGAGATGTTGGGGGTAAAAAAAGAATGAATCTAGAAACCCTTGCACACACCACTTAGAATATCATGTTTTAATTTATTGATATGGATAGTGTAGCATGTTTTGTGTACTTTTCTATTAGGTGTTGTTAATAAGTTTTCTAGTATGATTTTGATTGTTGGTAATGAATGCACTTTTTTATTGAGTAATTTAATTAGTTTAATAAATGTGTTATCTTATCATATATGATGCATTTTTTTGATGTAATAATTGACTAAATGAGTAAATTCATATATGTAGTGATTGTTAAAAAGTATAGACAATACTATTGTTATTTATAGATTGATAATAATAATTAAGGATTATTATTATCATATTAATTGCATTGTAATGTTGAAAGATAATAACATTATTTTAAATATATTATATATGATTAATTTCTAACCTAAGGTTTGATATTAAATATATAAATGAATTCCTTGTATTAATAATTGATTCATTTTAATAAATCATTTTATTACTATATATGTTAATAAATAACATAATAATGTAAACTAAAAACCTAAGTATTAGCATAAAATATAATCATGAATTTATTTTTATGGTTGAGGGTAATTGCATGGGAATATGTTGGCCATGAACTATTTAGAAAACTTTGCATGGACTAAACATTGGGAACAATTTGATCTTTGTTAACATGTGGATTTTAAAAAGGAATTTAAAATGATTGATTAGGGATTTAGGGAGAAGGCTCAAGATGATTAGGTTACTAATCATCCATTGACTTTGGTTAAGCTACATTTTTAGAAAAAAAATGGATTTCATTATGTGTCTACATGGTGGTGAATGGGAAATATAATGAACAGTCTTATTGAGATATCTAAGCATGCATTTAAGCGGTCAATTGGATTATCATGCATGAAGGAAAAGGAAATGGAGAGGAGGTTAAGAAAAAAAGTGAGGGGGGTTGTGTGAATGGATGATGGATGAAACTATAATCATAGGAGATATTCATAAGAATAAAGGTGATAATCATTGAGAGAAAGCAGAAAATAAATATTATCTTCAGCTCATTCACATACTTCTAGGTTGCTTATGTAATTTAATTCTTGTATGGACTATTCAAAAATGCCTTTTGAATAATTATTCAATGGGTATTCTTTATTTTTATGATAGAAAAAATATGTGGGTATGTACAATGTCTTGTGGAAGGCATGGCCTCCACAGAACCCTATATTCATTCTAGGTGACTTGAGTAGGTTAAGATAGAGTTTTAGGTTTCATTTGTTGTTGTTACGGATTTTGTAAACTATCTTAATTTCCTCTTGATATTTCAAATGACATTATTTAGTCATAAATGATTATTTTGATTATGTATATATATAACTGGATCGATTTTGAACCAGATGATATATATACATATATAGGGATAGGGATAAACCTAGGTTGGTATGTATATAAACTATGTAAACCTATTTGGATTTCAAATAAGGTTTTATTATACAGGTTTCTTCTATTAAATTGATTGTGTAGTATATACATAAATATAGATATATATGTACATACTCGAGTAGATACAAGAGAGTATATATACATATGTGTGTGTATACACATGTATTTGGAGATAAAGGGATTTTGATTTATAAAGGATTATGATTCAAGTTGTATAAATTATGTGGAGATGAATTGGACTTAATTAGGGATGAAATGGATTTTGGGATGAAACTTTTTTTTAACAATTTTATCCATTCTAAGTATTGTATTTTATTTGGTCTTTTGTAGAGACTGAAGCAAGTATTTATTTGTTGTTTGAGATTAACATAGAAAAATGGGTTCAACCATATATGTGACTACCTAGGTTCGGGTATACGATTATATGGTTGTTTCAAAAAAAATTGTATACATAGATATGAATGAATTGAGAAATTTTTTAATGTTTAACAGAAATACTTGTGAATTAGCAAGGACTACATATTGTTTATTATTACAAACCTGTATAAACATTAAAAGTATTGTATGCTTATTCTATAGGTCAACTAGGTATACAGATTATTGCAATGTGTTTTATCTTGTACATATTTGATTAGGTCTGAGTATATGTGTTGGACTAAGTTATTGTTGTTGCTTTAAAAATGGCTTTGTATAAGTTTTATACTTAAATTAGATATTTATACAAGTATACAAACAATAGAATATAGTCAGTTTTTAGTTGAGTATTGAATTTGTATGAAATGTTAAAATGGGAAGATTACAGTATGCATTGATTCATAAAAAAAGGTTAATTTTTATTGTGTATCTTTTATTGATGCTTTGGATAAAACCTAAATAGGATAAAAGTAGTTATGTTTAGTTAAAATTGTACTTGAGCAAATTGGTAAAGCATGAATGACTATTTTGATTTTAAGTGGTTAAGTGTTAATAGATAAATGAAAAAACTAAGTATGAATTAGAGAAATTCTATGTATTTATTTCCTTAGTTTAATAAAAAAGGTTATGGGGCCTTTATTTATGATTTGATTGTATACTTCGCGTATACAATACCTTCTAAGACAGAAGACAGTGGATGTCTCTTTGGATTATTTGAATGCATAATATATGAATATGTATATTATGCATTCAGTATTGTTATAATTATTATAATAGTAAATTATGGGATGCTTGATTATATATGGTGTTTATAAAAGCATTATAATGTTAAATATGAAGCATTCTTGTTATTTATGAGTTTAAATACAAAACAAAATTATATGTTATGAACTAGTTGTTATTATATGTGGAATATAAACAATTTATGAGCCAAGATTATAATATTATTTCTTGGAGAAATAATATTATAATTTGCTTAATGGATAAATCAATTGGTGGTCTAGATACACATTACCTAGATGGTATGATATATTGAGGATTGTTATTGATAATTTGTTTATTTATTTGTAATAAACTTGATGTTTGGATTCTATTCACTACATTTGATAGACTAAATGAATGTTTATGATGTTTTTATACATAGCATATTTTTTATTAGCTAAATGAAATATTAGGATCGAATCTTTTGGTATTTAATATTTTTTTTATTTCACTAAATCTTGAATTCATGATCCTAATTAATTAGTGGATGGATTCTACTAACTTAATTAGTGTCATCAATTCAAGATAAGGGGTAATCTAATCAAGTGGTGTGTATGAATTTGACTGATCTTAGATATCATTTATTATTGAGAACTTCGGTCAAAGTAATGTTTGATAAACATTGTCATTTCATATGTTGATATATTTTTCATACTTGTGCAATATCATATGAGAATGGATCTATTTATGGTACACATTAAGTATTAGATATCTTCAACACAAAGATTTTGGTTTGTTACTCTGGATTCTTACACCATCATTATCTACCCATCTGTGAAGGGAGGGTCATCTCCTTGTTTAGGAGATAGTGTGGGGGATTTATGGTCTGTGATTGGTATGTAAAAGTGTTTAGATGATGCTTGTCTTCCAAATTGTAGTACTACACTTGAGACTACACTTTAAACTACATATTTATACATGATTCATGCAGACTCTTGAATCATGGAGACTCTACTCAAGGGAGATTTGTATCATGATTTATCATTTTAGATATATTATCTATTACTAAAAATATAATATTTATGCATTGTACTTACTATAGTAGAGGGTGTAATATTGTATCAGTTGTTGCTAAACTTGTACTATATCATTTATGTTAAAATGTAATAATTATGGTTATTCAGTTTGATAATAATTTCTATATTTGTACATGGTGGTCCTTAGCTAAGTGGATTAGATATAACCTAGATGGTTAATTAAATTAATGTAATTAGTTAAAGATCACTAGTTAGGTTTTCTCGTGGTAAAATCTATATGTTGAATATATGTAATTAATTTAAAATATATATATATATATATATATATATATATATATATATATATATATATATATATATATATATATATATATATATATATTTCAATATTTTAGTAAAACCCATTGGGGTTGTTATATACAGTTTCAAAATATCATTTCAATACAATATAGATATACATAGCATGATATTCATTCATGTCCATGTTTCTATTATGGTATTATCAAAATTATTAGTTTCAAGTTTCAAATTTCAAAGTTTCAAATATAATCTAGATTCAGTTGTAGCAGTGTGATTTATCTCAGTTATAAGTGGTCCATGTTAGAGTTTAGTGACACTCAGCATATATGGTTACATTTTTTCAATATTTAGTAGGCCATAGTTTGTGGCTCCACACTTTTAAATATTTTATAGAGTACTATATATAGTCAATTGGGAGTTAGAGCATATAATCCTTCCAACTCAAGAGCATTCAATGGTTTTCAAATTGAGTTTGATCACTCTTAATTCACCATAATTTAATGCTTATCCAATTATCCTAATAAGGGGCATGCACTTTTCCATCTTCAAAGTTACAGGATAATTTTATCTCCTTAGTCTCTTTTCAAATTACATGCAAATTTTCAATATGAGTAAAAATTACTATTAATGGCACTATTATAGGTTTCTTACATTAAGGAATCTTTCACAATCAAGCTTCACATCCAAAGACAAAGTGTGTATACACACTTAAGTTTGGATCTACTTTAATAATTTCACTTTGTTCATCACTAAAATAAAGTGGGAAAAAATATCGACACATAATATTAATCATTAGTGCTTGAGAATGTTTATTCTTTGCATCTTTATCTTCACTTGATCTATTTTCCATTTCACCAACTCATAATTGATAAGATAAGCTTCATTATCGTTTGAGCACTATAAATGTCATACATACATTCCTATTTCAATTTCAATCATCCCTATTCATCCCATAAGATCATGTTAAACTTATCTCCTCTATCTCTAGTGTTCTGGGACAAGTCAACACTAGATAAATGAGGTCATAATTTGACCTTGTCCCCTAGTGTGTCCTTATCTCTCATGCTCTAATAGTCACTTTTTTTAATGCAGGTGTTACATAACAACTCTCCTGCACATGTTGTAAGGTTGGTTAGTTAAATAATTCTAAATAGTATCATATAAAGACACACTAAGGCCACTCATTTCAACCCCATTGGATCTCTTTATTAATTAAATTTCACATAGAGCAAAAGATCACTACTTATTCCTATTTCAATTCTACAGCATTCTGTTGATCATAAGCCAAGTCTGAATATTGTTTATTGTATGTTAAGGGCATCCATTGTCAAGTTTTTTAATCAATCTTCTAATTATAGTAATTATATTTGCATCATCATGGATCACATAATCAATTTAGGAGGGATAACTAAATTGGTTTGAGACCCATTTGGGCTGTGTAAGTAGTGCTCAATTACAAATGGTTTTTAAGACCAGCTTGACTAACCTTATTAACCCATTTTTATTACCCATCTTGTTATATAATTTTTATCTATTGTATGTGAAGGATATAGGTTTTTTTAATTTATAGGTATTCCACACAACAACACATAACACTAATTTTAATAGTAAACCCTTATAGGTGATTACATAGACTCAAATCAAAAAATTAAAAATACAGTCAACCAAGATATGACCATAATAGCAATATAAGGCTAAAATGTACCCTTGTCTACCTCTTGTGGACTTATCCCAACAATATATATATATATATATTAGCTTAAATATATTTTCAAGGTCAATATCATTCATTTTCTAGTTATAGTGATCTTATAAAGTCAGATCTTTTTCTTTTAAGGAGTATTGACCAAATTTGACCCCAAGTCAAATTTTTCACCCCCTCTAATTTCAAACTTTCATGTGGTCATGTTATGCTTTATATGGTCCCTATAGTCTTCTTATAACCTTATTAGTATTATTTGAGGTTAGTTTAAAGAAGTTAAGGTAATGTCATGTTGTGGTCATATAGTGTTTTAGACATGTCATGGAGAGATAAGGCTTGGTCAATAGGTATTCATAGGTTATCCTTGAGTGAGTGGAAAAGAAACAAGGTCTCAATAAGGTTTTATTAAGAGGGCAAGCTATGGTATGTGTCTTGTCTAATCATCATATGTAGCACTTTTTGGGAGCAATTTCATAGGGCTAAATCATGCTCATTTTTCTTTAAAATTTGTATGATGGTAGTTAAATGTGAGAAGAAAGTACAAGTCAATAAAGTCACAAAAAATTTGCTCTCAAGTGAAAAAATCATAGGGTTAAAAATTGGATTGCAAGTTAATTTTTACGTAGTCAACTTTCTCTATGTTTCAAGTTACCAAATTAGACTGTGCAACACTTTTCAAACACAATTTCACATAACCAAATGAAGTACAATCACCTTCAAATTTCCTATGATGGTATCCAAATGTGGGAAGAATGTGTAGGTAAAAGAATTTGTAGAAAATTATCTTCCACTTGTTAAATTTTTAGGGTTAAAAATTAGCTTCTGAGCTAATTTTACTTGGTCAATTTTTTGTGTTCAGAATTTTTAGATCTAGTCAATGTGCACGTTTCAAGCTCATTTTCACAGCAGTAAAAGAGGTCAAATCTTATTTAAATTTCTCATGGTGATAGATAAATGTCATTAGAGTGAAATGGAAAAGATAATATACACATATTAGATACAATGTGTGAAATGCATAGCTATCAAAATCAGATTCTATATTGAGTTTTACTTGGTCATTTTTTGCATCTCCCAGTTGCTAAATCTGCCTAGTGAGTAAGTTTGAATCCCATTTTCATAGGAGCAAATGTAGTATGAATTCAATGAAAATTTGTATGATTGTATCCTAATGGTATGAGAAGTTAATTCATTTGTTTTTTTAGCTATTTTATTTTTTAGTGAAAAGTTATGATGGTGCAAAGTGACCCTCCTGGGAAGATTTATCACTCAGCCAACTTTTCACCAGAAAACACTCAGAGGGCAGGTCGCAGGAGTTAGTTTGATCATTTCAAAAAATTAAAAATACCTGTTTGAGTATATTTTCAATAAATTTTTGTAAATATAAGATATGATGGGTTTTTCTCATATCTTTCTTTGCAATTTTCTATTTTTCTATGTTCTGAAGGTGTTGATGTGACTATATGTAATTATGTGTTGGTTTTTAGTCATATTTTCTGATCTGTAGCTCCATTTTTGATGTCACTGGTTGTGTTATAAATATGATTTATTTATATTTATAATGATATTGATTTTAAATTGGATAAATTTATAATTAAAATTGGTTAATGTCACAAGTAGAATGGTGTATTGATTTGATAAGTCTATAGACTTCAATGCTTTTTGCCTTCAACAAGACTTTCAAGGATATGTTGTGAGAAAAGCTTCAAGTTACAGGTCTAATGGAGTTATAAATCATTTTATAAGTTTATTTCAGGTCATTGATCATCAATTAAGGTTGAAAAAGGTAATCAAAGTCACCTCAAGGTCTCTAGGCATTAAATGCTAAGGTGACAAGCCTTCACAAAGTGTTTAGAGGCTTCTAAAAGGCCAAGTGGGAGGTGTGATGAATTTTTAAAGTGGGAGAGGTTAAGTGGAAAGAGGAGGCAACTAAAATAATTTAATAATCCTTCTAGAAGAATGAAGACTTTCTCCATGTAAAGGATAATGACATCACTCAAGTCATCATCCATTTTCCCTTCTTCTCTCTTTCATTTTCTCATATATCTCTCTCATTTTTTCTCATTGTAAGATATACTCTCATTTGAAAAGGAAAAAACCCTATTAAATTTTATAATAAATAGAATTTGAAGTAATAAGATCATTTATTTTACATATCTCTTTAACTACACTTTGTGTTCTAGATAGTTTGTGTATGACTGCCTTGTAAAGAGGTCTTCTTCCTTGGTGTTTGTCCTCTCTTTATTTCCATTTTTGTAGGTGTTTTAGGTCTGATTTTATGTTATTTTAGTCATAGGTGGGGTTATAGTGTGATTTTCACCATTCCTCTATGTTTTACCCTTGTCTAGGATGCCCTACTTGGAATCATTTATGCAAAACCAGCTAGTGTAAGAGATTATGTGAGTGGCAGATCTTTGAGCTACCCTTGTGTTTTTTTTGTATTAATAGGAGTGTATTCTAATTTGGTACATCACCCTTTTTATGTTTTTAGTCATTTTATGCAACTCCTCTACCCCTTTCCCAAGTAAAATCAGTAGTTTAGGTGATCTACCAAGAGGAACCAACCTTCTCTAGAAGTTTAACCCCATGATAGGATACCCACATCCTAGGGTTGATCCCATTGTGTGGCTAGGAGTGAGAGAGCCTAAAAAACCCTCTCACATGGTGTGATTCTATGCCACAATACGAAGGTTTACACATTCTTAGGATTTTTACTATTTTTAACAAGTTTATGATTTATATTAATTCTATGGAATACTATATATTGATTGTATTTCATTTTTATATTAATACATATTAGCATTTCTATTTTAATAGTTTAATTTGATTAATTTGAATCTATCTTAAATTAAAAATTATTAAACACTAGGATAGAGGAACCTAAGACTTAGATGTTTAGATACTTCTAGCTTGCACTTTATCAAAGGGTGTGATATTGAATCTAACCTAAGTGTTCCTTTTGGAGATAATATAAGTGGTAAGTATGAGGATTTTAATTATTCCATAGGTAAATGAGATGGTATAATGGTGAGCATGCTAGTAAGTAACCACTAGAGGGGTAAATGTTTTACTTAGAAATAAATAAGAATATGATTTGAAGGTAGATATATGAATGAATGTAGTGAGATATGTGGTAGTTTGTTTTTTTCATTGTGATCCCAGGTGGATCAAAAGTTTAAAGAGGAAATAATCATATTTATTATCATTATGTAGTGAATGAGATCAAAGTGTATTCTAACAAAATCAATGTTTTAGGTAAAACCAAGAGGGGAAGCAAGGTTATAAAACCCAAGTAAATAAACAAAAACCAAGGTGGAGATAATAATAAAATACCCAAGGAGGAAAAGGCTATGATACCGAAGGGTCAAATAAATACCAAAAGGGGGAATAATAAAGTGGAAAACCCTGAGTTGGAAAAAATTGTTAAACCCAAAGGGACCAAAAAATACCCTATTGAGATAAAATGGTAAAACCTTATAAAGAAAGGGTTATAAAATCCAAATGGATCAATATTTAGGGATAACAAAATTTTATTAAAAGAAAATGTAAAAAGAGAGATTTTTTGTTTTTTGCACAACATGCCCTAATTTTACATTGAGAAATCATGGTACTCCTTTTTTTATTTTTGAAATTTGGTTCTACCTTTAGATATAATTTTTAAACATAATTTTGTACCATTAATGAATTCTAATTTTGTAGAAATTTTTCATGATGATAGTCAAATGTCATTTAAATGAAATGGTAAAAAAAATTAGAATCTTTATTTCCCAAGAGCAAAATTTGCAATAATCAAAACAAGCTTCTACACTTATTTCTACATTTTCCCAGTGATCAAATCAAATCAAAAAGCACTTTTTAGGAGGTATTTTGCATTGTCAAATCATATTCATTCATTATGAAATTTTCCAAGATGGTAGTCAAATGTGGGAATAATTTGAAGGTAAAAAGTCTCATAAAATTACCTCCCACTTACAAAATGCATAGCATTGAAAATTGACATTTGTACTAAATTTCACTTTGTAATTTTTTGTATCTTCTAATTGTCAAATCTACCCAGTGCACATTTTTATGACTTATTTTTCAGGGGTAAAATAAATCTTTTTTTTTTTAATTTTTATGAAGATAGATAAATGTGAGGAGAATTTAAAGGTAAAGATAAGCTACACAAAATTTCAACCTAACTATTAAATACGTAGTAATAAAAATTGGCATTTGAATTGATTTTACTTTATCATTTTCTATCTTTTTTTTTGCTAAATCTAGTTAGCGCACACATTTGAAACCTAATTTCAAAGGGATAAAACATATTAAATTGTGGTGATATTTTTCATGAACATATTAATATATAAGGAGAATAAAATGGTGAAATAGTTTTCATGACATTTCTTCTCATGCATAAAATATGTAACCATGAAAATTGACGTGTGCATTGATTTTTGCATCTTCCTAATGATCAAATTAGACCATAAATCACTTTTAAAGAAGAAGTTCACACAACTCAATGGGATTTAATCACCTTAAAAAATTTCATGATAACATTTAAATATGGTAATAATGTGAAGGTCAAGGCAATCATATAAAAATCATTCCCATGTGATAAAGTCATAGAGTTAAAAACTTGTTTTTACATTGATTTTTTCTTAGTCATTTTCTACGTTTTCAATTTTCAAATATGACTAGTGTACAATTTTAAAAATATTTTATTAAGATAAAATTAAGTCCAAATTGATTAAAATTTTTTATTTTAATACCCTGTTGTTAGTATAATACAATTCCATTAGTCTCATAGTGGTGATATTTTCTAATTAAAAAATATGATGGTGTGAAGTGACCTTTATAGAAATATTTGTCACTTGTGTAACTTTTGAGTAGAAAGAACTTAAATGGTAATGTGTAGGGATTAAATTTGTTTTTTTTAAATTAAAAATACCCCTTTTAATTTATTTTCAAGATATTTCTAAAAATATAAGATATGATGGATATTGTTCATGTTTTATCCTCTAAATTTTTCTTTTTGTGTATTCTAAAGGTGTTGATGTGGTTTCACATGACTATGTGTTAGTTTTTTAGCCATGTATTTTGATATGTAACTTATTCTTGATTCCATTTATTAATTTATAAATCTAGTTTTAGTGTTAATTTATAATTAGATAAATGCATGATGTAAAACTTGTCAATATATTTTAATCAAGGACTTTGATGCTTCTAAATACTATATGTTTTTTTTATTTTTGAATATTTCACCTTTGCTAAGAAATTAATAAGTTTTTAATTAATGTTTTGATAGGATTTGGATAATATGAGTGCATTATTAAAGGTAGGACTTGTCACCAATATTAAATGGAGCCATGACTCATGCATTGGAAGTGTACACAAGAAATAGAGTAGGAAGAAAATTTATATAGACGAAAGGGCTCTTGTGTTGAACATGGAAACTTGGAAAATTTTATTATTACTAATAATTATATGACACTTAAATATAATATGATCCTATCATTAATTATTTTGGCATGTATTGTCTTGAATATGTAGTTCCACATTGAATTTGGGCCTTAATTGGTGCTTATTATTTAATGTTTGTAACCACCTAGTCGGTGGATGAGATTGGACCAAAACATATATAAATCTATCCATAGGACTAAGTTAATTTTTGGTTCATTAGTGTAGAACATATATTAAATGACTACACATTTATTTTATATAATTTCTTACTTTTCTAGTTGGTTTTTCTTATGAACAGTGTTGTTATGAAGCATTTTCTATACTTCTCCTAATTATGGTGGATCCAAACATTATTTTTAAGGAACATATATATATAATTGAAAGGTATTAAAGGAGTAATTTCATTATTTGTGCATGTATATGGTGTTTTTATCCATATTTATTCATGGTTGAATACCTCAAACTCTTATATCATATTTTTTCATGGTTAGGTTGTGTGCATACTAGTTAGGCAATAAATTGATTTCATAGAGTTCATCTAATCAAATGAATAAAATTTATCTTCACTAAAAAATAGGCTTACATATTTATCTTTACCCTTCTCTTTTTCTATTTTTTATAAACTTATTAGAGTAGGTAGAATAGATTTGAAAGCTGTAATCTATGTTGACATGTATATCTTGATTGTTAATTTAACTTTTAAGGGATTTATTAAGTTTAAAACCCTAGGTTGTTAAGGGTATAGAATATTAAAATCAAGGAATAATATGAAATAAATACAACCACAAATTTGTGCAATAATTGACCTAATATTATTATTCTAAAAATAGCAATAAACTACACAAAGATGCACTTAGTTGGAAACTAACTTAGATGAATGAATGAAAGGCTAGAAACTAGTACAATGGCTACTCAAAGTGTTTTCAACTAGAATGTGAAGTTAAAAATCATCTTGGATAGTAGTGCATTTCTTTGGATAGTATCACATTTTGCTAGTGTCCTCTAGAATGTGATAGTGGCCTTTGTAGGTAAAGACTATGAACTTCTAGGTGGACTTTCAATTGAGTTATAGATGCATATGCCTATGTGCCTGAGTACTAATTCATTGTATCTTATCTATTTTGTATTTATTTGGAATATAAAACCCTAGATCTCCATGTTTTTAGGTTATTTGAGGAGCACAAATAGAAAAAATGTAATGTTATCTTGATAGGCTGGATGTGACCTTAACACCCTACTATGTTGAGAGTTTCCTAGATACTAATACCTCAAAATGGGATCAATCCCAATGTAGTTATCCCAATATAAGTGTTGGTGCAAGTGAAAGTGAATGCTACTATGAGTTTTAGTTTGAGTTATTTGAGTGTGACTTGAGACTGAAAATATGAGAATTCTAAGCTCAAGGTTATTTTATATGGTTGTATCCATAAGTATGTTAGAATAGGGATCAATAATCTTTATTAGTATAACTTGTTTATGATCTTTTTTGTGTGTATTTGAATCTAATTTCCCATCTAGTGAGTAAAGGGATAAAAGTGGTGTATATATTTTAATATGGCACTTGTCAAGATGTGGAGTGGGTCTAATCCAACCCTAAGGTGTCTTGAGAAATGTAAATATGTTCATTTGAGGAGAAAAGAGGTAATGGATAGTAGTGTAGTCACTTGGTCACTAGGGCAGTGCGCTAGTGTCCAAAAGAGTGTACTAGTGTTTAGGTGGTAAAATCTAGTATAGTAGGGGCTTGGATACCTAAGAAATGGTCTGGGACTACTCTTGGTACATTTGGGGATGGGTTAGACCTACACAAAATTTTGATAAGGTTCAAAAGAGGAACTAAGATAGGTCTAGGGTTAATCTAGAGATAGGGTGGTTTCAAGTGATACTCATTACACTCAAGTGACATTTTATATGACCACATTTTCCCCCCACTTTATTATATAAATATAATAAAGTGAAGTGACTAGGATAAATGAAAAATAAGCTTACCTTGACTTACCTGTGAGGCAAAGCCCATGAATCTGGGTCTGAGTTTGTGAAGCATGCTCTATTACATATCATACAAATGAAACATGGATGAATCAATCCCTACTTGAAGAATATCAAAATCAAAGACAAGATTGAGTAAATAAATAAGAGAGAGAGGAAAGGAATTAATACATCTCATTGGGTACATGTAACAATTAAAAAACTTGGTGACATCCTCTATGTGTGTAGTTAGTGATCAAATCAATGAATAACTTAGATTGAGTTGATGGTTTACTAAATCAACATATGTGGGTGGTTCAAGAAATCAATCTAGTTTTAAATCCATCATTTCCCACCCCTATTTGGTAGATGAAAAATTGTGAATAACTTATATTGGACTAATGGTTTGTCTAATCCTCCTATATAGGTGGCTCAATAACTCAAGTACTCTATGACTCCATCATTTCCTACCCATGTGTAGTAGATGTATTTGTATTGAAACTATATAATGTAACTGACATTGTGTGATGTAACTAAAACTATGTAGGATGGCTTTAAAACCACTTTAAAACTCTAAAATGTAAAATAGCTTAGGGGCCAATCGATAACTAAGGTATGTAGCTCAAGGAATACTCGATAATGCTAATTTCTACAAATATAATAAGGCATAAATATGGTCTGAACCTAGTGCAAATGGTGTTTGGAGTATATACCATGGAGAATGACATGGAATTTTCCATTCCATCTAATCAACTATTGCATAAGTGAGTAAATGAAAATAATGTGTTACGCACATGCCCCTAATTCTGATATCTTTGCATATGGATTCTAGACTAAGTTATAGTAATCTGTATTTAAGTATATTTGAAACTAAAATAGGATTGATCATGTTATGTATGATGCCCCAATCTGATCAAACTAGTATGATTCTATGCAAAATTGAGAAAAAATTGAGCGTAATTTATAATCTATGACTGATACTATAAAAACATGATTTGTATTTGTTATACCTTTCTAGCCAATCTATATTTTCCTATTGATGGGGTTACTAGATAGTAATGTGATCCATTAGATAGCAGTGCATTGTATTAGTGTCTTTTACATCATGTTAGTGTCCTATGCTTTTTATGTTCCAAAATGAAACTGTTCTATGTCTTACTATTTTCCACTATGTTTTATTAATCTTGTGCTCTGTAATCTATTTATGTGTTGAAAACTATGTTCTAAGTGCACTCAGGTGGCCCAATCTCTATGATAAACCCCTGTGAATGCCTCTTCTTTTGAGGGGAGTTATTGAACCTGTGTAATAACTATCCTCAATATAAAATATTTTCATCATATGTGTTAGACTAAATATATATAATATCTATGTGATAAACCAATATAATACATATAAATGACATCAAAATTTAAAATAGATGGAGCATAGGTTGGTAATGTATAATGTATGTTAGATCTATCATTCCCATGTTTGTCAAGATAGATAGAACAATGTAAGCATTTATATGAATAGTAAATCTGAGTATAATACGAGTAACTACCTAGGGTAATGGGCATGATGTCCATCAAGGCACCCAAAGAGGAATGAGAGATGCATGAGGTCCCTCATGGCATCATAAACTAGATGTGTAAGTGTAAAAAGTAATATACAAGTGTTATGGTCATGATGCATACATGAAAGCATACATAAAAATCACATGAGGCATGCAAAGTAGGCCAAGGGGCCATAACATAAGGGATATGGGCACATGTCACTAAGTCTGAGAAAGATAAAACATACAAAGACATGTTTAAATGTACACATACACATATAATAAGTTTGGCTTAGAGCCATATAGAAGGACATGTTCAAAAGTTTTCATACACAATCAAGAAGACACACACAATGACATGGACACATGTCTAAATCATACATACAATGAAAGGAATTGGCATAGAGCCATAGAACAATGGCATAATATAATGCCCTAAAATAGATGTAGAAGTAGAGAGACACAATCAAATTTAAATTAGTATAGATATAAATTAAAGTATGAATAAACATGTGATACAAATCTATATAAAAGTAAATATGTACATAAGCTAAGTCTATGGTAGTAGTAGTTTGTAAAAAAAATTGTTTAGTATAGAGTGATATAACCTGGTAAAGTGAAAGTTGTGTAGAGGATGCCCCAAATGGGATATTGTATCAATGTTGAATCTATGTATCTATGTACGTGCCCCTAGTGGGTAGATAGTATCAAACCTAGATCTATGTAATGGATCGAAGTCCTCTAATATTATGTGAACACTCGAAGATAACAAGTGTAGCATGTATGTATGATAAAAAATAACTACACGAACATAAATAGCATATGTAGTGCTTGGAAAATATAAGGAATTTAAACATGGAAATACATACAATCTAAAATTTTGTATTTTTTGAGCAAACATTTGAATTTTTTTGTATTTTTGAATATGTTATATTATTTTTTTTTTTTTTTAATATAATCCATGTACAAGTAATCATGGAAATGAAACTATATATAAGTGAAATGTGAGTTAATAAAAACTATATGCTAGTAATGTGTAAGTAATTAAGTGTATATACAAATGGAAAGTAATGCCTTGGTAGATGTAAGAGCACATCCATAAGATGTGGATAGTCAAATGGTGGATCAAGTGGGAAATCATCCAATGTCATATACTAAGTTTATCCAAACTCAAATAAATCATCATCATTATAATCATCATACCATGCTATTAGTAAAAGTATAGCCTTATCATTGGTGTTAGTCTAGATTATGTGCATTCTAATGGCATGTTGTTCTACTATGTAATAATTTTATTATATAGTCCCAGGTTAGACCACATTCGACTATGAAGTATCTATGTGAAACCTATGGTTCTTGTATATGCCATCATGTAGGATGCAAACTATGTCCATCATAACTAAATGTTATATGTTTGTCTATCCGATCAATTGTGGCATCCATTACTTGCAACCATGTATTTCCAAGTGTAAGCTATATGTGAGTATATGTGCTCATGATAAAAATAAGTGTATTTACCACCTTAGGGCCACATGAAACTGGTAGTGTGATATGTCCCAAGGAGTCTTAAAAATATGAAGCATGTTGTAGCTTAATCTCTTAATGTCTTATGTGTTGTAATAATGCTAAAGTATAAGTATTAAGATCATAATCTTAATTAATAACAATGCTAGAGATGTATTTGTCTTTGATAAAAACTTGGATAATCAATGGATCATTCCTCGACCTTGAGTTTATTCAATTTTAGTTGTAATGTTGACCAGGTATCTATATAATGTCTAGTAATCATGTGAAATTGATAAAGTGGTCTATCATCCTATTATGATAATCTACTAATGGATTTGTGTAAAATTATGAGTAATAACATCAATCCTCTATCAAGTATCTATAAAATATGGTGTGGTTTATCCTATTTATCGCCTGCCTAAATCTAGATAACTGGGTTAACATCCATATATGTAACCATATGTACTATGTTATGCCCTTAAACTATAGTGCATCTAGAGATATGTGTGGCTAACTTGTGGCTTACACACCTTCATATTATCTTGTTATATTTTTTGATGTTCTTAGTATGGTCAGCCTATGGAATAACCATGGCTAAGTAGAGTATATATAGGAGGTAGTGGTTAGTCTTTTATCATCATATTGTGAAATTTATTCTTATTGCATTATTATGGAGGTTTCCCCCTCGAAATGGTTAAGTCATAATATTTAAGGATTCTACTCTTTCACCAATTGTTGTTATGGATTTCCTTATTCTAATATTAATTATGCGATATATAATTATATTATTGTGAATCATCTAAGTAATTTCCATATGAGTCATATCAGATCTTTGATTTAGGTAAGTTTTATATCTAGCATCCTGAACACTATAAGGTTGAACAAACATAACATGTGATCTAGGAGGAATTAAATTTTTCATCACCATAGTTTTATTCATGGGGTTTTTTAGAAAAAATATAAAAACACTTTTTCAATTAAAAAAATAAAAAAATGTGTAAATTAACAGTCTTGGATTCGTCTATGTGAGACGATCACAATAGTATATTCTACCAGTACAGTTTTTTGGGTCAAAAATTTTCACCCTTATGTACAATAGTATTAGTTAGATTCATCTTGATGAGACAATTACAATGGTGTATTCCATCGATACACTTTTTTTAGGGATAAAACCCTCCCAGGGTTTGTGCACGGTTGGTCGAAACACTCATAGATATAAGAAAGGGAAAGAAACTTTGAAACTTCCTCACAAGGATGATATGGAGTTTATAACTTTTGATCTTTATATTTCAAAGGTACTTCAACAACTTAAGTTAGATTTATAGGGAATGGTGAAAAAATATAATTTTTATACGATTCAAGGGGATGTTATAGGGTTGAGAGGAGACTTGGATAGTGTGATGGATAAATTTCAACAAATATCTTTGTAATTGGCCAACTTGTCAGCTCAACCACTAAAAAATAACCCTCTACTACTTCAATTTGGTTTCCCTCCTCCAAACAATACCAATACCAATCCTAAACCTAAGTTGATGATGTTAAAAGTGGACCTACATAATTTTATGGTAATGATCTACTCACCTATCTCACTCAAATTGAAAATTTATTTGAGTTACATCAAAATCCATGTTCACAAAAAATGGTTATTGCCTCTCTATATTTGGAACAAAATCCATTCATTTGGTATCATTGTTTGTGTGCTCAAAATAAAAATAAGGGTATCTCAATTTCATGGTCAATATTTTTTGAGGAATTGTAGATCTACTATCACAACAATGTCTCTAAAAACTACTTTAGTGAGCCAGCCAATTTATGCCAGACTAGGACTGTAAAGGACTACATTCATCAATTTAACAATCTCTCCTTATGTGTGGTATACATCATTGATTAAAATTTGACTAACCTATTTTTGGGTGGCCTCAAAGATAGCATCCATTTTAAGGTTCACATGTTTCATCCTAGTAGTGTATCTAAGGCCATACCAAGGGCATGCATGGCTGAAGAATTGATCAAATGAAGAAATTTTACCAATGTCCATGAATACACCTTCCCAACACCATCATTTTCATAGCCTACTAGATTGACACCTCAGCAAAAAATGTTTATGTTTTGGCCATAATAGAAAATGGAATAAAGGACATCAATGTGTTAAAAATAAGTTATTTTACATTGATGGTACCAATGAGGAGGAAGAAGATGAGGAGGCTTCATGGGTAGATTTGGAAGAAAGTGAGGATGAATCTAAAGATTCTCAACCTACTATTTCTTGTCATGCACTTTTTGGCATTAGTACTCCTCAAATTTTTAAGGTGGTAAGTTTACTAAAGAAATAAGTGATTGTGTTAATTGACTATGAGAGTACACATAACTTCATCAACAATAAGTTGTCTAATCATTTGAACTATTTCATTTACCCAACTCCAACCTTTTAGGTCATGATTATAGATGGTGGTATAATCAATTGTTTTATAAAATTCCATAGCATTAATCTTGTTGTGGGAGACTACTTATTATATTGCCCTATGTTTGTTATTCCTATGAGAGGATCTAACATTATTTTGGGAATGCAGTGGCTCACCATTTTGGGCACTATTGAGATAATTTTTTAGGAATTATTCATAAGGTTTCATTCAAAATGCAAGACTTATGAATTGTCTGGATTACAGGCTAAAGATCAACAATTGGTTAATTTCCACCAAATAATGAAGATTCTCAAAAAAGATTCAAAAATATTTATGGCATACTTATTTTCCATAAAGGTTAAACTAACCAAGGAGTCTAGATGTCCTGATTTGAAAAGGGTATTGGATGAATATTATTTTTTTTTGGTGACATGTCAAAAAGACTTCCTACAATTCGTGTGCATGATCATCAAGCGTATTCTAAGAAGTACGCCTCCCAACTTCTAACCCTACAGGTATCCCTATGCCCAGAAGAGTGGAATTGAAAATATGGTACAAGAGATGTTGGAAGTAGGAATCATCTAACACAATCAAATTGAATATTCCTCCCCATTGATCATGGTGTGGAATAAGGATAATAGTTAGAGAATGTGCCCAGAATACAAAGAACTCAACAAGTACACCATCAAAGATAAGTTTCCTATTTCAGTAATTGATGATTTTCTAGATGAATTTCATGGTGCTATTTATTTTACCAAGTTATACCTTCACTCTATATATCATCAAATTCACATCCACAATGAGGACATGCCTAAAATATATTTTATAACTCATGAAGGCTATTATGAATTTATGGTCATGCATTTTGGCCTCATAAATGCACCATCTACATTTTAGATTTTGATGAATACTATTTTTAGTCCATTTTTGAGAAAGCTTGTATTAGTGTTTTTTGGTGATATCCTCATCTATATTAAAAATTGAGAAGACCATTTGAAGCATATAAAATAGGTACTTTCAGTTATTAAACAACATCATCTTTATTCCAAACCTACCAAATGTGCTTTTGGTTTCTAAGAGGTGGATTACTTGGGTCATATTGTTTCACATGAAGGAGTGAAAGTTGATCCTACAAAAATCCAAAATATGATGGAGTGGTAGGTTCCAAATACCCTCAAGAATATTCAAGGATTCTTGAGGTTAACTAGTTACTATCACATGTTTGTCAAAAATTATGGTAGCATTGCATCCCCACTCACCTTTTTCTATAATAAATACTCCCTCCAATGGAATTATTTAGCTACTAAGGCATTTGAATAGTTGAAAATGGCTATGTGCACAACTTGAATTTTGGATACTCTTGATTTTTCAAAAACTTTTTATGGAGTGTGATGCATCAGGATATGGCATGGGGGCTATATCCATGCAATAAGGTATACCACTAGCATTTGAAATTTTCCAACTAAAGGGAAAGAATAAGATCAAACCAATATATGAGAAAGAGATTATGGCTATTTTTCATGTAGTTAAGTAATAGATACCTTATCTGATGGGTCATCACTTTTAGGTAAAGACTAATCATGATAGCCTCAAATATTTTTTGGAATAATAATTATCATCTAAAGAACAAAAAAAATGGGTGACTAAAATTATAGGCTATGATTTTTAAATGGTGTATAATAAATTAAAGATAATGTGGTAGTATATTCCCTCTCTTGATAAAATGAATTATTTGAGGCATTGTTATATTACATGAGTAGGTGGTAGGCATATTGGCTAGAGAAAGCAAAATCAGAATGGAAAAATGATCATGCTTCCAAGGATTTGATCCATAATGTTCAACAAGGCTATAACAAATCTAAAAAAATTACATGGAAGGGAAACATATTATGCTATAAAGATAGATTATACCTTTGTAAGCATTCTCTCCTCAAACATAGAATTCTTCATGAACTTCATGCCTCTCCACTTGGAGGTCACTCTAAATTTTTGAAAACATATCATAGAATCAATCAAGATTTCTTTTGGGAAGGTCTTATGAGGGATGTATAGAAATATGTGGTTGAATGCATGGTATGTCAACAAACAAAGGTGAAAACATTAATACCCCAAGTCTTTGTCAACCTTTATCCATCCCTAGCCATCATTGGGAAAAGGTTTCCATGTATTTCATTATGGGGTTACCATGGTCTGAGGGTAAAAATGTTATCATGGTAGTTGTGGATTGACTCACCAAGTATGCTTTTTGTTAGGTTGTGGAGCTAAAAGCTTCAACTGTTGTAGACATGGAGGAGGTTGCTGAGTTCCAAGGATACCAGTGTCAGCAGTGAGACTGACATCGGTCATCTACAGTGCAGAAGGGAAACTAACATCGGTAGGAGGTTGGCCGATGTTGGTCACATCCAGGTAGATAAGGACTGATGTCGGTCACTTGTGGCAATTCCAGAACTGTTCATTGCATGGACAGTTAGTTCATTAAACCGAGTGTTTGCATGTTAAGGGCTAATTATAGTCTCGAGTTGCGTGTCTAATTATTATAAATTAAGAGTCTAAGTTATTGTTTAAGTCTGGGATCTATTTATAGACCCATTGGCATGTATTTTAATTTGATTGCAAATAGAGGAAGGCAAGGAAGATCCTTCCAAGTGTAAGATCATTTGAGTTGCAGGTTGTTGCAAGCTCATGGGAGAAGATCTACATGGTAAGTAAGATCACTTTGAGATCTACTTGAAGTACTTTGAGTACTTGTGTACTGGCAGGGTTATTACTGACTGTTTGAAGAGGTGAACACCAATTTTGTATGTGAGTTGTGTGTTGGGACCATTTTTGGTAGGAGAGTGAACTCTTGAAGAAAATTACTATGTACCCTAGAGGTGTGGGAAGCTTCTGAGAGGTGTGGAGAATAAGTGGCATCTTCTTTATTGTATTTTCTTTCTGGATGAGTATTAATACAAGATTGTGTATTGTCTCTCATATTCTATGTTATTTTTGAATTCTAGTTACTTGTTCATTCTGGTATAATTTCGTGTTTAGTTGCTAATACAAGGTAATCATATATACTCTTATTAGTGGAGTAGGATCCTAACAGTTGGTATCAGAGATTTTGGTTGGGTTACTAACAGGTTGTATTAGATCTGGTTAGTGTGTGTTGATTACAAGTTACTCATAGGGGTTTCTGTTTGAGTGGGAGTATAGCAATTGCAGAAAAAAGTAAGCTACGAATGGAGAAGTTTAATGGAAAGAACTATCAATTATGGAGGATGCAGATTGAAGATTATCTGTATCAAAAAGATTTGTACTTACCATTGGATGGGGTTGATTGCAAGCCCTGGGATATGAAGGATGAAGAATGGGAGGTTCTTGATCGGAAGGCTCTGGGATCTATAAGGTTGAGTCTTGCATCATCTGTGATTTCTAACTTATCATAGGCTAAGACAACGGTAGAGTTGATGGAATCTTTGGAAAATTTATATGAAAAACCCTCAGCTTCGAATAAGGTATTTCTTATGAAGCAATTATTTAATTTGAAAATGTTGGAAGGTGGATCTGTACATAGTCATCTTAGTGATTTCCATGGTTTGGTAAACCAATTAAATTTAGTCAATATTGTTTTTGATGATGAAATTAAGGCTCTCTTAATCTTATGCTCATTACCTAAAAGTTGGGAGAATTTGGTAATGGCAGTTAGCAATACTGCATCTGCTTCAAAAATCTTAAAAGAGGATGATGTTGTGAGTGTAATCTTGAATGAAGAGATTCGCAAGAAAAGCACAAGTGAATCATTAGGGAATGCTTTGAGTGTTGAAGGCAGGGGAAGGCAAAGAGAGAAGATATAGCATGGGAGATTAAGGTCCAAGATAGGCAGGAGATCCAAGTCCAGGTATGGCAGAATAACCTGCTGGAAATGTGGAAAGCAAGGGCACTTAAAGAGAGATTGCAAGTTAGATGAAGATCAAAATGAAGGACATGAAGAAGCAGGTGTTGCAGGTATTGTTACAAGTGTTGTTGCACAGGATGCTCTGGTATGTTCTTTGGATAAAGTAGAATCTTGGGTTTTAGATTCTGGTGCCTCTTTCCATGCATCTCCAAATAGGGAATTTTTTCATGAATATGTCCAGGGAGACTTTGGAGAAATTTATTTAGGGGATGGTAAGCCTTGTCAAATGGTTGGCAAAGGGAAAGTGAAGCTGAAATTGCAGACAGGCAATACATGGGTGTTGAAGGAGGTCATGCATGTCCTAGTTCTAAAGTGAAATTTGATTTCTATTAGAAATTTGGGTGATGAGGGTTGCACAGTAACTCTCACAGTAGACTCTTGAAAGGTTACCAAGGGTGCACTTGTTGTAGCAAGAGGTAAGAAAGTAGGTATGCTTTATCTATCTACTTGTATTACTAATTCTCCTTCTGGTTTATCTACTTCAATTGTAGATTTAAAGATGTGGCTTAATAGGCTTGGTCACATGAATAAGAAGGGGATACATGTTCTTGAGTCAAAGGGTATGCTTTTGGATTTGAAAAGCATGAATCAAGATTTCTATATGCAGAAGAAGAAGGTAACATTTCTTGAGAAATCTGATGTTCGTGACAAGAACAGGAAAGCCTTGGTTTTCAAGGAGAAGATGACAGACAGAGATCAGTCAAAGGGGCTAAAGAATTCTGAGTAGAGAAAGGTTGATATGGATAAGGGTTTGATCCAAAAGGAGCTCGCGGGTAAAGGTCATCGCTCACAAGTAAAACACAGAGACCGACGTCGGTTAGAAAATTGACGTTGGCATCCAAACATGGACTGACGTTGGCTATGTGCAGCCCAATGTCGGTGACTTAGGACAGATAAACACCGGCATCGGTTAGGGGGAACCGAAATTGGCGATGAGGCAGTCGCATGGAACTGACGTCGATCGGGTGCAGACTGAGATGTGACTGGCATCGGTCACTGAGACAGATTTTGGGTAGATAGCAAGCTATCAAGGAGTCTCAAGCACCCATATGGAGGACTTAAAGGGTAATTAAGCCTCAAATTCATCATTTCCCTTCTTTACACTACTTGTTGCTCATTGACGGTCAAGAACTAGGAAGTTATTAAAGAAGCAGAGCAGGTAGATCTAGGAAACAGTGGGAGCTTGGCATGGATGAGGAATGTGATTCCTTGGAGGAGAACCAAATGAGTGTTTTTGGTGGAGTTGCCAACTGGAAGAAAGCACTAAGAGATGAATGGATGTTCAGGATAAAGAAGAGCGGAAATGGACACGTGAGATGGAAGGCCTGGGTATATGGTCTTGAATAAGCTGCAGGACAATGGAGGTTTGACCATTGTGTTTCTCTTTACCAGGTTGGATAATATTAGCTACATTATCCTATTACTATATTGTGTGCTTGTTGTAGGGTTACACTTACAGGGAGTTACTAAACTAAAGGTAAATCTAGTTCAAAATTATGTCATGAGGAATCAGGAGCACCAAGATTATTTGGCATGAGTGTGTTCTAGGGACATGGAAGGTCACAAGTTGACTTTATTTCAGGATGATTGTGTGAGACCGGTTAGCACGCCGATGGTTGGACAGTTTTATGAACAGTGTCTTGATTCACATAATGAGGTTGAGTACATGTGTACTAAACCTAAGTTTTCCCAAGCAGTGGGAGCTGTCAGAAAGTTTGGAGCCAATCTGGGAAAAAAGCACTGGAGGGCAGTTCAGTGGAGTCTGAGGTATCTAAGAGGGACCAGCAGCAGGTCGACATGCTATGCAGGGTCTAGTTCTTTTCTACATGGTTTGTAGATGTGGATGTGGTAGGTGATTTGGATGATAGGAGGTGCACCACAGGATTTGTGGTGGTTGGTCTTCAAGAGTGATCTTGAAGACAGATACAAATCCAAGGGAACAAACTAGATGATGTACATGTATAGTTGCAGTTTTTTATCTCCAAGTGGGAGATTGTTAGGTTGTGGAGCTAAAAGCTTCAACTATTGCAGACATGGAGGAGGTTTCTGAGTTTCAAGGATACCGGCGTCGGTAGTGAGACCGATGTCGGTCATCTATAGTACAGAAGGGAAATCGACATCGGCAGGAGGTCGGCTGACATCGGTCACATCCAGGCAGACAGGGACTGATGTCAGTCGCCTGTGGCAGTTCCAGAACTATTGATTGCACAGACAGTTAGTTCATTGAACTGAGTGTTTGCATGTTAAGGGCTAATTATAGTCTCGAGCTGTGTGTCTAATTATTATAAATTAAGAGTCTAAGTTATTGTTTAAGTCTGGGATCTATATTTAGACCCATTGGCATGTATTGTAATTTGAGTGCAAATAGAGGAAGGCAAGGAAGATCCTTCCAAGTGTAAGATCATTTGAGTTGTAGGTTGTTGCAAGCTCATGGGAGAAGATCTACATGGTAAGTAAGATCACTTTGAGATCTACTTGAAGTACTTTGAGTACTTGTGTATTGGCAGGGTTATTACTGACTGGTTGAAGAGGTTAACACCAATTCTGTGTGTGAGTTATGTGTTGGGACCATTTTTGGTAGGAGAGTGAACTCTTGAATAAAATTATTGTGTACCCTAGAGGTGTGGGAAGCTTCTGAGAGGTGTGGAGAAGAAGTGGCATCTTCATTATTGTATTTTCTTTCTGGATGAGTATTAATACAAGATTGTGTATTGTCTCTCATATTATGTGTTATTTGTGAATTCTAGTTACTTGTTCATTCTGGTATAATTCCGTGTTTAGTTGCTAATACAAGGTAATCATATATACTCTTATTGGTGGAGTAGGATCCTAACACTTTTTTTTCCTCCTTATCATAGCCATTTTTTCTAATACTGTAGCTTATACTTTTCTCAAAATACTTCAAAAATTCCATGGTACTCTAAAGATCATTGTAAGTAATCAAGATCCCATATTTACTATTAATTTTTGGACTAAATCATTTGCATGGTTGGGCACCCAATTGGCTCATAGCTCATCCTATCATCCTCAATCTAATGGACAAATAGATGTAGTCAACAAATGTCTAAAAGAGTATCTTTGTTTTTTTTGTTTTTGATAAATAGGATAAATGGGTTCATTGGCTTCCACTTATTGAATGGTGGTATAAAAAAATTTTCACACTTCTTCAAAGATGTCTCCCTTTGTGTAATTATATGGGTATCAGCCCCCATATATCACTTTAGCTTTGACCATGTATCCCAAGGTTCAAGATATTGAGGAACACATTCACCATCAACATGAGGTACTAGTTAGTTTTTGAGATAATTTATAAATGACACAAAATCAAATGAAATACCAAGAAAATCAACACTATAGTGAGTGGCATTTTGACATAGGTGATTGGGTCTTTGTGTGTTTGTATCCATATAAGTAGATGTATTTGAAGCAACATAAAAAGGATAAAAGGACATCACATAAGTATTATGGCCCTTATCAAATCTTGAAAAGAAATTTTAGGGTGGCTTATAAGTTTGGATTACCCCCATCCACTCACATACATCTGATGTTCCATGTATCTTGCTTGAAGAAAGTAATTGGACATAGAGTTTCCACTCAAACTGAGTTACCTAAATTGGATGAAGAAGGCCTAGTCATTATGTAACCTAAAGAGATCCTTCACATGTGCACTAAGAAACTATGGACCAAAAATATTAAGGAGTATTTGATTAAATGGGAGAACTTGCATTCTAAATATGCAACATGGAAGGATGAATCATTCTTGCAGTAACATCCTAGTTTGATTCAATGTTGAGGATAATGTTATTTTTAATGGGAAAGGCATGTTAAGCTCTTAACCTATAGTACATCTAGGGATATGTGTGGCTAACTTGTGGCTTACACACCTTCATATTATCTTTTTGCATTTCTCTATGTTCTTATTATGGTCAGCCTATGGAATAACTATGGATAAGTAGAGTATATATAGGAGGTAGTGGTTAGTCTTTTATCATCATATTATGAATTCTATTTTTATTGAATTATTATGGAGGCTTCCCCCTTGAGTGGCTCAGTCATAATATTTAAGTAATCTACTCTTTCACCAATTATTGTTGTGTATCTACTTATTCTTCTCTTAATCATGTGATATATAATTATATTATTATGAATCATATAAGTAAATTTCATACATACTAAGTTTATATAAGACTGTGCCTCTAACTACAACTGAGTGTCTATGCCTATATTTGTAGAACTATGAACTGGTGGTGGTGCCTATGTAGGTAAAGGCATGAGTGCCTTAGAATTATCTCTGTACTCTATAGGGCCTACTGGTGTGAAGCTCAATTCACATAAATAATCATCAATGTCTATGGGTGATGTATCATCCTCTATGGTGTCCTAGGAATTTATATATATATATATATATATATATATATATATATATATATATATATATATATATATATATATATATATCCTTAGAGTTAACAAGTAAAGGTAATTGTGTTGTGAGTATCTCATCATCTATCATAGGTGGGGGAAACTATGTGGGAGGATTTTCAGTCTCCATCATGGGTGAAGATAATAGTGTTATAGGAAGATCTAGAAATAATGTGGGAATAGTGGTGTTATATTCCTCAACCTCAAATTTATACATCTATTCTATTAAAATCATGTGAGGTGGCAAATCTATGCAAACATGAGATGTCCCATCTAGAGATGTACTCGAGGAAGTGGGCTCAATAACTCTACAATATATGAATGGTTGGTTATTATTCGGATAAGTGTATAAATATATTTCATGTAAAAACTTGACACATATATTCAAGGTATATTTTACAACCTCCATGGCATGTATCCAAGGTCTCCCAAGTAATAAATTGTAATGTAAATGATTAGGCATCACCTAAAATTGTGTAGATAGGGTTTTTCGCCGAACTGTGATATCCAATATAATAGTACCCAATGCCTATTGGGGAATGTCATAAAAACCTCTAATGTTCTTATTTATCTTCTAAATGGATGTTATATCAACCCCCATAATCTATATAAATGTGAGTTTGCATATGTTAAATCATAAACCATTGCCAATTAGAAATTGTTTAATAATAGTGGTTTTGATTTATGTATGAATAAAGAGTGGTAGACTATGATCAATAATTAACTATGAGGGAAAATCCTCATTACCAAAAGATATAACATCCTCAATTTCCTTGATAGTGTTCATGATAGATGAAAAATAAGTTGGATCTATGTCATGAGGCAAAGATGTATGATTGGTTATTTGAAAAATAATATCTTTGAAAATGGTTGCCTTTTGGAGTAATTCCAATATAGAAATCTTGGCTAGTGTATTTCTCAACTGATCCACAACATCATATGCCCTATATTGATATGTAGGTCCTATTGTATTATTTTTGGGATGATGAGGGAGCATGAGATTATATTTTTCATGTATAGGCAAAGGAGGCACCTAATTCTATCTACTAACAACTCGAACTCCAGGGTCTACTATTTCCTGAGGGCAATCAGTAGAGGCAGGATGTGAGTAAAGATAGTCAATGAGTCTAGGCGGAGGAGTAAAAAAAGGATTCATCTGGGCTCTTTGCAATCAAGTAATAAGTAGAGGTAAATAAAAATAATCTATGCAACAATTCTCTCATATAAGGGGACTCAAGATGAGGTGGACCAATGTGTGAAATAAACTAAGTTATAATATGATCCATGAGGGGAGTGACATACATGTGCATCATTCTACAAATGGTGGGTAATATGCATACAAGACAAACTATAATACTTTATACCAAAAAGTATGAAATGGCATATGTCATGATAATCGTGATGAAAGGTAAAAATTGAAAAATTAAGTAGATTCTGGAAAAAAATGGGAAGGGAAAACCCTACTGGTACACTAAGGTTTTGAAGTAATATGTTCAAATTAAGTTAGATTCACCAAATTATTTAAATTTTAAGGGATTTATGGAATTTAAAACCCTATTTTTTAAGGGTCTATAATATCAAAATTAGGGAATAAATATTCAATAAATGTATCCACTAATTCATTTAATAATTGACCTACTGTCAGGATCTTGCTCCTCAATTAGAGCACATATGATTACTTCTTGTATTAGTAACTAAACACAGAATTATACCAGAATCAATAAGTAACAAAAATATGAAACAACACAGGATTTGAGAGACAATACACAATTGTATTAAATACTTAGAAGAAAATACAATAAAGAAGATGCCACTTCTTCTTCCACCTCAAAGGTTCACCACGCCTCAAGACCTTCTTCCCTCTCTCTCTCGGTCCCAACAATCAACTCAAACATAAAATTGATGTTCACCTCTCCAACCAATCAGTAATACGTTGCCAGTACACCAAGTACACAACCGTACTCCAAGTAGATCTCCTGCTCTCTGTTGCTACCTGCAAATCACTAGACCTTACTCACCATGTAGATATCACTACACACCTGAAAAACCCTTGTCCTTGCCTCACCAAGTCCTTATGATTCTTCAACCAGTACCCCGGTGGATCATCTCCTAGACCTTGCAGACCCTGCAACTCTCCCTGATCATACACTCTCAGCACCCCTTTGGAACTAGGAGGAGCTACACTAGCTCTCTCTAAAAGCTCAATGGCTTTCTAGCACACTTTTACAATACAACCAATGAGTCTCTTAAATAGATCTCATGCAAACAATAATTAGACACCTAATTACAATAATTAGATCCGTAGCTTCTAGTCTAAATTTGGCTCTTGACATGCAAACACTTAGTTCATTAGCTAACTGCCCATAACATTCACAGTCTGAACCACACAGGTGACCGACGTCGGTCCCTATTTGCCTGGGGGTGCCGACGCTGGCCGATCTCTAACCAACATCGGTTTCCTTCTATTTGTATCCTGTTGACGTCAGTTGTCCTGACTGACGTCGGTGACTGTAACACTCAGCAAACACTCTGCAACCTCCCTAACTCCTCCTGTTCGCATCTTGGTGAAGCTTTTAGCTCCACAACCTAACAATCTCCCACTTGGAGATAAATAGATGCACCTATACCTATATTTGTACCCCATCTAATCTATTTCCTGTCTTGTATCCCTCTTCAAGCTCAGCCCTGAAGACCAACCATCACACACCCTGTGATGCCTTTCTTGTCATCCGAGTACCCTGCCACATCCGAACCTACAAATCCATGTAGTGAAGACCTTGACCCTGCATCGCATGTTGACCTACTGCTGGTCCCTCTCAGATACCTAAGAATCTACCTTCCCTGAATTAGCTCCAAACTCTCTGACAACTCCCACTGATTGGGAAAACTCAGGTCTACACTAGACCTCATGTGATTTCAAACCCTGTTCTAAGCTCTGCTTGAACTATCCAGCCCTTGGTGTGCTTACCGATTCTGCTTTCTGCATCATGAACCTCGCCAACACCATCTTCACATCAGCTCCCACTGGAGACCAAATCTCCATGTCTCTCATGCCAAAGAATTTTGCTACTCCAAATTCTTCATGACATGCCACTAAACTAACCTTACCTTTAGCTCAGCAAAACCTATATATCTGATCCTATAACTAGTATACCATCCACATACATTAATAGGATAATGTCATGACTCATCATCCACCTGGTAAGAACAAACACAATAGTTACACTAACATTGACTGAAGCCCTACTTTGTCATCCACCTGTCAAACCTATACCACTATCTTACAGCTTCCTCAAGACCATATACCTTGGCCTTCTATCTCACGTATCCATCCACTCTCTTCTTTAACTATGGGAATCCATCCATTTCTCAATGCTTTCTTCCAGCTGACAACTCTACTAACAATACATATTTGGTTCTTCTCCAAGGACTCACACTCCTCATCCATGCCAAGCTCCCACTGTATCTGGATTCTACCTGCATTGCCTCTTCACATCTTCCTAGTTCTCAACCATCAGTAAGCAATATAAAGAAGGTGAACAACGAATATGAGGTTCACTTACCCTTTCTGACCTCCAATGAGCGTTTGAGACTTGTTGACAGCTTGTTGTCCGTCCAATATCCATTCCAGTGACTAATCTCGGCCATCTCCCAATCTACTCCCGATCGATGTCGGTTCTCTGCGACTGACCCTGTCTGCCGACATCAGTCCCATTACTGATGCCAGTTTACTTATTTTTGACATCGATAACTATATGACCAATGTCAGTTCCTACTTCCCGACACCACCAACTCTGCTGATCTGCACATGACTAACATTGGTGCCTGTCTGTTCGATGTCAATTCCTTCTGACCGATGCCGGTATCTGTGTTCGCCTGTGAGTGATGAATTTTTACCCGTGAGCTCTCCATGGGTCAAAACCCTATTCAAATCAACACAGCCCTACTCAGAATAATTTAGTTCCCTCACCTGATCTCTGTCTGTCATCTCTTTCATGAACACCAAGGCTTTCCAGTTCTTTAGCTTGTCAAAAACATCTGTCTTCCGCTTCATAACATGCATTCCCCTCCTACATATGTAACCAAGCCTACAAAGCCACATCTCTGTAACAGAAGGTGAATCAGTAATATAAGTAGATAGATAAAGGATACCTACTTTCTTACTACCATCTAATTCAAGTGCATCCACTGTGAGAGTTATTGTGCATCTCCCATCACCTAACTTTCCTAAGGAAATTAGACTCATCTCCAAGACTGGTACCTGCATAACCTCATTCAACACCTATGTGTTATCCGTCTGCAATTTCAGCTTCACTTCTCCTTTGCCAATCATTTGGCAAGGCTCTCCAGCTCCTAAATAAATCTCTCCAAAGTCTCCAAAGACATACCCATGAAAAGATGCTCTATTTCAAACTGCATGGAAAGAGGCAAAAGAATCTGTGAACCAAGATTCCACTTTATCCAGAACATCCTATGCAACATCCCCTGCAACATTTGCTCCTCCCTACTGATCTGCTACCAACCAACAATCTTCTTTTCCGTGCTCTTTCTTTCCATCAATCAGACCATTCGTGTTATTCAGTTTCTCCATTCGTAGCTTACTTCCTTCTGCCATTGCTATACTCCCACTCAATCAGAAACCCAATGAGCAACCTGTAATCAACAAACACTACCAGATCTGAAACCACCTATTAGTAACCCAACCAAAAGCTCTGATACCAACTGTTAAGATTGGTATCAACATGGTCCACCTGCTCAACCTGCTCTGATACCAACTTGTCAGGATCTTGCTCCTCAATTAGAGCACATATGATTACTTCTTGTATTAGCAACTAAACACAGAATTATACCAGAATCAATAAGTAACTAGAAATATGAAACAACACAGGATTTGAGAGACAATACACAATTGTATTAAATACTTAGAAGAAAATACAATAAAGAAGATGCCACTTCTTCCACCTCAAAGGTTCACCATGCATAAAGACCTTCTTCCCTCTCTCTCTCGGTCCCAACAATCAACTCAAATATAGAATTGATGTTCACCTCTCCAACTAGTCAGTAACACGCTACCAGTACACCAAGTACACAATCGTACTCCAAGTAGATCTCCTGCTCTCTGTTGCTACCTACAAATCACTAGACCTTACTCACCATGTAGATATCACTACACACTTGAAGAACCCTTGTCCTTGCCTCACCAAGTCCTTATGATTCTTCAACCAGTACCCCGGTGGATCAGCTCTTAGACCTTGCAGACCCTGAAACTCTCCCTGATCATACACTCTCAGCACCCCTTTGGAACTAGGAGGAGCTACACTAGCTCTCTCTAAAAGCTCAATGGCTTTCTAGCACACTTTTACAATACAACCAATGAGTCTCTTAAATAGATCTCATGCAAACAATAATTAGACACCTAATTACAATAATTAGATCTGTAGCTTCTAGTCTAAATTTGGCTCTTAACATGCAAACACTTGGTTCATTAGCTAACTGCCTGTAACATTCATAGTCCAAACCACACAGGTGACCGATGTCAGTCCCTGTTTGCCTGGGGGGTGCTGACGCCAGCCAATCTCTAAACGACGTTGGTTTCCTTCTATCTATATCCTGCCGATGTCAGTTGTCCTGACTGATGCCGATGACTGTAACACTCAACAAACACTCTACAACCTCCCTAACTCCTCATGTTCACATTAACAATCTCCCACTTGGAGATAAATAGCTACACCTGTACCTATATTTGTACCCCATCTAATCTATTTCCTGGCTTGTATCCCTCTTCAAGCTTAGCCCTAAAGACCAACCATCACACACCCTGTGATGCCTTTCTTGTCATCCGAGTACCCTGCCACATCCAAACCTACAAATCCATGTAGTGAAGACCTTGACCTTGCATTGCATGTTGACATGCTGCTGGTCCCTCTCAGATACCTAAGAATCTACCTTCCCTGAATTGGCTCCAAACTCTCTGACAACTCCCACTGATTGGGAAAACTCAGGTCTACACTAAACCTCATGTGATTTCGAACCCTGTTCTAAGCTCTGCTTGAACTGTCCAGCCCTTGGTGTGCTTACCGATTCTGCATTCTACATCATGAACCTCGCTAACACCATCTTCACATCAGCTCCCACTGGATACCAAATCTCCATGTCTCTCATGCCAAAGAATTTTGCTGCTCCAAATTCTTCATGACATGCCACTAAATTAACCTTACCTTTAGCCCAGCAAAACCTGTATATCTGATCCTATAACTAGTATACCATCCACATATAATAATAGGATAATGTCATGACTCATCATCCACCTGGTAAGAACAAACACAATAGTTACACTGACATTGACTGAAGCCTTGCTTTGTCATCCACCTATCAAACATGTACCACTGTCTTGGAGCTTCCTCAAGACCATATACCTTGGCCTTTTGTCTCACGTATCCATCCACTCTCTTCTTTAACTATGGGAATCCATCCATTTCTCAATGCTTTCTTCTAGCTAACAACTCTACCAACAATACCTATTTGGTTCTTCTCCAAGGACTCACACTCCTCATCCATGCCAAGCTCCCATTGTATCTAGATTCTACCTGCATTGCCTCTTCACATCTTCATGGTTCTCGACCATTAGTAAGCAATATAAAGAAGGTGAACAATGAATATGAGGTTCACTTACCATTTATGACCTCTATATGAGCGTCTGAGACTTGTTGACAGCTTGTTATCCACCCAATATCTGTTCCAGTGACCGATCTAAGCCATCTCCCAATCTGCTCCTGATCGACATCGGTTCTCTACAACTAACCCTGTCTACCGACATCGGTCCCATTACCGATGCTGGCGTACCTGTTGCCGATGTCGATCACTGTATGACTGATGTTGGTTCCTGCTTCTCGACACCACCAACTCTGCTGATCTACACATGACCAACATCGGTGCCTGTCTATTTGATGTCAGTTCCTTCTGATCGATGCCAGTATTTGTGTTCGCCTGTGAGTGATGACTTTTTACCCGCGAGCTCTCCATGGGTCAAAACCTTGTTCAAATCAACACAGCCCTACTCAGAATAATTTAGTTCCCTCACTTGATCTATGTCCGTCATCTCCTCCATGAACACCAAGGCTTTCCAGTTTTTTAGCTTGTCAAAAACATCTGTCTTCTGCTTCAGAACATGCATTCCCCTCCTACATATGTAACCAAGCCTACAAAGCCACATCTCTATAACAGAAGGTAAATCATTAATATAAGTAGATAGATAAAGGATACCTACTTTCTTACCACCGTCTAATTCAAGTGCATCTGTTGTGAGAGTTATTGTGCATCTCCCATCACCTAACTTTCCTAAAGAAATTAGACTCATCTCCAAGACTGGTACTTGCATAACCTCATTCAACACCTGTGTGTTATCCATCTACAATTTTAGCTTCACTTCCCCTTTGCCAATCATTTGTAAAGGCTCTCCAGCTCCTAAATAAATCTCTCCAAAGTCTCTAAAGACATACCCATGAAAAGATGCTCTATTTCAAACTGCATGGAAAGAGGCAAAAGAATCTATGAACCAAGATTCCACTTTATCCAAAACATCCTGTGCAACATCCCTTGCAACATTTGCTCCTCCCTGCTGATCTGTTACCAATCAACAATCTTCTTTTCCCTGCTCTTTCTTTCCATCAATCGAACCATTCGTGCTATTCAGTTTCTCCATTCGTAGCCTACTTCCTTCTGTCATTGCTATACTCCCACTCAATCAGAAACCCTTGTGAGTAACCTGTAATCAACAAACACTACCAAATTTGAAACCACCTGTTAGTAACCCAACCAAAAGCTCTGTTACCAACTGTTAAGATTGGTATCAACCTGGTCCACCTGCTCAACCTGCTCTGATACCAACTTGTTAGGACCTTGCTCCTCAATTAGAGCACATATGATTACATCTTGTATTAGCAACTAAACACGGAATTATACCAGAATCAATAAGTAACTAGAAATATGAAACAACACAGGATTTGAGAGACAATACACAATTGTATTAAATACTTAGAAGAAAATACAATAAAGAAGATGCCACTTCTTCTTCCACCTCAAAGGTTCACCACGCCTCAAGACCTTCTTCCCTCTCTCTCTCGGTCCCAACAATCAACTCAAATATAGAATTGATGTTCACCTCTTCAACCAATTAGTAACACGTTGCCAGTACACCAAGTAGATCTCCTGCTCTCTACTGTTACCTACAAATCACTAGACCTTACTCACCATGTAGATATCACTACACACCTGAAGAACCCTTGTCCTTGCCTCACCAAGTCCTTATGATTCTTCAACCAGTACCCCGGTAGATCAGCTCTTAGACCTTGTAGACCCTGCAACTCTCCCTGATCATACACTCTTAGCACCCCTTTGGAACTAGGAGGAGTTACACTAGCTCTCTCTAAAATCTCAATGGCTTTCTAGCACACTTTTACAATACAACCAATGAGTCTCTTAAATAGATCTCATGCAAACAATAATTAGACACCTAATTACAATAATTAGATCCATAGCTTCTAGTCTAAATTTGGCTCTTGACATGCAAACACTTGGTTCATTAGCTAACTGCCCGTAACATTCACAGTTCGAACCACACAGGTGACCGATGTCAGTCCCTATTTGCCTGGGGGGTGCCGATGCCGGCCGATCTCTGACTGACATCGGTTTCCTTCTATCTGTATCCTATCAACGTCGGTTGTCCTGACTGACGCCGGTGACTGTAACACTCAGCAAACACTTTGCAACCTCTCTAACTCCTCCTATTCACATCCTGGTGAAGCTTTTAGCTCCACAACCTATAAATATCCCACTTGGAGATAAATAGCTGCACCTGTACCTATATTTGTACCCCGTCTAATCTATTTCCTAGCTTGTATCCCTCTTCAAGCTCAGCCCTGAAGACCAACCATCACACACCCTGTGATGCCTTTCTTGTCATCCGAGTACCCTGCCACATTCGAACCTACAAATCCATGTAGTGAAGACCTTGACCCTGCATCGCATGTCAACCTGCTACTGGTCCCTCTCAGATACCTAAAAATCTACCTTCCTTGAATTGGCTCCAAACTCTCTGACAACTCCCACTGATTGGGAAAACTCAGGTCTACACTAGACCTCATGTAATTTCGAACCCTATTCTAAGCTCTGCTTAAACTGTCCAGCCCTTGGTGTGCTTACCGATTCTGCATTCTGCATCATGAACCTCTCCAACACCGTCTTCACATCAGCTCCCACTGGAGACCAAATCTCCATGTATCTCATGCCAAAGAATTTTGCTGCTCCAAATTCTTTATTACATGCCACTAAACTAACCTTACCTTTAGGTCAGCAAAACCTATATATCTAATCCTATAACTAGTATACCATCCACATACAGTAACAAGATAATGTCATGACTCATCATCCACCTGGTAAGAACAAACACAATAGTTACACTGACATTCACTGAAGCCCTGCTTTGTCATCCACCTATCAAACCTGTACCACTGTCCTGCAGCTTCCTCAAGACCATATACCTTGGCCTTCTGTCTCATGTATCCATCCACTCTCTTCTTTAACTATGGGAATCCATCTATTTCTCAGTGCTTTCTTCCAGCTGACAACTCTACCAACAATACATGTTTAGTTCTTCTCCAAGGACTCACACTCCTCATCCATGCCAAGCTCCCACTGTATCTAGATTCTACCTACATTGCCTCTTCACATATTCCTAGTTCTCGACCATCAATAAGCAATATAAAGAAGGTGAACAATGAATATGAGATTCACTTACCCTTTTTGACCTCCATATGAGTGTTTGAGACTTGTTGACAGCTTGTTGTCCGCCCAATATCCGTTCCAGTGACCGATCTCAGCCATCTCCCAATCTACTCCTGACTGATGTCAGTTCTTTGTGACTGACCCTATCTACGGATGTCAGTCCCATTACTGACACTGGTGTACCTATTGCTGACATTGATCACTGTATGACCGACGTTGGTTCCTACTTCTCGACACCACCAACTCTGTTGATCTGCACATGACCGATGTCGGTGCTTGTCTGTTCAATGTCAGTTCCTTCTGATCGATGCCAGTATCTATGTTCACCTATGAGTGATGACTTTTTACCCGCAAGCTCTCCATGGGTCAAAACCCTATTCAGATCAACATAGCCTTGCTCAGAATAATTCATTTCCCTCACCTGATCTTTGTCCGTCATCTCCTCCATGAACACCAAGGCTTTCCAGTTATTTAGCTTGTCAAAAACATCTATCTTCCACTTCAAAACATGCATTCCCCTCCTACATATGTAACCAAGCCTACAAAGCCACATCTCTATAATAGAAGGTGAATCAGTAATATAAGTAGACAGATAAAGGATACCTACTTTCTGACCACTGTCTAATTCAAGTGCATCCGCTGTGAGAGTTATTGTGCATCTCCCATCACCTAACTTTCCTGAAGAAATTAGACTCATCTTCAAGACTGGTACCTGTATAACCTTATTCAACACCTGTGTGTTATCCATCTGCAATTTCAGCTTCACTTCCCCTTTGCCAATCATTTGGCAAGGCTCTCCAGCTCCTAAATAAATCTATCCAAAGTCTCTAAAGACATACCCATGAAAAGATGCTCTATTTTGAACTGCATGGAAAGAGGCAAAAGAATCTGTGAACCAAGATTCCACTTTATCCAAAACATCCTATGCAACATCCCCTACAACATCTGCTCCTCCCTGCTGATCTGCTACCAACCAACAATCTTCTTTTCCCTACTCTTTCTTTACATCAATCAGACCATTCGTGCTATTCAGTTTCTCCATTCGTAGCTTACTTCTTTCTACCATTGTTATACTCCCACTCAATTAGAAACCCCTATGAGTAACCTATAATCAATAAACACTACTAGATCTGAAACCACCTGTTAGTAACCCAACCAAAAGCTCTGATACCAACTGTTAAGATTGGTATCAACTTGGTCCACCTGCTCAACCTGCTCTGATACCAACTTGTCAGGATCTTGCTCCTCAATTAGAGCACATATGATTACTTCTTGTATTAGCAACTAAACATGAAATTATACCAGAATCAATAAGTAACTAAAAATATGAAACAACATAGGATTTGAGAGACAATACACAATTGTATTAAATACTTAGAAGAAAATACAATAAAGAAGATGCCACTTCTTCTTCCACCTCAAAGGTTCACCACACCTCAAGACCTTCTTCCCTCTCTCTCTCGGTCACAAAAATCAACTCAAATATAGAATTGATGTTCACCTCTCCAACCAGTCAGTAACACGCTACCAGTACATCAAGTACACAACCGTACTCCAAGTAGATCTCCTGCTCTCTGCTGCAACCTGAAAATCACTAGACCTTACTCACCATGTAGATATCACTACACACCTGAAGAACCCTTGTCCTTGACTCACCAAGTCCTTATGATTCTTCAACTAGTACCCCGGTGGATCAGCTCCTAGACCTTGCAGACCCTGCAACTCTCCCTGATCATACTCTCTCAGCACCCCTTTGGAACTAGGAGGAGCTACACTAGCTCTCTCTAAAAGCTCAATGGCTTTCTAGCACACTTTTACAATACAACCAATGAGTCTCTTAAATATATCTCATGCAAACAATAATTAGACACCTAATTACAATAATTAGATCTGCAGCTTCTAGTCTAAATTTGGCTCTTGACATGCAAACACTTGGTTCGTTAGCTAACTGCCCGTAACATTCACAGTCCAAACCACACAGGTGACCGATGTTGGTCCCTGTTTGCCTTGGGGGTGCCGACATTGGCTAATCTCTGACCGATGTTGGTTTCCTTCTGTCTATATCCTATCGATGTTGGTTGTCCTGACCGTCACCAATATCTGTAACACTCAACAAACACTCTGCAACCTCCCTAACTCCTCCTGTTCGCATCCTAGTGAAGCTTTTAGCTCCACAACCTAATAGAATAAATATTCAATAAATGTATCCACTAATTCATTTAATAATTGACCTAATTTGGTTATTCTAAAAATAACAATGAACTACACAAATCTTTAGCTAAAAAATGACTAAGATAGATGAATAAAAAGTTAAAAACTAGTACAAGATCTATTCAGAGTGTCATCAACTATAATCTAAAGTCAAAACTTCTCTTGGATAGTAGCATGGTCCACTTGATAGTAGTACATTATGATAGTGTCTTTTGGAGTGTGTTAATGTCCCTTTCAATTAGAGACTATGACATTCTAGGTGGACCTTTACCTGAGTTTGAGATGTTTATGCATGTGTTTTTGAGTATTGGATCACTGTATCTTCTCTTATTTTTATTTATTTGGAATGCAAAACCCTATACCTCCATGTTTTTAGGGTATTTAAGGAGCATAAGTAGAAAAAGTGTAATATTAGTTGGATAGGCTGAATGTGACCTCAACACCCCATTGTGTTGAGATTTTCCTACATACCAATACCAAGAGAAGGGTTTAATCTTGATGTATTTCTCGCAATATAAGTATAAGTGAATGCTACTATGAGTGCCAATTTGAGTGCTTTAAGTGTGACTTGAGACTATAAATTTGAGTATTTTGAACTCTTAGATGTTATAGATGGTTGTATATAAAAGTAGGGTAGAATAGGGATCAATAACCTTGATTTACACAAATTGTTTCTAATCTTTTTTATGTGTATTTACATCTAATTTCCCATCTAGTAGGTAAAGGAATAAAAGTGGTGTATATATACTAATCTAGTGTTTGTCACGGTGTGGAATAGGTCTAGGCCGACCCTAAGGTGTCTTGAGAAATGGAAATATGTTCATTGGAGGAGAAAAGAGGTAATTTATAGTATCATAATTCCTTGGTCACTAACATAGTGAACTATTGTCCAAAGGGTCATGATAGTGTCTAAGTGGAATAATCTGGTACACTGAGGGATTGGATTCCTAGGAGATGGTCTAGGACTACTCTTGGTACATCTCCTACATTAAATTTGGATAAGAATCGAAAGAGGCCATAACATAGGTTTAATACTAAACTAAGGATAGGGTGGCCTTAAGTGACACTCATTGCACTCAAGTGACATTTTATATGATTATAATTATAAGCCCTATTTATCATTGTTGTTAATGTATTATCAAATTTAGGTATGTAATGAGTATTTATTAAATCAAATTTATTTACATGACCAATCTACATCTATTAATTTCCTAGGTAATAGATCCATAAGACCAGCATCATCCATCATTTATCTGAATATATTTAAAATATGCCCTTTGAAATGGAATAGTTCCACATCAATAACTAGGTTACCTTTCAAGCTAAGACTTGACAGTAATAGACCTTAGGGATATTTTATCTCTTTTTAGGAAAGGTTGGGTGGATTTCCACCCCACCTAAATTGGTGTGTCAAATGACCCATCAACAAATCTCAAGCATATTTTTAAGGTAAATTATTAATGATAGTAAACACATCCTAATAATGTGACATAATAAAAAGATAAAGTCAACCTAAAGATTGAAAAAGCATATCATATCTCACAAGTGCCTCATAATATCATGACATTAATAATGATATAGATATTTTATTGTAACTCATATCTTATTTCTACTAGTTTGTCCTTAGCTATATTTTAAATTATGGTAATCACTTCCTCACGAATGGCTTTAGTTGAGAATCTAAGAGGATTATAGTATGAGGCTTCATATTATAATACACTATGAGCTCTCTTGGTGATCATGGTGCTCATAATATGGTTTCTCCTAGAATTTTTATCCTTTGTTTATTTAGTATGTGAATACTCATGTGGATTTTGTTACTCCATTTGTGTAGTATTTCATTATTGTCTCAAATGTTTATAATATGTTATGTATTAGTTTTTGGATTGTGTATAGGAGTTATGCCACTAAAAATATTATTTTACTCTCTTAATATCATGTTTCTATGGGGATGTTTATGGATGCTAGTGATTTTCCAAATAATGTGATGGATTACATGACTGACTCAATTGGTTACAAATACTTTGTTGATGTTTTTGAAATTCTTTACATTATATTATAGAATGTGTACTCAAACCATGAAACTAGAAAATAAACCTTTTGGAGAAGTGGGACATGTTTTCATTTTTTATGCCTTGAAAATTAAATATTACCATGTGTTATATGTATTTCATAGACCCTACATATCTATAGTGAGGCCTTCTTTTATTTGGAACATTTGATGATTTTGGAGACTTCTTGTATGGATAAATATTAGGTAAGGAAGACCTATGGATGGAACTCTAATGGGTGATAAATACTTTACAGATGGATTGATAATGTATGGAACTAAATCCATATAATATTTTTTTAGTGGAATGTCATGTGTTGGTGTATTACTTTGACTATTATGAGGGAAATAGATCTGAGAGTATGAAAGACAAGAAACTCCTCAATATGTACTCACTCCATTAGATTTGAAACACTATGCAAAATAAAGAGATAATGATTACTTCATACATTTGACACTTAATAAATATAATGAATCCATATGAAAAGAGCTCTTATCATCTATTAAAATACAAAGGGAGATGAGGGGCATAAATAACTTGAGTAACTTTCCTTATTCATCACTTAAGTGGCACATGTGATTATTCCACTTAGAGGTAGCATTATCAATGGTGTTAACATTAAATGTTACCTTATCCTAATCTTAAAGAAGTGTGACTAAGGACACATATCATAGATAAGATAATCTTAGTTAACTTAATGATATTTCTTATAGAATAATACACTAATTCTCCCTTAAGTGTAACTTAGGGAGGCATATACATAACAATAAGGCTAATAATACTATAAAAATGGTCCCAACAACTAGGTCTAATGAGGTTCCCATGTACAATAAAGTGTATTATAAAAAATGAGGCACGTTGAAAATATCTCTCAAAAACTAGTAAAATAACATAAGTGATTGGAGATGTTGAAATATGCCACAAATGTCCCCAAAAGTAGTACAACACATAAGTAGTAAACCAAAATGCTAAAAGAGGATGGGTTGAATCCATCACTTAAGAATACATTGGGTGGGATTCTCCACCACTGAATAAAGTGAAAGTGAATGGATTATTAGTGATGAACTCAAAATTGCATGAGTGGTTTGAATCTACTACTTGATCACTAAATAACATAAAGAAAACATTAGATTCACTAGAATTGCTTCATACAAGGAAGATATCAATCTATTTAATTAGGTGTAAAATCTACAAAAGAGTTAACTAAATGAATTCCATCAATTAAATAATTGTCAAATCTAGATGTTGAGATGTGCCACTACAAGAATAAGCAAGGAACCTACATAAACAACACCTAAATAAAACATCATAACCTCACTCCCCCCCACCAATTAATGGGTAAAGTGGATAAAAATATATGTACAATTTTCCCAAATCCACTACTCAAACACTGAATAACTGATAAATATTAGGGATGTTTGACTATAACACAATCAAAGTATCAAAAATATAGAAAAAAATCTTTCAAATAGCTAAATATATAAAAAGAGGCATTGGGGATGAGAGAAATTACTCTTGTTAGAAAAGGCCATTACAAAGGTGATATTTTCTCCAAAAAAATAGTGGAATCCACCATACTATAGGGTTAGTTATTCCACACTTAGACTATACAAAATGTGAGTTAAAACATGGTGAAAACCTCAAGATGGATATAAAGAGGTATAAATCCACAACTAGAACACCAAGGAGACATAAAATGTACATAAAAGGTGTCACAAATAGATAAAAACTATCAATGATATAACTAATGGTGATGGGAGAGAAGAAGTGTCCAAAAACTAATATAGGAAAAAGGTATAATATAAAACACACTTGCATGATAGTAGATAAGCATGAAATAGTAATCCCCTGATGGCACTCTATATATTAAGGAAGATCCTAAGTAAGGAGAAACACATACATCCACAAATCAATAAGTAACTTATAATATACTAATTAAGTAAAAATTATAGGGATTGAAATACTTACCTTGGGGTGGACTCATCAATACTTCAATCTCCCCCTTTGGCTTAAGTGAAGTTTTGCAAGAGATGTTGTATGTTGAAGACCTAAAATGGATAGATAGTTACCTATATATCCTTATTTGGTAACTCCATATGACTTCTCCTATTGAGATTCAATGACACCATAAGACAAGACCTCCAAGATAAGGTTTTAAACATCTAACCCTCCCAAATACTCCTTAGGGCATAAACGTGAGTGTAATCAAAGTGTATGAATATGATGCATATATTGTTAATGATTAAATATGGTCCCTGTATATATGATTTCAACACTTAAAACCAACCCTTAAATATAAGCCAATAATATCATCCAAGTTTATACAATTGAAATATGTTATCTAGAATAGTATAGTTTCAGCCAATCTAATATAATACAAATGTAATAAGATAGACTTAGAACTGTATCAGGTTGGCTGATATAGTACATGGAGTTAAGATTGAAAAAATTGGTACTGGTTAGGTTGATATTATAGGATATAAGGAAGCTAGTAGATTTAGATGGGAAGTAGACATAGAGGAAGTATGAATATATATTTAGAGGAGGTTAGAATGATATTAGTAATGGTATGATAGGATAATATGCAAACATCTCTCATAAAGTACCATGAACCAATCTCACCCCATTACCAGTGTACCCTTTAAGGTGTGCACTCAAAAATATTGATGCATCGACAAGCCAATATAACAAAAATTGTTAGTAAAGTGATAAAGAGAAAATAATAAGTATATACATATTCCCCACCCAAAGTTCATCATGTATCACAATAGTGTAACATAGGATGGTGATTTAGGATAGAAACATAGTAACACAAAAGAGAATAATTGAAAAGAAATGTTGAAATAACTTTTGATAAATTAATAATTGAAAGTAACATATACATACCTTGACTTTTATTTCTTTTGAATGGTTGCATGCAGATGCCATAGTCTCAATAGTGGAGGGTGAAAAAACTACATTTGAGAAACCCTAAGGATACAAAGCTAAAAATGACTAAAAATAATGCTTATGCCTATAGGATAGTCAATAAATAGATGTAACATGAAAAACTCTAAAATATGATTGAAATTTTTAGAGAAAGTAGTAAGCTGAGATCGATAAGGATAGGTCAAAACTAAAATATCCAAGGATGTAGATAAAAATAAAGAAAACTCGATAATCCAAAAGGATACTTAGGATCAAAAACCTTGAGAATGCATCCAAAGTAAGATAAGAACAATCCAAATCAAACAAAGGACATAAAGAATGGATTTATGATAAAAACATCAATGTAAAGAAGTAAAAAACCAAACTCAAACAAAGTTGTAAAGAATGAAATCATGAAATGTAAAAATAGGATCGAATGGCCCGCAAAAAAAGAATAGAAGAATCATGATCTAAAATATAACTAAGAGATATCCTAGAGAGATAAAAAATGACCAAGAGAGCATCTCGTAATAATTCAAAGATGTAACTTTTAATCTAAAGATAGAAAGCTAAAATTACCATTTACCATATTTGAAAGAAATGGAGAATATGAACTAAAGAAGATGGGAAATATTTTTAAATAAACTTGCCTATCAAGGGGGAGAAAATGGAGGGAGGGATAAGAGGGCATCACCAAGGAAAAAACATTATCTTTAGCAAAAACAAGACAGTCAAATCAAGTTGTTAAGACTAAGATTTTTCAATAATAATTACCCTAGAGAAACCTACATAGAAAAAATGAGCTTGGGATAACTAATGAATTATATAGATCATCCCATTAAGGCTAGCATGTGTGAAAAATAAAATGGTCTTAATTTCCCACAACATGTTCCCTATTCCTTAGGACCCCTTATAAAGATGTTGCTCTACTTTGAAGATTAGGTACTTATGTGAAAAAGTATGTGGCACTAGAGTTTAATATAGGTAAGTAATGATGTAATGAGACCTCCTACCCTATCAATTGGCCTACCACACCCCAATAGACCTCAGATCTATCATGAGGCCAACTGTATATTTTGAGCTTCGACTAGAATAGGAGATGTGCCAAAAAGATCACATATTTTGGTGTGATATGATTCTTAAGATTTTATTTACCTTTTAACATTGCCTTTTTTTATGATATGGATTTTAAATATTTTGGATTTTTCTATTTTCCTCCTCCATAAAAATTTGGAAAAACCAATAATGGATGATAAATATGATTATCAAAAGAGAGCTTACACTTAACCACTAAAGAGGAGAACCTAAAGACCATGGTGCCTAAATAATATTAGACTTGCACTTTTGAAAAGAGTAAAATATTGAAATTGACCTTAATGAGCCCAAAAATAAAGTGAAAAATAGGGGGATCATGAAAGTGATCATAGAACAATTTGGTCACCCCAATCGTAAAAATAAAATGTTTAATGGTAGATGGTAGAATGACAGGTAATGAAATATCATCATAAGAGAAAATAAAATATGGATAAGGACATGAATATAGGATATTTTATTTTTACCATAATAAAATATAACTAGCTCTAAGTGAGGAAAAACACTACTTTTGGCCATTGCCTTATCTTTTTAAGAAGACACCTAGTTGAGGTTAGGAGCAAAAGCAATCTATGTAGTAAACTGAATAATTATGGGAATTTGTTTGGAGGGACTATTTGATTCCCCAGGTCTTATTGTGAAATTTAAAACCTAAAAATAAAAAATGCGTAAGTAATTTAAAGTTATAAAGCATGAGAGATGATATTAAAGACCTAAAGGGGTGCATATAATGATAAAAGAGACCAAAAATTTTCAAAGGAAACAATGGTTAACTATATAAAACAAATGATTGTATTAAAAATATGGGCATTATGAGAAATATTTGATTGTATTCCCCAAGGTGTTACAATTCAACTCACAAACTAAAGAACTAAGAGGTGTATAAATTACTAAAGACTTAAAGACCACGTATAGGTACTAGGGCTAATGTGAAAAGAAACTCGGAGGTTTGTAGATAAATGTTGCAATACAAGAGATTCAAAGTAAAACATAAAATAAATATTAGCTCAATAGAATATATAAATAATCTATAAACATGCAAGTAATATGTATATGAAATGGAAAAGCATAATAATGAAACTATAAATAATTTAATTTAATTAAAATACTTCTTCAATAACTAATCATTGTTCAGTGCGTTGAAGACATGTACTCCATTTTTATGCAATCTATAAGTGATAGATCCAATGATATATTTGAGTAAGGACCCCACCACTTTTGGGTGTACTTGATCTCCTTTTCATGGGAGTATATAGTTTCAACACTAAGTTTCCAACATCAAAAGGATGGACTTTGAATTTATTATTATGTTGTTTGGCTTTATAGTTATTGTATTAATGATTATGTTATAAAGCACTCATGTGTCACTCATCAAATAGATATAAATCATGAATACGGGATTCATAAATTTATTCATCAGTAATTATTCTCTAAAGATAGATACACAAAGAGGGTAACTTTACTTCTAGTGGTAAGACTGATTCAGATCCATAAACTAAAGAGAATGGAGTTACCTCGATGGCAGTACAATTACTAGTGAAATAACCCCAAAGTGTTGGATATAACTTGAGATGCTAGTTTGAATTAAAATCCGTAATATTATTTTGAAAAAAAATATTAAGGATTTTGTTGGTGGCTTCTACTTGGCCATTTCACTAAAGGTGATAGGGTGTCAATTTTTTGTGTAATTTTGAATTTCACACACAATTGTTTCATGTCTTTATTTTTGAAATTCTCACCATTATCAAATACGATGGTGTGATGAATTCCAAAAATACATATGATTAGATTAAGGATAAAATTAGAGATAATTACACTAGTGAAATTAACAAGGGCCATATATTTTACCCACTTGGTAAAGTACTTGGTCGAGGTAATGATGAAAATGTGGTAATTTTACAATTGAGGTGATTTATAGGTGAGATCTAATTTCCACATATAGAACGGCTAAGGAGATTCAAGAGTTTTAAGCTTAACTAGAGGTTAATTAATAAGATCATGATGGACTTTACAAATATTACACTTTTTTATGAATGTTATAGCATCTTTTTTGAGAGTGGGCCAATAATATCCCATACATATACATTTCAAGGCTATTACATGCCTACTACAATTGCCATAAAAAATGTCCCTATACACTTGATCAAGGAGAAAAGGGAATTACTCTTTACTAAAAAAATAGAGTAGGGTACCTTAAGAATTATTATAATAAAGGATGTTGTCTAAGAATTAATTACATGTTTGCTTTAGAAATATGGTCTTTTCATGGGGATTAGCCTTAGGAAGATAAGTATGATGTTAAATAAATTGGATGATGTCTTCATACTATGGGCTTTGTTGAGCAGTGATGGCTTCAATGTGGAAAATAAGATAATCATCCTTAAGTGTTAGGGTATAGGTATACTTACTCATGTGGATAAGGAGCTAGAGTCATGCAATGCATGATGAGGATGAAAGAGAGAGTTTGGGGAAGCAAGAGAGTCAGCTATAACATTTTGATCTTGTGGGATTGCTTCAATGGTGAAAGATGAAAACTCTTTAATAAGAGTATAATTGAGTTGATGATATATAATAAGGTATTCATTGTTTTATTGATAAGTGCCATTGATTTGGTGACATATAAGTTGTGAATTACCTAAGGCATGTAATTATGGGATATATATATTTAAGGTTAATTGTATCCTAATTATGAGAGCTTCATATTTAGACATGTTATTTGTAACATCAAATTTCAATTAAAAATCTATAGGAATGATTTTACTATAAGTATAAACTAGGACACATCCTGCCTCGACTCCTTAAAAGCAATTGGCTCCATTAAAGTAAAGTTTATAATTATCCTCATGGAAACCAATGGTAACTTTGGGTAGTTATTCTAAATTAGTTTTGGTAGATTATTTAGGTTTAGAAACTACTATTTCTAATTCTTCAAGGGGTTGATCCTCGAGATCAATCACGAAATTTTGGAAGTAGTATTTTAGTGAAACAACTTTAGCGATACCTTCAATAAATAGGACATCTTCATCGGGAAGAGTATCCTAAAGGTGTTTCTAAATTGGTAGGTGTGTGTTAGCAAGTTAATTGAAAATCACTTGTCCTTTGACTAATTTTTGATTGATGATTCTAAGGTCAAATTCCATTAAGAGTGACATCCACTTGTCGATTCAATATTTAAGTAAGAAATCTTTGGAGAAGAAATGGTGAAGTGGATTAAAATGGAATATGATGTAGATAGCATGGCAAATCATATAGTGTTAGATACTTTTGGTAAAAAATAGATTTTGAGACACTAATGCTCCACTTTTGTGCAGGAGGTCTCATAATCTATCAAAGTGTGATTAATATAGTAAATGGTATATTATTTTTATGACATCTTATTACATAAGCATTGCCCCAATTGATATGGGGGTAGATTATGTATACAAGATGAGAAGGTGATCATTTGAAGGTGTTCATAAGGTAGGAGGATGAAGTAAAAATTTATTCATGTTATCAAATACTTGTTGATAAACATCAGTCCATTCAAGTGCAACACCTTTCTTGAGAAGGGCGTTTACTAGGTATTTAAGGTAATCTAATTCAAGAACAAATCTATGAATTGACCTAAGTTTCCTAGGGTAGGAGTGAATGTCAAGAATAGATCAAGCTATAGGCATGTTGATAATTTCATTGATCTTAGAAGGTTTCATGTGTATCCCTCATAGTGAGGCCAAGAATCCTAAAAGTTTGCCAGAGGTAACTGTTGATGTGGGTTTCACACCACAAAATCCTACAAGGTAGCCTCTAACATTTTAGGATCAATGAATAAACTTCACTCCAAGGCTTGAGTTGTGTGGTATTCAGTTTTATAATTAACCTAGTAGTGGAATAGTGGTGAGCAATGGGTTATTTACCTCAAGTGGTTTGGATGTATGGAGTCTAAAAGAAACCAAAAATCTACTTGTGATGGTTGGGTGGATTCTAACATAATGTAGATTGAATCAAAAAAAGTATAAAAAAGAGGGAAGGGTAGAGTGGAAAATATGGTTTTTAAACCAAAGATAGATGAAATGCTTCCAAACTAGACCTTTTACTATGGATTTGATAAGTGATTAGGAACTAATGCCTATTTTAGGTCGATATAAACACACAAACATAGTTAGATGTATAAAGAAATAAATATGGTGAACTTTAATACTTATAATCAAAGGTTTCTTGCCAACATATGATTTTAATATCACATCTTCAAATGAATATTATGATTAATAAACCAAAATTATTTAAATTAGCTATATCATAACCTAAATAGCCATATTAAAAAAACTTCTACATAACCCAAAGACTAAAATGCTAATATGACAAAACTTCTTCGATGAATCACAAGATTTGGAAGAGACAAGTGTATACACATAATGTTTTCTATCTTTTAGCAACTTGTCAAGTCTCAATCTCTCTAAGTTCATGCCTTAAGGGGTGTAATACGAAAGGGGTGGGAAGACCATTGGTGTTTCATAGGATTGTTGTCCCTTTTTACCACTTGCTATACACACTTGTCTCCTAAAAATCATTCCCCTAAGCTTTACCTCCTATTTTTCACCCTCCTCTAGTCATTTACCATCTTTATTAGCCCTTTCCCTAACCTAAACCCCTTTTTGGTAGTTTACATGACATAGTTGGCCACATTGATCATGTATTGTTATTTACAAAGCTTACTAGAAACTAGGTCAACCATGGCCAACATAATTTATAATCTAGTTAGTTTTTTCCAATTTTAATACTAGGTCGATCGGGTCAACCTTGTCAGCCTAAAATTTTAGAAGTGTTTAGGGTTAGATCTGCTTATATAAACACATTCATTTTATCATTTCTAAGATAGGAGAATAATAAGTAAGATATATTGTGCATCTGCTTATCCACCATTCTATTTGAGGAAAAATCTTAGGGTTTCATACTTTCAATGGAGATATAGATCTTATCTTGTGGAGAAGTATTTTGGATGCATTGATAGATTATGTAACCTAGAGATAACTTATCCTTTTCATCCTTACATACCACAATAACCTCTTGTGAATAACCTTAGCCAAGGGAGAGATTGAGGCTCAATGGGTTCATCTTCAAAGGTAAGTATTCCTAACTTTGTTCTTCCTTTGTAAGAGTAGATAGATGTGCATTTGCACTTATCTTCCATGCATTAGGATTCTATATAAATTGACATGAGTATGTGTCTTATATTCATGTTTATTTTTAGTGTTTATTACCCCCATCCCCAACTTTGAGCCACAAGATTTGGTGAGCACTAGATTAGATTTTGCTTTACTTGTTATTAGTTTAGTGAATATGAAAATATAGGACCTAGTTAGGGTTATTGCATAGTTATACTTGATTGAAGGCTTTGGAATGCTCCCTAGTGATATTATTATGGTAAGAGATCCCTTAGTTAGGTCTAGTGGATCCATATTAGTCATGAACCTGATTATCTAATGTATCCCCAATTGGAAGTGTAAGTAGGATTTATCTTCTTCGAGCTATGATTGATTTATAAATCTTTCACATTTCCCATTTTATATATTCTAGTAAACTTGATATGAATCTAACCCTTACAAGTTTTCTTTCACTCTTTTACTTCTATCATTTTATTATTTTCTATATTTGTGATACTATGTTGACCAGGCCAGTATAGTTCTAACTTTTCTGTATAGGTTTAACACACTGTCATATCAAAATGACTCTATTATTTTTGTGTAGGTCTTCATCAGATACAAGTTAATTAGATCAGATAGTTTAACATAGTACTTTTCTTTAATATTAAATAATAAACTAAGTTGGATAGGTTGAATTATTCTATCATTCAACATCCAAATCAACAAACTTAGGTAGGTTGATTTATTCTTTCAGTCAGCATTCAGATCAACAAACTAAGTTGGGCAAGTTGACTTGGACTTCTTATGTTGCTTTAGCAAACATGGTTTTACAAAACTAGGTTGAACTAGTTGACTTAGTTTTCAAAACTTGAAAGCAACATTCAAATCACTTTAGTAGAAAATTTACAATCCTAATCATCCTCCAACACAGCAAGTTTCTTCTCTTTCTCTCTTTATCAACTTATTACTTCATTATAGTTTTGTTTTATGAAAGTTTGCAGTCTTCAAAACTACAATCCTACAGCAAACTAAGTTGACCTAGTTGACTTAGTTCTATAACATGTCTTCTATCTAAAAGACTAAGTTGACCTAGTCAAATTTATTCTTAAAATACTTTTGCTTTTATAGAATAGTAGTGACCCAATCGACTCTATTTTGTATTATTTGCATACAATATCATCTAAACTGACTCTATACTATTTTTAATTTATGAATTAATAACTATTTTTTAGTAATTAATTCACACTTTCATTTTTAGTTATTTTCATGCTTAGATTAATTCATGTAGTCTAATTAGGTGGTTTTTCCAATTTCCATTTATTTTCACTATATTTCTCTTTTTTCACAAACTACCAAATTACACAATATTCAAAATGCATTTAACATTTGTCTTTCCAAGGCCTACCTACTTGGATTTCATCACCAATGGGGAAGCTGATTTGGTTTTATGGAAAAGTATAAACGTGTTTTAATGGTATATATTGGAAAAGCACCTGACACCCTTATCACTATGGGATTGTGAAGTGAGGGGGTAGGCCCTAATACCAAGCTAGTACCATTGCCAACATAGATCCCTTTCAACCTAAACATCCTAAAACCATCCATAGATTTCTTTCTAGTTCCTTATTTTTAGCCAACTTTAACACTTTATAATAATCTAACACTCAAGATGACCACTTAGTTAGCATTTACTTTTTAGTTCATTGTTTGCTCTTTGATCATTGTGTATTGTATTGTAAAAACATACATTGGCCAATGTTGATAAAAGGTTTTGTGTTGTGTGCCACAATTGGATCATTTTCATTAATCCAATTACTTGTGTGTTTGATTCCATTTCTTGATTCAATTAAATTACAAAACTTTCCTTGTTTTAAACACATTATTATTCTATTTGACATAGTCTCTTACAGATTATATTTGTCCCTATTTGTAGTACTAACTCAATCTGATCAACCTTGTACTCTCTTTTATCAGTTAGGTTACAATACTAAGTTGACCTGGTCAACCATGTATCCTTATCAAATTGTTTTTTTCCCTATCTATAGTATTAAGTTGACTTGGTCGACCCTGTACTATCATTTATCAGTTAGGTTATAGTACTAAGTTGACTTGGTCAACCCTATATCATTATTAGACTATGTTTTTCCCTATCTATAGTACTAAGTCGGCCTGGTTGATCATGTACTCTCTTTTATTAGCTAGGTTATAATATTAAGTAAACCTAGTTGACCTTGTATCCTTATCAGACTATGTTTTTCCTTGTTTGTAATAGTAAGTCAACTTGGTCAACCCTGTACTCTTTTTTGTCAGTTAGGTTACAGTACTAAGTTGATTTGGTCAACGTTGTATCCTTTTTTGCTCAATTCATTACCCTATTTTTATTACTAAGTAGACCTAGTCGATCATGTACTCTTATATGTCTCTTGGATTATAGAGCATAGTTGACCTGGTCAACTCTATATCCTTCCCATCTCTTTACTTTTACATCAGCTTTGTCTTCTTTAAATCTTTCTCCTTCTTCATGAACTTCCTATTTGAAGATAAAACTGAGTTAAATTCAATAGATATGATTATTTTTACCAACCCTAATAAGTTCTCTCATAAGTAGCTTATGGTTCCTACCTAGAAGAAAGTAATACACATGTAGCCACTTGCACTATAAACTATGGGACCCCTCTTCATTCCTCTTTAGTTTTAAATCCTCTCTTTTCATTTGAAGATCAACATAAAGTAGAGTATACCATAGAAATTCTCTTCTTCATCAATGAGTTTCCTCAACATCGATGAAAATATCCTCTTACTATTTACCATCTCATGATAAGTGGTCAAGTTGAGGAGCCCCATTCACCTTCTCCCACATTCTCACATGGATTTGGGGACACTAGATTCTTTACTTATTATCCTCTTCCCTCTATTTTGACCCCTTCTCATACCATGACATATTTCTCTTTGGTTTCTTCCACCTCCATGCCGCCTAGTATCTCTACTAACATGGTAGGTTCTACTTCTAGTGAGCCTCTTCCAAGTCTGATTATTCTCAATTCTTCCACTAGTGCATCATTTTCTACCCATGGAAATCATGCCTCTAGTGCCACTTTTTCTCACCCCTATACTAGTACATTATTTTCCACATAAGCAAATCATGCTACTAGTGCCTCACCAACAATTTTTCTCAAACTACTACTAACACCCATAGTGGTACCCAAGCCACTACTACCAATTCCAATGCTTCACACAATACTAATAATACCACTCAAACCCATCAAATTTTATTACAAACTCTTACTCAAATGATTAAAATTCAAAAATCATCTTATCCATCTTTAAACCCACTCTCAACAGGTTCTATAGGGAACACATAACCAAAATTCTCCCCCACCTCCTCGTCAAGATTCCCATGGTAATATTATCCCTCAGCCTCCTCTTGTTAACAAAATAATAAAGCACATTAAAAATGAGCCTCTCACACCTCAAATTTCTAATATAAATATAGGAGGTATCACCCATACCATTACATACAATGGATAACCAATCCCACTCTCCACTTAAAAATATTTTTAAATTTATATAAAGACTAGGTGAATTTAAATACTTTTACCGCTACCAAGATGTTATCAAAAAATCTCATGGGTGATGCTTTATATTGGTAAACCCAACTCAAGCATCATTCCATCACTAGTTTGGAATATTTAGTTAATGCTCTAGTCCAAGAATTTCAAACTAGTGATCTCCCTAAAAATACCTTAGACCATTTTATCAATTTTAAGTAACTTGAGATCAAAATTGCACAAGCTTTCATCAAATGATGGAAGACCTTATCTAAAAAATTTGAACATGATATGGTGGGTGAAAAAATCTTATATCTATTTACCAATGTCTTTTTTCGAAGTTGTAATATCAGGTCTAAACTCTCTCACCATGAACTTTAGAAGAGGCCATTGACCAAGCCAAGTGTCAATATTTCCTCATGCATCAATTTGAGCCATCCCAACATTCTATGTATACTCACATGTTAATAAATAATAAAAATCATCATGCTATAAATGATGGTGTCATTGATTCCTATGATACCATTCATATTATTCAAGTTATTATTCCCAACCAGGCTCAAGAACAAGCTTCTCCTCCCAACCACATCATTAACTCTCATTTATCTTCAATAAATAACATCAATGTTCATAAACCTTTATACTTAGTAGAATTATGAAAATGTCTACCAAGGCCTCTTCCATGAGAACTTGATCCCACTCATACCATTAAATCCTCATATGATCCCAATAAATTTTGTTGGTTTAATACTAGTTGGGTCATTCTCATGAGACTTATAGGCAACTTTATAATTTGGATATGGATTTCCCTCTCAGTCCCAATTTTGACCATGATTATATCATTCATAAATGCCAATAATCCTATGACATTACCTTCAAATCCCATGAAACACAAACTAAATCTCAAGATTTGAACTACGTTAATACTCATTTGGCCATCTATAAATATCCTCTTCCAAATCACCAAGACAACCCAAACAAGCATGTTGATAGTCTTCTTTACCCAACTCTTGAAGATAATGTGGTCAATATAAATAATATGCAAAAGGTGGTTTCCTTAATTGATCCTCATCTCATCCACTCTCCTTAATTGTCTTGCACTTTTCATGTTATCCAAGACTCTTCTCTAACTCACTTAATAGAGTTAGTGCAAGAAGACCTTATATCTTTTGATGAACTAATTCCAACACCTCCCTTGGATAACACTTATCATACCATTTATACCATTCTTCCAACCTCTTTACCCATCACCAATGATAATAAAACTTCTATCAACACTTCTTCTCAAACCAAACCTACATCAACTACCCCATCTTCTCAAGATAATCAACAAACTTGTCCTCCAATTAAACCTTCTGCATCTTATCAACATAACTTCACATGCACCTCAGTTTCTCCTTATATGAACCTCTTTCAACACTATGCACCTCTTTCTAATAGTCCTCTTATGTGTTATGATGAGTGGGATCCTATTACGGAGCTTACTAATCTCCCATTTCAAATCCCATTTTTTAAACTTATGCAAACCTCTCCATGTCATCATAATCAACTTATGTAGATTGTGTTCAAAATGAAAATCCCTCATCCTCCCCTAGTAGGATGCGATGCCACCTTATCTATATCATAAGATACCATTTTATAATAGTGTGAAGATATGTCCATACATTTTTATGAAATAATGGACACTTCTCTTTCCCTCAAATTCCCCATTGCTTATATTATCCTCGATGAGATTATGTTTTGTGCAGATGATCCTCCACTTTTTATCAATGTCCAAATTGGTGATATCCAAGTCAAGTATGTCTTGATCAATGAGGGTTATATCACTTATGTTTCTTCTTTTGATTTTATCAAAACCCTTGTATATTCTGAATGTAATTTTAAATCCATACACAACATGTTTCAAGGCTATGACCGAAGGTAAATACCTCTCTTATGTTGTGTGTGACTCCTTATCACCATCCCACCTATCATTATTCACATGAAGGTGATGATATTAAAATTTCCTCTATCTTATAACATTTTTCTTGGTAGGCCATGGACTCACATGAGAGTAGTGGCCTCTTTTGCTTGCCAATGTGTCAAATTTCCTCAAAATGGAGCAATCTATAGGATTCAAGGTGACACTAACCCTTAGAATTTTGAATAATTCCAAGACCATGAAATATTCAAGATTCCCACCCTTGAACCCTTGTCAATCATTCCATTTCATGAATCTCAATGGTTTAACTTTCTTGTCAATTCCACTTGAGGTTATAATGGTCACACTAAAATCATTAGGAATATACCCCCTAACCTCCTAGATTTTGATGATGATGATCCTGATGAGATCAATCTCAAGATTAAAACCTTAGATCTCTCACCTCATCTCATTTCTCATCTTCCCCATTATTTTTAACCTTGTTCTTGTTGGCCACCTAGTGATAATATACCCATTGTCTAAACTAAGACTCAATATTTCATTTATCACACCACATCGGATGATAAGGTCATCCCTACCTATGCCACTAATCTTCATACACTTGGCTATTACGATGGTTATACCTTAGATAATCTATTCTTAGGAGGTCTTGTTTAGGCCTGAGATGTTGAAATTATTCATTATCATTCCTATTTGATTTAGTCTTTTAGTATTTCTTCTAACATTCCATCCTATATCATTCTTAATTTTAGAATTTTTCCTCTTGATCACAGGGTAGAGATGGTGCGCACACCTATAATTTCTAAGGAGATTCATAGGATTATGCTTATAGATAGTTTAATGACTAGTCCCTATCACGTTTTTAGATACCAAGACCCCTCTAGATGACTTATCACTAAGATGCTTGCGACTATCCTTCAACCTTTTATGCATCCTACCCCTTCCCCAGTAGAGTCTAGTTTGGATCCTATTCCCTTTCTCTCTCTAGCTTAGTCTCTTTTTATTTTATATCTTATTTCTCATTTAGTTGAGCTTTACCTAGTCTCTCCACCATCCCCACCTTCCCTTGGTGATGTTTTTCTCCCTTTCCCATAACTTTATCCTTTGTCCACCAAATGGGTTGATCAACCATATTATGATATTCATAAAAAATTTGGTCATTAGACTAGATATTGTTTATTATACCAACCTTCCTCAGCATCCATTTATACTCATATTAGTACACCTATAAATTCTACTAATAGGTGTATATGTTTCTTCCATAGCACAGACAATCATTCATCCATATGTTATCATAAACTATAGTAATATATTGACACCTTGTGTCTTACCACTCCTTAGCCCATAGAAAAGGCTATACCTCCACTGAAAGTATTACCTAGATATCTTCCCAAATATGGAGAGGTATATTATCTCTAGAACTAAATCACTACTCATCATATCGATCATTGTTACATCCTTTAGAAACATCGCAAGGATCACCTCATGATCATTATTGTGCCTACTACCCTTCATCTCACAAGACACCCTCAAAATAAGGATACCCCTTCTTCCTTCATGGCTCTACCACTTGTGGTCCCTTCTCTACCTACCATATCTCCACCCGTGAATCTTTCACCCATGGATCCTCCCTTCCCTATGGATCATACTCCACCTATGACCCCTTTATCTCCCATAGAGTCCACTCCCATGTCTTCTCCTAAACATCCCCTACACAGTAGCCCTTAGTAGCACAATCCTTTAGGCATTCCTACATTCTCCATTGAGGATATTTTATGTGAAGTATTTTTCCAACTTTCCCTAAAAATTGATTAGACTCTGGATGTATTCTGATTTTAGCTTCACATAGACTTATCAAATGTCATAGATAATGTGTGTGGACAAATATATCAGTACTTATGAACACAATCATGGTTTTATTTCATTTCTTGCTTCATTTAGATTGTATGTGTGTTCTAAATTTACTTTTATCTATCTTATATAATTTGACATTGTGTCAAACTCTTATTCATCTTACATGATGACCTTTGTTTTGCACTACATGTTGCTTATGCTATCATTATTTTTCTTATGTTATCTTATGGGTACTTTTTCATGATTACATACTTCTTATTCATGAATTCCTTTTCCCATGGTTATCTTGTTCTTTTTCATGATTGTTTTCTATCTTATCTCTATACACATGCATAACTATTATTGTGACTTGGATATACAAACCTTGCTCCCTTTAGTCATTCCTTATTTACCATGTGATCAGTTAGAAAATAATTCATCTCATTATAATCTCCTTTTATTGGTCCACCTCAAATCTCCCCTTATTCCCCTTTATTACCTTTTACAAACTAAGAATACTCATGATTGAGACTTGAGATAACATGTTGGTTCATAGTTAAGCCTAAGTGTTCTAGTCAGACATGTCTTTAAATACTTAGCTTCCTTTAGCCTAAGCCTAAAGCTCATTCATGTGTATCACTTTATCTCTCATGATTGGTCATTCTAATTCCATATGGAGGAGGAATATTAAAAGCCATAAACATTCAAAATCCAAATCATTTAACAAAAGGCAATGATCTAAAAGGTGACATTCAAAATTTTCAAAAGTCAAATCATACTAAAAGATGTGATTCTAATCACATCTCCTTTTTTTAATCAAATCTAAAACTCCACAGTTAGGATCATGATATAGATGAGGTCCATTGGGGTATGGTAGGCCATTAGATTAAGAAAGGAGAATTTAAAAAAAAAAAAAAAAAAAATAGTGATGCCTACTCTCAAATGCAAGTACCCAATATTTGTAGTAGACTGATGACTCTGTAAGGGGTCCCGAGGAATGGGGAACACATCATGGGAAGGTAGGTCCATTTTAATTTTATTATTAAAAATAACCAACATGAGTTTATCTTATTACCACACTTATTTTCCTACATATATTTGTGCTTATAGTGAACATGTATCTTTTATATATTGATCATCACTAGTCACTTTGTCTTTTCATGTCCTTAGTGTGCCTCATGTCTCTTAAGGTCTTCTCATTGTATGCCTACATTATGCTTCTTGCATCCCCCTTTTCACTTCCTACCACCCTAATATTCTCCTTGAGAAATATTTTTTTGTTCATTGATCACTCCCCCTAGGGATTCCATTTGTGAGTTGAAGTGTAAGACCTTGAAAAAGACCATGCCTTCCTCAAAAATTACCAAATTTTCACATTTCCATTCAAAATATCCCATTTTATAATATTTTAACATTGTGTCCACCTCATTGGCGTTCCATTTATGAGTTTAAATGTAAAACCATGGATAGGACCTAGCATTCCTCATAAAATTTTCCAATACCCAAGTCACAACAAAATTACTTATGTCAAATATAAGATAAGATGTGATTGATTATGAGTTACACGTCATTGACATGTTTCCCATATTGATTTTGTCTCCTTATTTTTTGATTGCATGTAAGACTCCAACCACTTTTCTTAAGTTTTTCATACTTCCCAACTTGAATTAGTATGATTAATTTATGACTATTTTGCCAATGTTGTTTCTCTTTTATACTTCCCAATGTGATTTAGTATTATTGATTGACTTAATCGTTTTCATTTTTATACCATTTATCCTTCATGTGCTTTCCATGTAATTACATTATTTTCATACTTCCCAACGCGATTTAGTGTGATTTTACTTGTTTTAATTTGGTGCCAATCTTTTTCATGGTTTATAAACATTTCGCTCTCTTGTTTATCACTTTTTGGTTTATTATAATTAGTCATATTTTGTTATTACATATTCCCCATCATGAAATAGTGTGTAGTGCATTTTTTTATGATTACTTATACTTTTCCAAAATCTTTTTGGTTGTTTCTTTTTAACCATGTATGTGTACTACATAATTCTAGAAAATAAAACACCCCACATATATTTCTTATAACATATGCAACAAAAATAAAATACAAGTGTTAAAAATAAATATAACCATTCATCAACAACCATAACCAAAATATAACTCATAATATCAATATCCAACTGTCAAAATAATCTATCTCTATATAGCATGTGTTTTTATACAAAAAAACAAATACATCATTCTAGCTCTATGGTTGGGCTCTATCATGTCTATCTCGTGGCCTAGCCAAGCTACCCATAAATGCCTTAGACTATCCCCTCTACATGGTGTACTATAATGAGGTTATCCAAGATATCAACCCTGCTACCTATCCTTGTAGGTTAGCCACCTAGGTCTATACCTATCATAAATGGATCATGTCAACCATATGTGTGACTCTCTCCTAAGCTAGAACTTATTAATCATGTGCCTCTCCTACTCCCACCCTTTTTTATCACTACAATCCATCCCCACATATTTTTATTTACCTTGTAGCCTCCCCCACTAGTCTAAACTAGCCCACCTGAGCTAGGGTAGATGGTACCATAGGATCATCTAGCATGGTACCATTTTCTCATCTACTCATCTACTGATCACAATCTCTCCATCATCCCATCCCCAAACCACCTCATCTATGAGATGCCTCCCTATCAAAACAAAACTTAGAGTCACCACTTATGCACATCTCAGGCCTTTCCTCAATGATGACTCTATCAACTAGCTCTACCTTGGGTTGACTATCGGGTCATCCTATATCACTACCCTTTATACTCAATCCCACTACTAGCATCTCCATCAGTGGTGCACCTAAGGTAGTCACTACCCCTCCTAATATGGTTCCTACTATGGTACCTATTTCACCCCTACATCTAAATCCATGCCCTCTCCTCCTTTAACTATTGGTTGTTATAATTGATCAATCCATGGTCTCACACATTGTGCCCTGATCTCTAGTCTATCGACTGATGCTCCTCCTCCTCTCCCCCTTATCTCTCTTACATATCATGCCCAAAATATGAAAACTATTATAAGAGCCACTAGGTTCATGATTCCAAATTTTCCTAGCAAGCATGCTATTAGATGCATCTCTACCCACTATATATAGTGGCCTATGATCTACAATCAAGCCAATCCTAGTACCATAATTGCCTAAATTAGCCAAATAGTAATAATATGTACATAAGGATACCATATGATCTCTCTTTGTATAACTATCTATAGTGATGGCATATGGGACATGGCCTATACTACCTGGTCTTGTCTCTATCTCACAACCCAAAGTAACTTATCATAAACCACATGGGGTAACCCAACTAGATGATACATCGAGAACTTCTCATATATCTAAATTCTCAATAATACCACCAATACCATGGTATTCCACCCTTTGGGCATAATCCCTTACATATCATGTATGAGTTTGACCCAGATGACAAACCCAAAATCATAGAGTAACCCTGATCCAAAATAGATTAGCATAAGTTTATCACATACAGTGGTACCTTATCATTTAACTTGTGACACAACACTCATGCTATCACAAGTATAATCATAACCTTTTGAATGTTTATAATCTATGTAATATGTATATAAAATAATCTCACCCTTAACCCTAGGTAGATCTTATTTGAGCATGTCACCCACATGGCTACTGCTCATCTCTCATCCAGATCCTTTGGTGTCCCTATGATCATCAATGTCCCTCTTATAGGTAGTCCAAGAAATGTATGGAAGTCCTCTAATGTGATACCTACCTCTAAGGGATCCCCATACACCACCCACCCATCAAAAAGTGTTGGTCAATCATTCCCATGCTTTGAGGAATATGATAATGATATTAGAACTTAGTGGGATATGTCTCAACTTGATGATGCCTTCTAGGCCCACTATAACTAATCTAGCTCTATCTACATCTGTCAGGTGCTCCAATGAATTAGGTAACCATGAGGCATCAAAAAATCACCAAAATCTTTGACATCTCTATAAAATATCAAACAACAAAGGATGTGTTAGATCTCCATATCACTCATATTCAAACTACATTTTTGAAAAATTCACAAAAATAAATTGGTTTGATTTAGTTTATTCATTTTCTACCAAGATTGACCTATTACAAACTATATTGGCCTTTTCAGTACTAAATTGATCACTATGTGGCTTAATAGTACTATATCAGCCCCTTTCAACCTCTATAGTACTAAGTTAGCCCATTAGTACTATATCAACCACTTTTAGCCTCTTCAGTACTAAGTTGGCCACTTATAAACTAAGTCAGCCCATTAGTACTATATTATCCCCTTTCAACGTCTGCAGTACTATATCAACCACTTAAAAACTAAGTTGGCCCATTTATACTAAGTCATCCCCCTTCCTTAACAAACTAAGTCAACCACTTACTACTAATCCAGCCCACTAGTTTTTTGTCCTTTACTAACTAAGTTAACCTGGTCGACCTTGTTCATTCATTATGATGACATTTTGACTAATTACCATAAATTCCTTGGGCATTTATTGGTCTGACTCCTTCCTATCTAATACTTTGTTTGACCGCTAGTGTCCCTAAAAATTCCTTAAGGATCATTCTAGTATCTAGATTTTGCTTAATTGTCAAATTTTTATAAATCACTCAATTTCAAATATAAATACTCAAAATTTTGAAATTTTTAGTTGCTTACCTATATTGCACTTATAGCAGCCACTATGAATCCTCCTCATCTTAGTTATCTTCTTCTCACCATTATGGCTCTTTAAGATCTCGTTAGGTCTCTGAGAGCTCTATTTTTCTCAAAATAGTAAATAATATTAAATGAATTATTTTTCACCCTATTTATATTTACTATTCAAAAAAATTTACCCTTCAATTATTTATCGTTATATATCTTATTTTGATCATATCTTTGTCTCTACTAACTCTTTTTTTAAACCGTAAAATATTCTAGAATTTTGACATCATATCTCAGAATCTTTTCCATCATTATATGCCTATACTACAAAAAAAAATTGCTTTTTTTCCAACCTCTACCAGTTTGCCTAATGTTCCTCACATTGGACACCTTCACATCTCTCACATCTCCTTATTTATCTACAACATTAAGGTAATCAAAGGTTGTTCTTTTCCCAAAACACCATCCCCTATTGTATCTATATAACATGTCATGAGCTTCAAGTTGAGCATATGTATACACATAATATTTTCAAACTTTATTGATTATTGATGTTCTCTATCTTACAATAACCCATCAAGTATCAATCTCTCTAAGTGCATACCTTAAGGGGTGTATTGGTAACGGGGTGGGTAGACTATTGGTGCTTCATAGGATTGTTGTCCCTTTTTTCCACTTGTTATCTACACACATTTCTCCTAAAAACCATTCCCCTAAAATTTGCCTCCTATTTTTCATCCTCCTCTAGTCATTTAACATATTCATTAGCCCTTTCCCTAACCTAAACCCTTTTTACCAATTTAAATGACATAATCAGCCACATCGATCCTATATTATCATTTACAAATCTTACTAGGAACTAGGTCAACCATGGTTGACATAGTTCATAACCTAGTTAGTTTTTGCCAATTTCAATACTAGGTCAACTGGGTTGACCTTGTCATCCTAAACATTCAAAAAAAATTAGGTTTAGATCCACCTATATAAACACATTCATTTCACCATTTCTAAGAGATGAAAAGAAGGAGTAAGATATATTTCACATCTACTTATCCACAATTCTACTTGAGGAACAAGCTTAGGGTTTCATACTTTCTTTAGAGATATAGATCTTATCTTGTGGATAAGTATTTTGGATGCATTGATAGGTTGTGTATCCTAGATCTGATTTATCCTTGTCATCCTTACATACCACAAAAATCTCTTGCAAAGCACCTTGGCTAAGGGAGAGATTGAGGCTCGATGGGTTTGTCTTCAAAGATACATATTCCTAACTTTGTTCCTCCTTTATAAGAATAGATAGATATGCATTTGCACTTCTCTACCATGTATTAAGATTCTATATACATTGATGTGAGCATATGTCTTATATGCATGTTTAATTTTAATGTTTATTACCCCCCCCACCTTTATGCCACAAGCTTTAATGAGCACTAGATTATATTTTTATTTACTTGTTATTAGTTTAGTGAATATAAAAACATAGGACCTAGTTAGGGTTATTGCATAGTTTTGTTTGACTGGAGGCTTTGGAACCCTCCCTAATGATATTATTATGGTAAGAGATCCCTTGGCTAGGTATAGCAGATCCATACTATTCATGACCCCAATTAGCTAAAGTATCCCCAGTCAGAAGTGTAAGTAGGATTTATCTTCTCTGAGCTAGGATTGATTTATAGATCTGTTGCATTTCCTATTACATACAATAATAACATCAAGATTAACTTACAGAACAATCCTCATAATTTGTTATTTATCTTAATTACAAAATTATCTTCTTTTTAGAATGTGGAGGATACAAGTATATATATCTTGGGATGGGGACACCTCATCCTCAAGTCAAGTCTAAATTTACATCTTCTTTTTTAGGAATTGAGTCTTAATACTCATGCATATTGTGCAAGTATACATACAAACATTATCCATCAACTAGAATTGTTAAATATGGTATATATGCCAAAAATAGAGTTGAGACTTGAGTCTCAATTTCAATAAATAAACATATAAAATATATATGTAAATTAAGGTGTTGATGTGGCATCTCTTGACAATTAATATTGTATGCTTAGAATATTGACCATTGTAGTCATAGTTAAAATTAAAGTTAACAGAGGCACTGGTGGAACTATAGTTGAAAGTGTCATAAGATTGGGCCCTTTAGATGTTTGGACTATGGTATTTCCCAAAAACTAAGGATGTGTACTTAGAGGTGGCTGAGATATAAAAGATGTTTCTATTAAAATATGAGTCTATTTGAATTTCTCCAATTGTTTTTACAAAGCATGACTAGCTTTAAAATTAATCTTGATCATCTCATAGTCAATGATAGATATTTTGAACAAAAAAGGTAGTTTGGCCATTACCTTTTTATGAATAATCATTGAGGCCTTAAATGCCATGTTCAATGTATCTGTGTTGGCCACTTTGTCCTTCATAAAATTTATTAATTTAATAATATGCTCATTAGTTATATACATAGTACCCTCCACTTCTACCCAGATACTATTTTCAACCACCTAGAGCAAACCTTCAAAAATGGTCCTTGAGACTAGTTGCCCTAAAGGAGTATATAGATCAACAATATGCATATCCTTCAAAATTTATATCGACCACTACTCATGACTTATGAATTGCTTTACCAAGGCATGCATTTCATTATGCCACTCTTATAAATTTTCTCCTAGTTGTCACATTATTCTAGCCTAATGTAACATCAAGAGCTAGTATCAAACATAACTGTGCATAGGCTTTATTCTTGGTAGCTTGGCCCATAAAATTGAGCTTAACATTCACATCCTTCATCATGTATTCTTGGGTTACACTTCACCATTTTGGATGTGATTCAACTCTTGCATGCCTTATTAAACCAATAATATTATATAGTCTCCTAGTCACCCATTGTACATTATCTACAATCTTTATGGGAGATTTTATGGCATTTCTTTATTGCATCCTTTATTTTGATTGGTCATAATTTATAAACATTTACTTAAGCACTCCCCTAATTACATTGATAAAACTATAAGGATCTTCCTCATACTCATCTAAGTCTAAGGGTGGTTCCTCTTCTTAATTAGAGAGAATATGTCTTATCTTTGTTATACCTAAACATTTTCACCCTCTAATAACATGGTATTAGTGTGTTAGCCTACCTATCAAAATAAAACCCCACATTTGATTCCTTGGTGATAATTACATTTTATCTACCTACCTCATCTTCTTATAATTTTTGAATCCATGGAGGAATGATCATGATATCTTGTGCCTATGTAGGTTTTATAAATGCAAAGGTGGAAGGAAGAGATTAACTTGGTAAGAGTATTGATGCTAAAGTAGGTTGGGTAGTAGGAGAAGGTGTAGTCATCTCAAGAAAAGATGGGAGGGCCTTTTTCCAAGTTGTGACCTCCTTATACATATGTGTCTCAATAATGTACTTGGTCTTTTCATATATCCTACATTTTGATACTGTAGAGGAATCTATTTGGGAAGTTGAATAAATGGACCATAAGATTTGGTTTATAAGCCACCCAAGAATCAAAATGAGTGAAAGGAAAGCATAGCAAGGAAACCAGAATTGATAGAATAAATTGTATTCTATTCAACACAAATGCTAATACAAAGCCTTCACATGCTTCTCTATATCTAAAATAAGAGCAAGAGGAGAGTATATATAGGATATACCACCTAAGAGACTAATAACACATGAAATATGGGATAAAAATAAAAACCCCAAAATAAGCTTAAGTGTGAAAAGGTCTAAGTGATGGAAACAGCTAGGGGAATAACTATTTTCACATTGGGAAGTGATAAAAATACCCTAGAAAGGTACCAGACATGAAGAGAAACCTTTTACACTAACACTGCCCCCCTTAAGTGAAACTTGGGGGAAAAGCCTAAAAAATCAAATAAGAATTGGTCCCGACAACTAGGCCTGATAAGGTACCCATGTGTAATGCAAATAACCCCTCAAAAGAGAAGAGAAGGAGAAAATCCAGTGGGAAAGACTCTCCCCATGAGAGGATGAGATGTAAAACATGAACAAATTATGGAAGGATATATTGATATGACCTCTAAAGTGGGATATCCATATTGAATATACAATCAATAACTACCCTATAAGGGAGGAAATGTGAGACTATGAGTCCTCCCTAAAATTAAGTAACTCTTATGCCAATGGTGAATATCAAAAGATGCATGTTGAATATGATTCAATGTCAACAAATTGCATTTCTCCCTTGAGGAAGAAATAAGTCCAATGATTAATGTAGAAGAAACTCCCAATATAAGAAGCAATATGAGAAAAGAAGTCTCAATATGAATGAGGTCTTTAGAAGATACTTAATTATTTACATGTCGATGCTAAAGGATAATAACCCAAAGCTAAGTGGAAACTGATGTAGAACAAGATCCAAACATGAAAATTCCTCCTTCGAAGATGTCTTCTCTAAATGTTGCTCAATGATATCTAAGCCAGTGAAAAATGATAATGAATGTTGATATTATGGATCAAGTACCATAGAATATTTAGGTATAGTAACCATATATGTATAGTGCTCCACCATTAGAAAAATAACTTAATCAATAAGAATATGGTACTTCTACAGAAGGTATCAATGATGACTGATTTGAAACTGTCAACTCATGAATATGTATAGAAATTATCATTGTAGAAGTAGATGTAGGTAAGGAAAGAACAAGAGGATTTGAATGTACCCGTAAATCATCTAAAGAAGAAGATCCATAAAAGTTTTCATGAAAGAGGAAATGAATCTCCTCAATGGTGTCCTCCAAATTCAAAACATGGGACTCCCAAAATAGAGTTGCAATATCTATCAAGTATTCTTCCCATGAAGTTGTATCCTAGAAGATCATGAATGTATTGATGTACTAAATTAATAGCAAATAAGAGAGGGATGAGTGAATTATTACTCCAAAAAATGATGAGATGTCTCTAAATCATTATCAATGGGTGACAAACTTTGATCGATGTGATCAGGAATAATGCATGATTCAATTTTAGTAACCATAGATGTATGGTTCTCACCATCATTCAAAGAACTAAATAATAGAGAATCAAGTGATTATACATAAAGTGTTAATGATGACTGAGTTGAAATTAGAAACTCATGAATATTCATAGAATTTATCACTATAAAATCATCAGAATATGGAAAAATCATAAGAGATGATGAAATATCTACTAGTGCGAGATCAGAAGATTCTAGAAAACTGATGTCATTTGTAATACAAAGTTTCATCAATTATTGAATTTGAACTTGTAATTATAGTTCATCAAGTTTATTTTGGATGCAATCATCTATGGTATGCCTTTTCTTCCCATAGTAATCACATTTGATTTTCCAAAGATTAGGAACCATGATTAGAACCAATAAATAAAGGATTACCAAAAGAGCACCCCCAAAAAAAATAACTCAATCAAGAATCCCCTATAGAAAATAATGATTTTGGAACTTTATAATTTAGTGTGTTCATAATGCTAGAGTTTATTTTTACATAGTTTTATAAAGTCTAAGATGGACCCCAAAATTGAAAGTATAGTTAAATTATTATAACTGCAAAGTGATACCTATACGTATATATAAAAAAAAATCACTTTCAAAAAAATAATCACCTCGATCTGAGGTTGTATGTGAAAGTTACAAGCCTTTTAAGGTTTAAAAACTATGACTGTCTGCCATATCTGATGAGAAATTTGATTTTCTAGAAAACTGGGATAAGATGAGAAAAATATTTATCATATCACTGTGGAGAGCATGAAATTATATCCCAAATAAATAAAAAATGTGCTAAAAAAGGAGTTCATACACTCGAGATATGAGCCTCTGAAGTTGAATTATAAAATTAAAAGCCTACAATGGTGAAGGGGGTTAAAATTCAAAAACAATATGTTGACATTAGCATGACATCATCTACCAAATTTGGTAAAACTACCAGCAATTTTAGGGCCACTTCCATATTTAGTTGTTGCTAAATAAATTTAGTTATGACTAAATTTAGTAATGACTAATCTTTTTACCAGATTTAGTGAACCGCTAGATTTAGTAGAACTACCAAAAGAGCTACCAAATTTAGTGGGTGTGACACTGCCAAACTTTTTTTCTGAATAATAGTTAATAAAATTGTGATAAATTCTTTGTTACATAATAAAATTCAGAAATTCAAAAAGTTATAGAAAGCTGAGAGCGATATGCATAAAACCCAAAAATTGTTTGAAGTGATTAAGTACATTTAGATATCTAAGTGAAGAATAACAAACATGTTTTTTTATAGAAAAACTTATAACTACATTTGTAAATGGAAGATCTAGCAACAAATTTCCAACTGGGACAAAATAAGATCTAAATCTAAATTTTTCATACACCCTAAATGCAATGAAAAACTCATATTTTCTCTTGAAGGTTAAGAAAAGTATTTTGATTAAAAAAACCTTCAAAGTCACTTCAAATCTCTCCATATTTATGTAGAACTATTGTAACACTCCTTGTAGATAGAGCCTCCAATGTTCAACTCGAAAAAAATTAGAAGTGATACTATTTTTCTTGGATGATTGGATTGTGGTGGTGAGCTCCAAATTTGCTCCAAGATGCTTCAAAAAATTGCCTACAATTTTTAAGTAGATAAAGAAACCCCCCAAAATCTGGTATTTCTTTCACAATTTTTTGATTCTCTAGATCATTGAAGATTCAAGAGGAGAGCATACTCTTTTTCTATAGAAAATAATAGATCTTCACTCCTAGATATCATAGAAAGCTATCCTACAACTCACAACCGCTCTAGTAGCATGTAAGATTTGTCTGAAAAGCCACCCAAAAATCAAAATAAGTGAAAGGAAAACATAGTAAGGAAACTAGGATTGATAGAATAAACTATATTCTATTCAACAAGAATACTAATACAAATCCTTCACATGATTCTTTATATCTAAAATTAGAGCAAGGGGTGAGTATATATAGGATATACCACCTAAGAGACTAATAACACATAAAATGTGGGATAAAAGAAAAAACCCCAAATTAAGCTTAAGTAAGTGTGAAAAGGTCTAAGTGATAGAACCAATTAGGGTAATAACCCTTTTCACACTAGGAAGTGATAAAAAGACCCCAGAAAGGTACCAAACATGAAGATAAACCTTTTACACTAACATGGACACACCTAACTATATAGATGGCCTAGGTGAAATAACTCGTACAACAAAAATGGATGTAGACACCAGGTCTTCAAAATGCACCTACTTCTTGGGTCTAATAGACTATGGACTAACTTCTATAATGGATGTATGAGTTATAGAGGTCTAAATCAAGCTCAGAGTAGTAGTATAAATCCTATTAGGTTGGCTAGTAGTAGGGAAAGCAAAATTGAATGGGCCTTGGATTGTAGTTTGCAAAATTGGCATTGTGAATTCTTGAGGTCTCTTTAGTGGGATAGGAGAATCAAAAATAAAATAATGTAAAGAATGGGTAGCTCCTATTATGTTATTTGTAGTAATGGTAATTTTAGTAAACACCAAAGAATCAATAGTTTGTATACTTACAATTGATGGTTGGCCATCACTCAAAGCAACAGTGGTAATGGAAATTATTATTGTAGAGGTTATTGTTGTAGATTATTTAATTGAAACCTCTACCTTAAGTCCATCCTTGGGACTTATATCAATAACTAAAGCAACATCAACAATAACTAAGTTCTCCTTGGTACTTGGCTCCCTTGTCTAATCTTATATAAAGACTGGTGTAGTCTCAACCACCTTCTTTATTTGTTACTTGGCATCTTGAGGTGGAGAGCTTGGAGGTACAACCAATAATGCAAGTTCCTAGGATAGAAATTTTTGTTTGCATTATGATTTTGACTCCATATCCTTTCCTTATTTCTTCTCTTTTGATATCAATTTTATCTTTGATTCTTCATTAAAAAAATCCCTCCTAACTTAGTTTCTTCTTGTTCTTTGATTGGTTATACCTATTCTTGCTCTTCGTCTAACTCCTCATAGAAAGGACCCCTTCTAGAAAAAGGACTTTTATCAAGCCTTTTTTCTTCTTATATAACTTGGTAAGGCACATGTTGGTTTTAAGGCTTCCTTTGATATGTTATTAGTGGTGGCCTAGTAAGAATAAGTGTTGGCCCTGAAGTGGGTGGAGTGTAAAATGATGGGGTTATAATAGTGGAAGGTGGAGGAGGTGGAATTAGAATGACAATGACTAATAGAGGAGTTGTGATATGAATTGGTGATAAGGAAGTAAAAATAATAGGAATATGTGAAATAAAAGAGGGAAGGATCACCTATTCTACTAAAGTTAATGGAAGTAGGGGTGCAAAATAAATGTATCCATCTAACCCACTAGAAACTATGGAATCTTCTACATTAGCTACAAGTTGAGGAACAAAACTTGGATGTATGGGGAGACCTAGAGAGACTTTGTATATGATACGTTTATCTATCTCCCAAGATGCACTTGCTTCTTCAACAATTTTAGTTCCTAATTCCATTTTTGGTTGAGGATGAGGCCTTTTCATTGGTGCTGAAGTCCTTTCTTCACTATATATTCTCTTTACATATTATTTTGTGATATTAGGATCATATTGGATCCTTTGGGATACTATCATATACATGCCAACCTTGTGAATATTGATAGCAACGTTACTATCATTTTCAGCATTTATAATTATAGAATTGAGGTTATACCACTAGTGGCCATAGGAGATTTTAGCTTTCTTATCATATTTCCTTAGGTACTCATTGACCTTCTTCCTAGTATCCCAATAACTAAATGGTGCCCTTTTTAAATCATAATGCATTATAATATTTCCCACAGAGTTAAGGTGTTCCTATTTGGTGTATTGTATGTAATAATGTTGAGAGGCATTAGATGTGAGCTTACTTGTTTATCACCCCTCAGTTTAATATCCATGTTGTCAGGCAATCATGTAATAATTTCTTGTTTGGACACCTTTTTTGGAACAATATATGGCAAATATAAAGATTTCACCTTGGTTACACTCAATTATGATTATAATGCAATCAAGGTAATACTAGTAATTACCCATTTTCCCAATGCTTCTCCTAATGCATTATGATAACATGGGCATGTTCTACCCATAGATGGCCCTATACAACATCAAATAGAATGTCTTTGTGAGCCTTTGGATTTGTATCCTAAACTTAGAGATATGGATACTATTAAATTCATCACAAATCCTTTTTTTGGTATTATGTGGATGGCTCCTAGGATTCTACATAGGATGGGTGCATTATGGCAGTTATGTCATCTACCATGTATGACATCATGTAAAAGTTTCCATATAGAAAAAAAATGGTTGTTGACTTAGTGTATCAAATTAGATTTAATTATCTCTCCCAAGTCAATATTTTTTATGAACTCAAAATGATGTCTAACAACGTGACACATATCTCATGGACATAATAAATGCTTGGAGAAATCTATGTAATTGATTTAGAAAGGCCATTGTGATTCTTAACCCCAGCCTAAAAATGACTATGGGAATGGAGTAATTTTCTCCTTTTATTATAAAACTACTTGGGTTGGATTCCCATTGTTTTAATTTGTCCTTGATTGAATTTGAAATTGAACATGAATTCACCATAGTTTGGCCATAGGTTATCTCAGGATCAAAGAGCTTATAGTATTTCTCAAATGTGTTCCCACCAGTGTAGGCCAAAGGGGTTTTATTGATCTAGTAGTACAATATTTTTTTATAAATTTTCCCATTTACAAACAAATCATAAATTAAATCAATATAAGGCATTACTTATGGTTTTGTGGCAATGTTGTGCATGCCTACTGCCGTAATGGACAAAATGTCATCTTTTTATCATTACATGAATATAACAATTTGGTCCTTTGTTTTGTATGGATCTATAGTATTTGCTTCTACACATATGGCTGAATAATATTTGAATTAGTGTTCCAATGCATCCAAATCAAATATTATATCTGTGTATTTAGTAGTGTTGGTAATAGAATATGTAGAGGGAGGGAGATTATGAGATGATAAATCCATTAGCATTGTGCAGGTAATTTTAAGTTATATGGAAATACTAAAGTCTTTTAATTAGTATGGAGTTTGAATTCATAGAGTGCACAAGATATTAAGAGAGAAATGTGATCAATCATGTTTTACAAACCAAATATATCACTCAACTCTTAGAATTAAATGCATTGAATTACCAATTTTTACAAATTAATTGAAATAATGGATTTTACTTCACTACCCACTTATTCATTTCTTATTTGAATTTCAATTTTATGTTTTCAACTTTTGGCATATTTTTTTATTACCATGTGGCATTTTTTTGTTGCTTTTGGGTGCCTTATCATCTTAACATGACAGATGTCCTCTTTCAATGCTTCTAGAGATTTTTTTAAGGTAGATGTATTCTTTTGTAATCACTTAACTTAGTAGGAGATACATGGCTTTATATCACTCCTCTATTGGACATCAAACCCCATCTTTTATGCTTTACCTCTTTGGTCATAGGTTATTGAGGTGATGAGATTTGGCAAGTTCTCATAAACTCGCTTGCCCAAAGTATGAAAATATTCATTGTGCATTACACAAACTATAGGTTAATAGGATTGTGACACATGGAGAAATATCACTTCACCAAAGGGTTTGTTGAATTCTAAATATGTACCTTTGTGTATTATATTGTAATTTTTTGGGATGGTGACAAGTGGATAGTTGTCACTTTCCCAGGTTTTGACCTTTATACTATGCTTTGGTAGGTCATGAATTATTGATATTATGACACATGGATGATTGTCACTACTCTAGATGGTCTTTGGTTTTTGACTATGTGTTATGATCTTACAAACTATAGGTCATCAAAATGATGCCATGTGGAGTAATATACTTCATTAGAAGGTAGTCAAGCTTTATAAAAAATTCAATAAATTGTCGGTCATGGATCTTCGGGATGATGCCACATGGATGGTTGTCATTATTCTAAATAACTCCAAAACTTAAAATATGTATGATTATCAAAATATCTATGGGTGATTAAGATTAAGAAATGTGGTATGATCTTATTTACTCAGGTCAATAGTATACATATAACTTTGGATATCATGAGCAAGGAAGTTGGATGAGGATGCATATCAAGATATCATGATGTCAACACTATCTTGTACATTCAAACAGAGAAAGAAATTCAAACAAGACATTAGCTTAGTCCTTTAGTCAAATAATTCATAATCAAAGTTCATTTTTCTCAACTATTAACACTAAAAGGCATAAAATACTTATAAGATATTTTGATTGAACCACATTTACATCTTTCAATAGTCACATTTCAAAAATTCATAAGTCAAGGTCTGAGATATCCAAATAAAACATCTTTTAGCCTAAATTCATCATGATGCAAAAGACATAAATCAATTTTTATACCTTCAAGATTGCAATAGAGACTTTCTTATTTCAATAGGAATGAATATATATTGAGAAATTAAAGTCATTTTCACTTAAGCTAGAGCTGAACATGCAATCATAAGATATGATCACAAAAATTTTGAATGAATATTGGGAACCATCTAAACAATTTTAAGGTGGGGGGGTGTGTTGGTTACAACAGTAACACCAAAAATAAACTTGTGAGGATTGAGCTTAACTTTTACTTAATAAAGCGATCAAATATGATGTCAAGGTCACGAAGGTGATTTTCATGATGCTTGGATTTGGATATAATGTCATCCATATATGTTTTAACTATTTTTTGGATGAGATCATGGAATATATGGGTCATTACATTTTTATAAGTTACTCTCATTTTTAAGGCCGAAAGGCATCTTAACATAATAATATTTTCCCCACTAAATAATAAAGGTAGTCTTATGTTAATTTTTAGGGGTGATGTGAATCTAATCACAGCCCAAAAAATTGTCCATGATGGAAAGCATCTCATATCCAATTGTGGAATCAATAATAGCATATATGAAAGGTAATCCTTAGGACATGTTAAGTTAAGATTACAAAATTCAATACAAATGTGAATTACCATAGTGACTTTATTGTATAAGGGTACTTTATTGGATACCCATTTCAAGTAATCTATAGGTTAAATAAATTTAGAATCTATTAGTTTGATGACATCTTTATAGCATAAGGTGGAAACCTTAAAAGGGGACTTTCATTGTTTTTGGTGCACAAATTTTGCATCTAGATATGTTACTATGTTGTGGAAACTACATTAGGGAATATTCTAGGCATGTCTTCATATGATCAAGTAAAGACTTGAAATATTTGTCTAAAAATAGGTTGTAATTATCTTTCTCTTCAGGTCAAATCTCCTTAGAGATAAGAATACATTAGGATTTGTAGTTACATTAAAGATAACTACTTGACTTTCTTTGATAAGCTAATATGGAGAAAAAGGAAGCTTGGAAATAGGAATAGTATTTTGGTAGACATTAAAAATGAAATTACTAAAGCAAGGAGCCATTTTCTCAAAATGTCCAATCTTTTTATGTTGGTGTGGAATTTTAAACTCTTTGGCATGAATTAATTCTATGATAACTTCATCACTAGAAAGCATAGGTAATGGATCATACTATTCTACATCTAATTCAAGATCGATAATTTTATTACCTTCATTGTTAAATTTAGAGTGATTTTTTCTTATAGTGGTGGCTTTAGATCTAAAATAATTTTTGGATTTGGAGTAGAAGTGGCTAGTTTTTTATGTATGGTATTGACATGTCTGATATAATCTAGTACAATACGACAAAGTTAAATTATATTAACATTATCGATATATTTAATTGATGTAGTGTTGATATTGATTATATCAGCTAGGCCAATATAATTGGAATGAATTGGGGTTGTTAATAGAACTATATCGACATTTGGTAATGACTAGCTGATGAAATTTTGTGTTGAAGATTGAACCATATTAGGTTGGGTAGTATAATTGTAAATCTAAGTAGGTTGAACTATATTAGGGTGGTTAATAAAATTATCAGTGTCAAAAAAATCTAAATGGTATTGAGTTGGCCAACACCATCAAGATTGATAGAAAAATCAAAATATTATTAGATAACCTATGATCTATACCATGGGGCCTAAGACCAAGCATGCAGGGGATAATTAAGTTTGGGTTGTGTAGAGTGAATGGAAAAAACTAATTCATAACGAAACAACTAAACACATTTAATGGAGAAAAAGTCTTACTTGTAAGAAATACAACTTCTATTCATTAACAAAGAATAGGGAAAATGGGTATAATGTGCTACAATCCATGTTTTATAGAATAGATATGCAGAGCATGTTATCTATGTTATGACTATGTGGAGCATCGACCTTAGGTCAGATGTGTATGTTACATACTTATATAATTAGAATACAAATTATTTATAACCACTATCAGTTACCAAGAAGATGGTTGCATTGATTCATATTCCAATTTGAATGATGGTAAACCCTTTAATACACATCAACATGGTGAGTCAATATGTGGATGTGTTATAGAGTCCAAGAAGTTGGATAGGCACATAAAACTATGAGTTGTGGCACAAGATTATGAGGTGCATGGGGCTATGATATATGACTTGTGCAGAAGTTTATGATATGGCACAAAAACTTATTTAGTACATGGGCCAATGAGGAGTGTAGGTCTATAAACTTTGATGTGGGATTATCAAGCTTGTTAGGCTATAAAATTATGAGGTGCATTGTATTTTAGGCATAATGGGTGTTGTATGGTGGAGCATGATCTTATTAAAATGCCTAGTTCTTGATAGTGGGTGTTGGGGGGAAATACTCCCCACTATAGTCACCATGGTGGTCTATGGGGGGTGGCTTCTTGGTGGAGGTTTGGGGGCAGTGCCCCAAAAAAAAATTTGTAAAAAATGCATTGTAAAATATTGTAATTTCATAGTGAATCTAGACTGTTCACTATTAGGTTGTAGATCTAATGATATAAATTATGTTGGTGTATTTTTACCCTAATATGTAACCCTCCTTTGATATGAGGGCATTATAATCATGATATCACACTATGTGTGAGTGAAGAGGATATTACAGTGTATGTATTTTAGGTTTTCCCCTTTATTTGTTAGACTGAATAAGAGAACTAGTTATTTCTGTGTGGACATAGCCCATATTGGGTAAACCACATTAAATCCATCTTTATTATGTTGTTTTCTTTTTCATTTTATTTCATTAATATTGCTCAGTGTTATATATTCCTAATAACTATTATCAAAGCTGAGGGTTTATTTGGTAGATAAACTCGTAGAAAAATAGGGTTCATAATTTTAAGTAGGATCAATGATAGAAGAAGACAAATTTAAGATCAATAAGTTCAATGACAAAAACTACTAGCTATGAAATATGAAAATGGAGGACTATCTATATCAGAAGGATATTTTCCTACCATTGGGTGGAATAGCAAAGAAATTGGTGACTATGAAGGATGAAGAATGGGAGGTTCTTGATAGAAAGGCACTATGAACAAAATGGTTGTGCCTGATAGCTTCGGTGTTTAATATTTCAAAAGAAAATAAAACAATGAATGTGATAAAGGCATTGGATAGAGTATGAAAAAACCTCAACCTCCAGCAAAGTATTTCTTATGAAGTGTTTATTTAATATGGAGATCTTAGAATGTGGGTATGTAATTGATCATTTAAATAAATTTAACATGGCCATAAATCAGTTAAGATCTATAGGATTAAACTTTGATGATGAGGTTAGGGATATTTTTATTCTATATTCATTGCCAAAAAGCTAAAATGGATTGGTCATGACTGTTATTAATTATGTCTCAAGTTTAAACACTTTAAAATTTGATGATGTTATTGGTGTTATTCTTAGCGAAGAAATGAGATGGAAAAGCACAAATGAGACATCGGGTAATGTTTTGACTATGGATAACAAGGGAAGACAAAAGGATAGAGGAAAGAGCCTAGGGAATCATGAAAATTCCAAGGGTAGATCCAAATCCATAGAAATGTTGTGTTGGATTTATAGGAAGAAAGGACACCTAAAGAAAGATTGTTGGTTTTAAAAAGAAAAATAAGGAAAAGGACAACAAGATAAAGATTAGGAAAAAAATATAGAAGGTGATGTGTTGTAAGATGATTTAATCCTTTCATTAGATAATATTAATGATTCTTGGGTGTTAGATTTAGGGGTTTCATTTCATGCTACACCCCATAGGAAATATTTTCAAGACTATGTTTAAGGTGATTTTAGATAGGTTTATTTGGGTGATGGTGAACCTTGTAAAATTATAATAAAGGGTAAGATACAGATAAAATTATAGAATGGAAACAAATGGTTATTGAAATAAGTAAGGCATATTCTTGAGTTGAGAATAAATCTAATTTCAACAAGGCAGTTGGGTAGTGAGGGTTGCACAGTTACATTTACAAAAAAATTGTGGAAGGTCACTAAAGGATCACTGATAATAACAAAAGGAAAGAAGGTATGTACATTATATTTATCTAATGTTAATGATGAATTTTCTATTTCTTTAGATTCTAAAAAATTATATATATAATTATGGCACCATAGACTTGGGCACATGAGTGAGAAGGGGATGCAAGTTCTCCACTCAAAGAATTTATTACCAGATTTGAAGAAGGTGGATTTAGATTTTTATGAGCACTGTGTGTATGTAAAATAGAAGAGAGTCAGATTTCTTAGAGTTAGAAAGATAAATAAGGATGAAAATTTAGAGCTTGTGCATACAAATGTATAGGGACCGGCTCATGTATCATCCCTTGGTGGCTCTTCTTATTATGCTACTTTTATTGATGATGTAACTAAAAAAATTTGGGTTTATTGCATTTGAAAAAAAATTGATGTTTTTGATACTTTTAAGAAATGGAAATATTTGTTTGAGAATGAAATAGGAAATAAGTTTAAGTGTGTCAGATCAGATAATGAAGGCGAATGCTACAGCAAGGATTTTGATAATTATTGTTCATCCCATGGAATTCATAGAGAGAATATGGTTCCAAGAACACCACAACAAAATGGTGTGTCAAAAAGGATGAACAAGATAATCATTGAGCATAAAAGGATCATGATATTACATGAAAGGTTGCCCTTACATTTTTGGGTAGATGTTATGGATACTATTATTTACTTAATACACAAAGGGCCTTCAAGTCCTTTGGATGGTGGAAATCTAGAAGTGTGGATAGGTAAAATGGTAGACTATTCATTTTTAAAGACTTTTGGTTATGAAGCATTTGTCCATATTGATAAATAAAATAAAACAAAGCTTGAAGAAAACTCCAAGAAATGTACTTTTATTAGATATGGCCTTAATGATTTTGGTTACCGTTTATGGGATTTTGAAAATCATAAAATCATTAGGAGTAGAAATGTGATCTTTAATGAGAAGGTAATGTACAGAGATTAGTTGTAAGGAAAGAAATAAGAAAAGCCAAATATAGAATATGTAGTACTTGATGAAATCACTTAAAATTAAATTCCAAAAGTGCTAGAAAATTAGAATGTGCAATAACTAATACAACAACAACAAATACCTCAAACTCCTAAAAGAGTAGTCATAAGATCTACCAGAGTAAGTAAACTCCTTAAACGATACTCTCTTTCACTTTAATATTTATTATTGACTGATGGTGGTGAGCTAGAAATCTATGAAGAAGTAATGTAGGTAAAAACTAGAAAGAAGTGGGAGCAAGGCATGAAAGAAGAGATAAACTCCTTGGTACATAAACAAACTTGGGATTTGGTTTAGTTACATGTAGGTAAAAAAGCATTACAAAATAAATGGGTTTATAGATTGAAGGAAGAAAATGGAGGCAAAAAGAGGTACAAGGTCAGACTTGTTGTAAATGGGTTTGCACAAAATAAAGGTATAGATTTTTGATGAAATATTTTCTCCAGTTGTTAAAATGACTTCCATAAGAATTGTTTTAAGTTTGGTAGAAGTAGAAGATTTGCACCTTGAATAGTTAGATGTGAATACTACATTCCTTCATGGTGACTTGGAGGAGGAAATATATATGGAATATCCATAGGGATATGAAGTCAAAGGTAAGGAAAAAATGGTGTGCAAGTTTAAGAAGAGTGTATATAGCCTAAAGTAAGCTCCAAGGCAGTGGTACTTAAAATTTGACATATTTATGATAGAATAAGGTTATATTAGATGTCATTCTAACCACTGTGCTTATTTTAAGAGATTAGATAATGGTAGTTATATTATCTTTTTATTGTATGTATATGACATGATATTTTTAGGGTCTAACATGCATGATATAAATGAGCTCAAAAGAAAACTAGCAAATTCATTTACAATGAAGGATTTGAGTACTACAAAGCAAATTCTTAGTGTGAGAATACAAGAGATAGGAAAAATATAAAAAAATCAAAATTATCTCAAGAAGGTGTTAGTCAGGTTTAATATGTAAGATGCAAAACCTGTGAGTACACCTTTAGGAGGGCACTTAAAATTGATCAAGGAATAGTGTCTTAAAATTTATGAAGAAATTAATTACATATCTAAAGTACCCTATGCTTCAAAAGTTGGAAGTTTAATGTATGTTATGGTGTGCACAAGACCAGACATTACTCATGTAGTGAGAGTTGTTAGCGGGTTTATAAATAATCCAAGAAAGGAGCACTAGGATGCAATCAAGTAGATTATTAGGTACTTTAGAGGGACCACTGAGAGATAATTATGTTATGAAGGAGCAGATGTTACCTTACAAGGATATGTTGATGCAAACATGGCTAGATATTTAGATGGCAAGAGGAGCACCATAGGTTATGTATTCACTATTAATGACATGATAGTTAGTTGGATTTCCAAATTACATAAGATAGTTACTTTTTCAACAATAGAGGTAGAGTATGTTGTAGCTATAGAAGCAAGCAAGGAGATGATATGGATGCAACAGCTCATGAAAGAGTTAAGGTAGAAGTAGAAATATTATAGGTTGTATAGTGATATCTAGAGTGATTCATTTAGAAAATAACTTAGCATTCCACTCAAGAACCAAACATATACAACTCAAGTATCACTTCATTCATTCAATTTTGTAGGATGGTCAACTAAAGTTGGAAAAGATCCATATGAGTTAGAATCCTATAGATATGCTAACAAAGGTAGTCACAAAAAATAATTTGGAGAGTTGTGCAGCTTCAGTAGGTATTCAAGGATAACAAGGAAGATGAGAAACATGCCAAGGTCAAATTTCAAATAAAAGTACAAGGAAGAGTTGTAACGGTGGAGTTACAGTAATTAGTCTCCAAGTGGGATATTGTTGGATGGTGGAGCTTGATCTTATTAGAATGCCCAGTTTCTAATAAGAGGGTGTGGGGGGGAACACCCCCCATTATGTTCACCATGGGGATCTACTTTGGAGCCCCCCTTGGTAAGTTTTGGGGGTAGCACTCTTGAAGCAAATTTTTATGATAAATTCATTATAAATATTGTAATTTTGTAGTAAATTTGGACTGTTCATTATTAGGTTGTAGATCTAATGATAGAAATTATGTTGTTGCATTTTTTCCCTAATATGTAACCCTCTTTTTATATGATGGAATTATAATCATGACAACACACTATGTGTGAGTGAGGAGGATATTGCAGTGTATGTATTGTAGGTTTTCCCTTCAATTTTTGGACTGAATAAGAGAAGAAATGGCTATTTATGTGTGGATATAGCCCATATTGGGTGAACCAAGTTAAATTTGTGTCTCTATTGTGTTTTGTTTTTATGAATTTTAATTATCTTTATTTCATTAATATTGTTTTGCATTCTGTATTCCTAAAAATGGGTAAAAATTTTGATCAATAAGTGCATGAATTATGTGGCATGTAATATTGCAAGTTGTGAAGTACAAAGTAATGAATGTATAATGTGGAGTGTGAAAGTGTTAGTGTCTAAAATTCTAAAATATGGTACAGGGCTTGTGCACATGAATTTTATCAAACTTCAAGCAAGGAGTGTGCAAAATTGAGTGAGAGGTGCATGCCCTACACAGTATAATGAATAAAGAGTAAGATTAGTTGTGCATGGATCATTCACCCTTTATTGAAGAGAAATGGTCTTCATTATGTCAGTGTGTAGTTTTAAAAACTACACCTAAAGTTGTTAAAAAGTTAACCAATTGACTTGATCAACATATTTCCAAACCTTGACCAATCAAAAAAATTTATATGTGTCATGGCAGTTGTGTGTGTCTATCACTTCAATGATCTGATCCTTCTCGATAGGACATAAGTGTTCATGATCTAAATCAGAAATAGTTAGTGTCACTAATGGCTCAAGAAGTGGTAGAGTGTAAGGCTTGATAAGTTCTATGTTGAAGACTAGGTACATGCCAAAGTATTGATGTAGATTGAGAATAAAGGTATTTTCAGTAACTAAATAAAAAAAGGTTTAAGGACCATAGCATAAAGGCTTGATCTTCTGGTGTGTACCTTTGAAGAACTCATTTTGAAGTTATAATTAGTCTTTATCACCAACTTAGGATGCATGAGGTGTGATATTTATGTCCTGGTGATCCTTATACTTAGCTTGAGTGTAAGAGAGAATCTGTTGAACTTACTGGTGAACAAACTAAATGTGGAACATAAACTTCTTAGCTTTGTTTGCTTCCCATTCTTGATGGTGTGTGGTAGGAGATTTATAGAGGTGTTTCAGGTCAAAAACCAATACATGTAAAGAATGGATTATGTCTATTATAAATATGAAGATATCTATTATAGGTGTGTTGAATGTACAAGATATTATCATCCTAGGTGTGAACATATGTGTGGTTTTACATTCACAAAAGATGATTAAATGTGTAATTAAATACTTCAATTTATCCATCTATATGAAGATGAAAATTCATCGACTGATCCAGATGGGTACCCATCAATTCCCACAATGCTTTCCAAAAATGACTCACAAAGCATGGATCATAGTTAGAGATAATGGATGTTGGTAACCCAAAATGAACCCAAAAACTATTGAAGAATGTTTGCACAGTGCTAGTTTTTTTAATGTCTTTCCTGCATGCAACCATGATGGACATATTTGGAAAATTGATCCACTACAATGAACACAATGTCATGTTATCATCTCATCATAGGCAATCCAATCATGAAATCCATGCTTATAGATTCCCATTGTCTCAATGGAACTATTAGAGGTGTGTAAAGTCCTAGCTTCTTGTTCGTAGACTTGGCGATGCAATAAGGAATGCAAAACTTGATATGGCACTCCATGTCTATGTGTATATATGTCTATTATAAGTGTGACTACAATGTGGTTAGATTATTTATCATGTTGAGGTGTCCTGAGGTTTAGGTGTATTTTGCCTCCCAAATGAGTTTTTGGTAAAGTGATCTAGAGAGAATAAAGATATGTTTGAGCTTGAAGAGAAGTTGGTCAAACAAGTAGAAATCCAAACTTGTGTACCTTTCATAAGTCTAGTGTAATTTACTATGAAGTCTTGATCAATTGAATAGAGAGGAACCCAGTCTTAGAAATTATGGTTGAACGTGTCTAGCATTATGATAAGTGTGTGAACTAGCAATCAGATAATGTAACTTACAACCTTATTATCCTTCCCTTTCTTTTACTTGACCATGAGATGGAACTGCCATAGGTAAGTCATCCATTTCATGTGACATGTATTTTCTAGCTTGTTCTAAGACTATAAAAACTAAAGTGGTTTATGATTTGAATTAATAACTTTCTCCTTCTTGAGAATTTAGTGTCATCATTATTTAATTACTTGCACAATATCATATGGTTCCTTCTCATAAGTGGAGTACCTTTGCATTGTGTCATTAAACATATTAGAATGGTATGTGACCAGATGTTCATGTTGTATGAACATTGCATCAAGTGTGTTGTTAGATGCATCAGTGTGAATTTTGAAAATTTATGTAATGTCAGGCATTACGAGAATAGGAAGTGCATAAAGGCATTGCTTGAGTGCTTAAAAATCACATTGTTGTGCATATGTCTAATTAAATTTTGCTTTGGCATGTGTGAGTTGGCTTTGAGCCCAAGAGATGTGTAAGAAACTAAGGATGAACCTATGGTAGAAGTTAGTAAGTCCAAGAAAAATCCTCAATTATATGAGATTGTGCAGAGTAGGCCGATCTTGGATCAATTTGATCTTCTCTGGGTCTACTATGATGCCAATGTGATCAGTGATGCATCCCAAGTATTATATTTTCACTATGTTAAATATACACTTCACTAAGTTATATTTCAAATTGTGTTGGCATAAAGTGTCTTAGACACATGAGATGTGCTCCATATGCTCCTTTCATGTATTTTCAAAGATGATAATGTCATCCAAGTAGATGATGACAAAGGAGTTGAGGAAGGGCCTGAGTAGATCATCCATCAAACATATGAAAGTGGTTGACACATTAGTGAGGCTAAAAGGTATGACCAACCATTCATACAATCTTTTATGAGCCTTGAATGTTATCTTCTGGATGTCTTCAGGATGAATTGGAACCTTATGTTAACCTAACTTTAAGTCAATCTTGGTGAAGTATTGTACACCTCAGAGCTAGTATAATAGGTCATCAATGGATGATATTCGATACCAATTCTTCACCATGATTTTTTTGAGTGTACAATAGTTTATTTAGAGTTACCAAGACCCATACTTATTAGGTGTAAGGACTATCAAACTCCCACAAGGTGAAGATCTAGGCCTAATCTTATTCTAATCAAGAAGCTCTTAAATCTAGTGCCAACCTTTATCATTCTCCCAAATTGATCTATGATAGAGGAGGTTATTCATAAGAGGGGATCCAAGAACCAAATTTATGTGATGCTTTAATACATAGTGTGTAGGAAGTCCTTTAAGTTATATGAATACTTCACTACTCTACTCCAGTAACTTATCAATATGTTATTACTATGACAATGTACAAGTGTTGCATGTTACTAGGGTGTGCTTTGATTTCGATGATGGTGGTGTATCAAGGTGAACCATGAGTAACATGAACTTATGCACATGCAATATGACCTTAAGATATTTCTTGGAAGAGACTAAGGTAACTTTGGTCATGGGTGCTAACCCCTAACCCAAATAGTTTGTAGAAGTAATTATTTTTCTTAATTTCTATATATTTCTTAATTATTTAAAAAGATAAGGAAATAATAATAAGGGTGTGGTATAATAACATAGTTTTTTATGCATGCATAATCCAAATTAATATGGAGATCTCATCTTTTTTTTATAAGGACTAACATATAGATAAGAAATCACTAACAGAAGGGGTTATTAGCAAGATAGTTAGGTGGACTATCTAGCGTGAACTAGATCTAAGAAGTGTGAGCTTGCTAAGAGGCTATCAATCTATTCTTTGATAACAATTAAGTTGAAAGAGATTAAATTAAGATACTCACATTAAATAATAGAAAGTAACTAAAATGAAATATAAGAATAAATGAATACTTGTTAGGGAAAATAACTAAATATAACAATCACATGTCAATACTAGTGATCAAATAGATCAGGTTAGGTTCAAAAAATTAGGTAAGGGTCTATAAATAGGTAGGGACACAAAGCTAGATTCATTTGAGGGTAAGGGGTTAGAAATAACTTATTATTATTTTATACTATAGTGACCATCGACAATCAGGGTAACCATTGATGGTTAAACTAACCATTGATGATTGGGTAACCATGAGCAATTGGATGTGATTATTAGTGGTTGTACTGATCAATGGTGGTTGCCTATGGAATTTTAGAGTTTCTCATAAAAGAGTTGTATAATGGGTCAATGATCAGGTAAGGGTTTGTTAAGGGTCTAGGAGTTAGTAAGCAAGATACAAAAAAGGTTTAATAGGGGAGAAAGGTTAGAAACCAAAATAACAAGACTAAAGTACAAATATACTTGTTGCTTTCTAAATGGTTGATAGTTGATGGTTGGAGAAATTTTGATAGAGATTTGGCTCTCTATTATTTTTGATGAATTACTGGAGGAAGACTAGCTAAGAAGCTTGAATACCTATGTTAGAATTCTTTTGATGATGGATCTCACCTCCTACTCCCCTCCTTTTATAGGTAAAAGAAAGATGGAGGATAGAAGGTTCCCTAGGAGGTTAGATTACTAATTTTGATGCTTGGGAGTTCATTAGCATCAATCAAGGTGGATATATTGAATTATGTCATGTTTTCTTACACATCTAATATTTGTGTAAGAATGAGAAAGACCTAACTGTCGGTGATCAACCTAACCGTCAGTGGTCAAGCTGACCATCAGTGATCAAGTGTCTGAAGGAAAAGGGGTCAAGGTAAGTTAGAAGGGGTTGGGTTAAGGTTAAGTTAGTAAGTTAGTGAATTTAGATAGTTAAGTAGCTAACTAAACTCAGGGTCTGATGGGTTATTTAGTGGATCAATAAGGGTTAGGTGTTCCCTAAGGTATTCTGAGGCATTTCAACATCTAGAAATATTGTGTGTAGTTTTATAGTGTCTATATTTTTCCCTTTTTCATTATATGGATTTGAATTTTCAAGCTATAAAATAAAAATGTAATGTTGGTTGAAGGTCTAGTTACCCTGAGTATGGGAGGAGGCGTTCCCCCTCAAATCGAGAGCTGATGAGGTGAAACCAAAATTGAGTCAGGGTTTGACAAGCAGTTTATGATGAGTCATGAGGTTGGTGACAAGGGTGGTTAGGCATTTGGAGCACAAATATGCACATAAAATATGACCAAGTGTGATATCCAAGATTATGCAAAGACTAAGGTTATCATAGTTGGTAAATATAAGGTCATTTCTAGAAGGATTGGTGATGGGGTAACTAGGCCATAACATTAAGCATAGTTGACTGGGTTATTTCTATCAAGTCTTATAGATAGGGTCAATGTTTTTGTAGGTATCTGAGGTAGGAAGTGCTCCTTTGAAAAACACAAAAGGTCTAGTTATGCACTAGGTGGTGTAGATTTCAAATGTTCAACATGGCAAGGTTGTCCTAAAGTATGCAAAATTTGGGTCAAAAAATGGCCAATGTTGAGGTGGACACGATTGGGTGGTTGGTTAAATAAGGGAAATCTACAAAATTTTAGGTGGGAGAAGAGTAATCTCCAAAAATTTGGGACTTAGGTGTGGGTGCCTAAAAAAATTTAAAATGTAGGTTTCTTGATCATCGATGGTTAAGGGTCCCAAGGTTGACCATCGATGGTTAGGGGGAAACCTTAAAAACCATGAAACATAAAAAGTGAAAATGAAATTTCATTTTCACTTTTTGTAATTTGAATTCTATGCTTTTTGTGTGTTCTGGTGACTTGGCATTTTATATGGGAGGGTTGAATGAGCATTTTGTTTACTTGGTGATTATTTATTGGTTAGAGGCATGTGTTGTGGTGATCTACTAAGACTGAGGATGCAGAGAGGACATGGCCAAATAGTAGGACATGGGCATCATCCTCGATAGTGATCGAGGATGAGGTAGGAGTGTTTTAAAATTGTTAGTTTAGTTGATTTTTTTTAAGTTGAATTTGGGTAGTTTGTGGTTATTTTGGTAGGGTTTTGGGGGGTTTGACCTAGATTTAGGTTTTATTTGTGATTGGGAAAATTAGTTGATGAAATTTGAAATTGAAAGAGTATTTAGGTTGGGAGTAGGGTATAGGATAGAAATAGGTAATTGATTTTTTGAATTTTATTATTTTGTTGAGTGTTAGGAAGGTAGGGTTAGGTGTTTTACCACTGGTGGTCACACACAATGACCTTCAATGGTTTGACCTGACTGTTGATGTTTAGACTTGACCATCAATGGTTGAACACTAAATTATAAAGGTCACTTGACCAACAATAGTCATAGTGATCATCGAAAGTTGAGTGATTGGGGAAGGGTTGTGTTAATAAAAAGATATAGGGAAAATGTTTTAAAAAAATTTAAAAGGTTGGAGTGGTTAAAATGCCAAATGTAAGTTAGAATAGGGTAATTATCAAATAAGAGTGATGTGTTGAAATGGTTGCTGGTTAGAGTTAGGTGTTGGTTTGATAGGTTTAGGGAAGGTATTTTTTGTTAAAAGAGAATTTGGTGTTGGGTTGATAGGTTAGTGTAGGTATTAAAATGTTTGTGGATGAGGATTGATTTCAAGTGTTAGAGGTAATGTTGTAGAGGTAATGGTTAGGGGTTAGTATTGGAATAGGTTAATTTAGGTGGGTTTAGGTTGATAAAAAGGTTGATTTAGGTAGGATTGAAGTAAATGGAAATGATAAATGGAAATGGAAAACTAAGTGTGCATGCTAACTATATTTTGTGTAGGCATGAGATCAGATCCAAATAAGGGATTAGGTTCCTAAGATCATATAGAGATTCATAGAGGGATGAGTGGGGATGATTGGACACACATGGAAGAGGTTAGCCTTAGGGCTATGAGATACTATCATCACTTAGCATGAGATGTAGTGATGATCATGGACTTCATCGAGAGATTAAATCTAGCCATGAAGACATTCCTCTTGTTGATAGGAGATATGACCATACTACTAGAGGATGTTCATAAGATTACATAGCTACCTATTCATGGGGAGATAATATACCATATTAAGAATGAGGAGAGGGATGAATAGGTGGAGCTCCTATATGGTGATGATCAAGCCCTTGACAGGTGGCATATTGGTGGTTCTGGTTACTGGTCATTATACCAGAGGGATCTAGATGAGAGGCATTTGATGACCATGATGATGATGGAAGTGTCTTATTTTGCATTGCCAAATTCAAGTAATGGGTAGTTTCTTTATCTACTACTAGGAGTGTTGGTGGAGATGTTACTTGAGAGGATAATGTTTGAATGGGTGCCAATTTTATTGGTATAGATATATAGGGAGCTCTGGGCACTTAGAGATCATAGGAGGTATGAGATCAGTATGGGATTTGTGTTGCATTATTGGGCATACAAGCACATTAGGGTTTTGAGACTATTGGGGTTACCATGGGAGGGTTAAGCCTAGATGGATTTTAGAGTGGGTTTCATATGGTAGAGGGGATATTATGCATTGACAAGATTTGGAGGAGGTACAAGAGATATTGATTGGTTTATGGATGCAATAGATGGCTTGGTTGTGGGGAATGTTTTTTGGAGGTTGTATATCAGCTTTTCAAGGTGGACCCTCTATAAATATCATATATTATCATTATAAAAATGGAGATGGATCTATGGGAAAAAAGAAGGTGAGATTGAGCTCATCCCATTTGAAAAAATTTGGAGGTAGCTTGGCCTAGTGCAAGGGATTCCATGTTCATTCTTGAGGTACAGGAGGGAGGATATTGAGTTTTTGTTGCTTGATCCACAACCAAAGGAGGTGGTCTTAGATCGTGAGGATTTACCCATTAGATCAAGAGTTGATGTTGGTTTTGTTGATGACTATGCACAATGGTACTAGGCCCTTTATGTAGTGGCCAATTTTAGGTGGGATGATGGGGGTTGATAGGCCATAGATGTGGATCCAGCTAGTGGAGGTCCATAAGTATAGAAATAGGGAGGTGGCCCTAATGGATAGGTAGGAGTAGCATTAGTTACTACATAGGTATATATTACAGCATTACAAGGATAGTGGCCACATTTTAGGGCCAGATTGTGACATTATAGGGTTAAGATGCCACCATTATACGTAAGAGAGATCAGGTCAAGATCTCACTAAGCTTGGTGACTTAGGAGAGGGACACCTTGAGATAGAGGGGAAGAGTAGTGGTAGCACTAGTAGGTCCACTAGGTGATATCCCTATAGCATAATACTTAGCCATAGTGGAGGAGTTGAGGTATTATGAGGCCATAATGTTGGCACAATATCTTGAGTAGCCTTGATGGGGCGAGTATAGAGCTATTTTAGTAAGTGGGGTAGCGATGGTGACTCTAGGTTAGTGGGCTACTTTATTGGCTAGATAGGCAGGCATCCTAGGAGGACCGGCACAAGATGGTAATGGTAGTATAGTTAAGGCTAGTGGTAGTGGTGCTCCAAGGGCATGACATGATATGCTATGATGTATAGATATAGATGTCCATGATTTTGATGCCAACTTACATGTTGATGCAGTGAGATGTACATGATTTGAGAGAGAGAGAGTATAAATTAGTATATGTATTATTATTTTTTTTGACATGATGTTTATGATGTTTATAATGATATATAGATGTGATGGATGGTTCATGGTTCATGGTGTACATGTTTTGATGTTTTATACCTTTTACTTTTGAGATGTGTACTCAGTAGCTTAGGCATGTGATGATTATGGATGATGTTTTATTTTTTTCATGGATATGATGTTTATGATGATGTGTGGTTTGATGTTTATTATTATTGATGTGGTTTATGATCATGGTTATGGTTTGATTATAATTATGGTTGTGATGATACCTTTAATTATGCATGTAATTTTTTGATTATGGTTATTGATGGTTTGATTATGGTGATTGATGTGATTTATGATATGATGTTTATGAAAGCACATAAAGTAAGTTAGATAAAAAATTGGACGTGGGAAAAGAGACAAGAATCATGAGACATATGTCTACATGAACCAATTATGAGAGGATAAGAAAAAAGCAGCATTCCTTTTCATTGGTAAGGACAAAACAAAACCAAAGTTAGATTTTCTTAAGGAACATAAGCCTTTTGAATTATTTACATTAGCATGCTTTGGATGATAAAAAGGGTGTCTTGATCACATTGTGTCAAATTAGCTCATAATCCTTTGATTTGTAGAGGGTATAAGGGAGAGGTAGGTGGTAGGTAAAGGATAAATGGGTGATAGGTAAGGTAAACTTATATGGGTTATTTTTTTCCTTATATAGGTGACCTAAGAACCATAATATACAAGTCCATGTCTTCATGCAAGGTGTAGACTGATCGATGCAAGAAGTCTATTAATGCTAGATATGAAATCTAATTACAACATTCTTAGGATAGCTTATTCTAATTTTGATATAGGATCCTTTATTACTTTTGTTTTGATAGGTTTATGAAGGTAATCACTGTGGGAAGCTTCAAATTATTGCTTTTGAAAATTTTGACTTAGCCATTCTTCAAGGGAGTGGTCTAAGTTTGGGTTTGTTTATTTGGTAGCTGTCTTTCAAGGGAGCAGTCTATCTTTTAAGAAATTTAGTTTTGGGTAATTATCCTTTAAGGGATAAGTTTGGAATGCTAGAGACATGTGACCCAAGTGATATTTTGGTATTCCAAATTATTTTGATGCTAGGTTTAGACATATATAAGTCTATATAGGCTTAGAGGTTTACCTTTATGAGGGAAAAAACTTTAGCATAAAAGGTTAATGATAGGTGAAAGGGGTGGTTTTGAGAGATAATGATCATGGGATTCTATCTAATTAGAGATGAAAAGTATCCATGAGAACCATGCTATAGGTAGAGCCATGGTAACCATATTTAGGACTAGGCTATAACTGTGACGGTTAATCACATGGTTCTATGTTGTAATCAGTTGTCCTTAAAGGGATAGTGATAGGTAAGTGAAGGAAAAAATATTGTAAATCAAGGGATGAGTTTAAGTTAGACAATAAGGTGATTTTGATCCTTTTTTAACAAAAGAAATCATGCAGATGTGAAGCATTGAGAGGCTCAAGTTTTGGTTTGCCTTCGAGAGAAGATAAACAGTAAGATCTTAATTCATACTTATGGGTTACGATGTAGATTCCAAGCTAATTGAAATCAAACTTGCCTCTTTTGATTTTCTCCATATTGGTCACATGTTGATTTTCCTTTAGGATGAGGTCTCTGATATTGAATTCTCATTCTTTTAGGTAATTTTTATAGGTGCACTTGATTCACTCTTGGTAGACATGAATATGGTTAAGTGATACTAGGCAATGCTCATCAAGTAGCTCAAGTCATGTTATACATTCTTGATGATATTCACTCTCAAAAGTGATGTCTTGCAAGGATATGCCAAGAGAAGGAATCTAAACTTTGAGAGGCAAAATGACCTCTACTCTAAAGACTAGAGAGAAAGGGGTAGCACATATAGAGGTTCAAATTATATTAAAATAGGCCTATTAAGTGAAATGGATGTATAAGTGTCAATCCTGACCTGAAGCATTAACTATTTTGGTTAACATCTTGTTAAGGGTTTTCTTAAAGGCATTCACCTATCCATTTGCTTTTGGATGGTAAGGTGAGGAAAAGCTTAACTTTATGTCGAATGCATCATAAAGACTTTAGAATTGCTTGTGTTTGAAAGATTTGCCATTATTAGTGATGATCTTATGGGGAACATTGAAATGATAGATGATATGATGATTGATGAAGTTGACTATCTTGTCAGCTTTGGTCAAGATGAGAGGAATAACCTCTACCCACTTGGTGAAATACTCAATGGTGATGATGATGGATTGGCGTCATTGTGAAGAATGATGATTGATTTCCCTAATGAGATCGAGTCCCCATTATGAGAAGGGTCGATAATCTTTGGATACTTCAAGGCTATAGGTAGGTACATGATGTAAATTGGTATGTTGTTGACATTTAATGCACTTATTTACATATTCATAGTAGTCTTGGTTGAGGGTGGCTAATAGTAGCTAAGGTGAAGGATACATTTAGTGACAACTAAACCACTAAAGTGTCCCCTATAGATTTCATCATGTGTTTCCTTGATAGCATGGGAAGCTTCATGACTATGTATAAAATGGAGAAAGAGGCCATCAAAACCATGCTTGTAAAATATTCCCCCTAGTATGGTATAATGAGAGGTACTATGAATAAAGGCTCTTCAAGCATTCCTAAAGAGGTTGGGAGGAATGATGATGAGGTTGAGGTAGTTAAAGGTTTGTTCATACCATATGTCTGATGAAGATGCCTCGACACTACAAATGGTAGGAAGGTTATAATGGATATAAAAGGGTGTGATAAAGTGGTGAATGGTGACAAAGAGTTTAGAATTAGTAGGTGTGAATTGGATTTGGAAAGCAAGGGAAGCCATTGTATCCCTTAACTTATTGGTAGATCATAGAATAGACTGGATAAGGTAATGACCAAATTATAATAAGAGTACATCTACTAACTATTTTTACTTTTTTAAGACATCATTCTTAGATTGGTACAATCCATTGACCTGGTTGACCATAATTTGGGAATCACCAAAGACATTGATCATCTTAACTCCCAAGGTTAGAGTAGTTTGGAGACCTATTACTAGATCTTCATACTCAGCCACATTATTGGTGCACTCAAAATCAAGTTTGAAGGAAAGAGGAAGAGGTTCACCATTGAGTGGAATGAGAATAACTTTGGCACCCCCACCATGTTGGCATTTTGAGCTATTGAATAACAAGGTCATTTGGTAGGTAGGGTCTTCCTGAGAAAGATTCATGATGGACTCATCCAAAAATGCAAGATGAAGTAGTTTGTTGTCTGGTAGAGGAGCTTCAACCAATTGGTCAGCAATGACTTACCCTTTAATCAAATTCTATTATAATAACTCAAGGTCAAACTCAGTTAAGAGCATTAGCCACTTAGCCATACACTAGTTTTGGTATGATTTAGAGTGCATGTACTTGAGTGGATTGGTGTTAGTGATGATGAAAGTTTTGTGATTGAGAAGGTAATGATGAAGTTGAGAAGCTATAAAGACTAGGGCAAGGAAAAATTTCTCAGAATGGGTGTACCAAGTCTCATACTCTATAAGTGTTTAACTTATATAGTAGACAGTTTACTCTTTGTGTTATTCATCATGGTGAGTGAGCATTGCCCCTAAGGAATGGTCAGTGGTGGAGATATAAAGGTAGAAGGGTTGGTCCTCTTTAGGAGGGGTAATAAAGGGTGGAAAAATAAAGTACTCTTTGAGTGAATCAAAGGCTTGTTGGCAATATTTAATCCACTTAAAAGATGTATCTTTCTTGAGAAGGTGGTGAAAGGGTTGACATCTATCTAATAACTGGGAGATGAAGTGATAGATGGATCAGATCTTCCCCTGTAGGATATGGATTTGTTTAAGGTGGGTTGGAGGTGGAATCTCTAAAATTACTCTAACTTTGGTATGGTATACTTTGATTCCTCAAAGAGAGATGCTAAAACCAAGAAGCTTTCAAGATAAGACCCCAAAAACACATTTATTGGGGTTGAGTCTGACATGGAAATGGATTAGGCAGTCAAAGATGATGGTGATAATTGATAGATGATCCTTGAAATGTTTATATTTCCCAAGGAGATCATCTATATAGTCCTCTATAATTCTATGGATGATATTGTGAAAGATGTAGGTCATTACACATTGGTAGGTTGCTCTTGCATTCTTTAGACCAAATGGCATGACCTTGTATTAGAAGGTTCCCCATGGGGTGATGAAGGAATTTTTATGTTGATCCTTGGGGGTAATCAATATTTTATTATATCCTAATAAACCATCCATGAGAGATAACATCTCATGGCCAATTGTAAGATCAATAAGTTGGTCAATACTAGGCAAAGGGAAGCCATCCTTTGGGAAAGCAAGGTTGAGGTTATGAAAGTCAATATAGAGACAAAGTCCCCCTTTAGGCTTAGTAATGGGAATGAGTTATAAACCCATTGAGGATAATTGATGGGTTGGATGAATTCGATGGATAAGAGACATTGAAGCTCTTTTTTGACTATAAGGGCAATGTCAGGGTACATCATATGAAGCTTTTGTCAAATAGGCTTAGCATCAGGATGGGTGACAATGTTGTGGAGGGCTATGGATGGGTTGATTTTAGGCATATCCCAGTAAGACCAAGCAAATGCTATGTTTTTTTCACAAACGAAAGAAGTGTAATCTTGGTGTTCCATGAAATTTAAGGATTGAACAATATTGATAATGTGAGGGTTATCCTGAGTACCTAAGTTGACATCGATAGTGGATTCAATAAACATGGTTTGGTTCTTAAGAGGAAGGGATTTATGGATATAATAATCTCCCATACTGAGGTAGGTGATAATGGAATCATCATCCCAATGTTAGATGGTGTTGATGGTAGGAGAATCATTTTCTACCATTTTAGGATGAATGAAAGGTAGGGTTTTAGTTCGACCACCCTTTTGATAGGTTAGGGGCCTAAACTAATAGTATTGACTAAAAAAAGTTAGGAGGAATGATTTAAAAATATTTGGACTTCAAATGAGGTTGGGTTGGTGAGGATGGTATGTTTTCCTCAATGGTGACAATGGGTTCAGGTGAATTGGTGGGTTATTCTAGTGGTATGAACCCAAGGCTAAATAACTCATGAGGTTTTTGGGTTTTGATGGAAGGTAACTTGTGAGGTCCATGTTCATAATAGCCAAGGCCAAATCCCCTCTAGGCACATTTATGAAGCTATAATTTGGCAAATGCTAGTTTATCCAAGTAGGAAAAGTCAGAGGTAAATGGTCAAGGGGTAGAGGTAGTGGTGGAAGTAAGAAGTGGATGATCAAGTCCCCCATAGATTAAGTTGGTTTGATGATGGAGAGGCCTAAAAGAAATGATGGTTCTGATGTAGGGGTCATAACTAAGATCATGATCAATGTTCCCATACTCTTGAGGAGTAGGTAAATCATCCAAGGCTAAAAAATGATAATCCCCCAGTGAGAAACGTTAGAATGTGGGCTCCAAGGGGTCCTTTACGATGATTGGAGAAGAAGGGATAGATGATCTAGTTGAATCTTCATCATTGGTAGGGGTGGAGTTGTTGTTGGTTGGTGGTGAGGTGTCTATGGGAGGAAGAAGAATGTCATTGGGCTGATATATCATGTTGTAAGATGTGAAAGGACTAGGGTCAACTTTTATGGTAACAACTTAACCCTCATGCTTGAACTTGACACATTGATGTAAGGTAAATGAGACAACTTATGGCACATATCTAAGGGCATCTAAGTAAGAAATTGTATTGGAACTCACCTTCTAAAATGTAAAAGAGTTTTAGAAGTGTATGATGTCCCAAGTGGATGTGGAGGATGACTGTCCCCAAAGTAGTGGCCATAGTGTCATTAAAGGAGTGGAGGACCATTGCAGTTTCTAACATGATATTCTTAGGTAGTTGGAGTTGGTCATAAGCATGGGAGGATAAAATGTTAATACTAACTCCTCTATCAATCATCACCCTTTTGATGCAGGTTTGATTGATGTTTGTAGTGATGAAGAGGGGAATATTAGGATCTTTAGAATGAACAGAAGGTATTTCTAAATCCTAGAAGGTGACGAAGGTAGAAAGTAAAAGGGCTTAGACAAAGGATGCAAGAGGTTGAGGGTCTTCTAATTGAACCTCTATAAATTGTAGGGCCTCTATTAATTCTTGGCAGTGATGGGGTGAGGTTTTGATTAGTTTTTAAAGGCTCGTCTTCATCAATTTCTGGTGAAGTTATTTAAGAACCACTCACTAGATGGACTCAGAAGGGTTGGAAGGAGAGGCACCCAGAATGGATATTTTGGGTTTTGGTGAAGGTGAAGGTAAAGGTGAGGGTGTTTGGGTTAGTTTGAAAGGTTTAGGGGTGGAAGGGTATGTCCATGGTATGGACACTTTTACTTTTCCCTTATCCTTTTGTTAGGCCTGAGATTAAGAAACCATATGGATAGTGTGGATTACGAGAGGTATTGGGCTAGATGGTTACTTCAGATCTTTCTCACTTTCAAATGAGAGTGGATGGGTAGTTAGATGTTGGGTAAGAGGTTGGGTTGGTAATGGGCTCAAGGGAGGTTCATTCAATAATAGATCATCCTCATCCCATAAGGTATGGATAAGTACTTGAAGAGCTTTACAGTTCTTTATATTGTGTCCAAGTGTCCTATGGTATGATCAGATTAGAATGTCATTGAACTAATATGGTTTAGGATGTGAAGGTTCTAAAGGTTTGATATGTGATAGTCTCAAGAAGGAATTTTGCAACAACCTTTATATAATGGTCGAATAAGATTTGAGCAAAAGTGTTGAGGGTGTTGGCTTTTTGGTTTTAGGAGTGGGAGCCTTCTTAGAAGTAGGCTTCACCACCAAAGTTGTAAGTGGTGAAAGGGTTTTGGTAGATGGTTTTAGTTGGGATTTTTTGGTTATTGTATGTTTTAACATGGAAGAATTAGAGGTGGATGGTGTAGGTTTGGTGATAGGTGAGAAGGTAGAGGTAGATAGGTTAATTAAGAATGATGGGGAGTTTGATGATTTAGTAAGGGTAGTTGTAGGTAAAGCAAAAGGAGAAGGTTTACTAGATGAGGAATAGGTAGTTTTGGCAGGATTCACATTCTTGGTATAAGGATGAACTTGTGGGATGGTAGAAGGATGGAGTCTTAAGATAGATGGTAATAAGGAAGGGGGTGGTATGGGTTTAGTTCTAGGTGTTTTGGGTGGTTCTACCTTTTTGATACATTTAGTTAAGGTTTTCTTTGGTGGAATAGATAGGGTTAATTCCAACTTCAAATATGGGTGAGCAAGGTTAGGTGTAGGATGTATTCCTACATTCTTGATGGGCTTGGTTAGAGAGGCATAAGGTGATTTGACATTTTTAGATGGAGGTGGGTTAGATGGTTCACATACAGTTTTGGAGGAAGAAGTGTTTGATGAAGGTATTGATGTGATGATAGGTTTGATGGTGGATGCAAGTGAGGTTGAAATTTAGGTTTGTTTTGGTAAGGGAGCCCAAGATGATGCCAAAAGGTGGCTCTATCCAAATTGGGTTGAGAAGTGAACTCTAGACTTTAGACCAATCTAGAGAAAGGTTTGTAAATGGATTTGATACCTTGGTCATTGGTTTCAAAGATTAAGCCCATGGGTTGAGGTAAGGGAATGGTTTCTTCACATTTGCCCTTGATAGAATGTTCCAAGATTTGGGAGGATGTTTCTTCCATGAAAGGTGTAAACAAGGTGACCTCTTATTTTAGGATGGTTTTTAAAGAGAGAATGGGTGGTTCTATGATAGGGGATGAAGGTATGATGGCCTCAAGTGAAGGAATGGAGATGGTTATTTCCTTTGTTTAGGTATTCAAAGGAATAGTGGGTAATTCCACCACTTTAATGAGTGTCATGGAAGAAGAGGTAGTTGAATCAATGGTTGCCTCTTTTGGTATTTATATCAAAGCAGATGTGGATAGGTCCATGGTCTCATCAAGTAAAGAAAGAGGGGTGGTTTCTTCCTCTATTTGGGTGTCTGAAGGAATAGAGGGTGAGTCCACTACTTCAATGAGTGGAATGGAAAAAGAGGTATTTGAGGTAATGGTCTCCTCAATGATATTTTCATTGATAATGATATAAACCGTATGGACCTCATGAGTGTGAGATGATTATGGTTTATTATCATCATAGTTGGTAGTAGAGGCATGATTAGGGAAAGGTTTATGAAAGATGTCAAGGGACTGATTTGAGGGTGCATTGGGATTATCAAATATAATATATCCCTTATCAATCATGTTTTGGATAATGGTTTTAAATGTGTTACACCTACTAACATCATGTCCAATGACATGGTGGAAAGCACATAGATCATTCTCATTGGACCAACCAGGTGTAGGGTGAGAAGCATAAAATTATTAGGGAGGTTTTATGGGAAGAATTTGTATGATGTTTGCTTTGAGAAATTTGTCAAAAACTAAAGCATAAGACTCCCCTATCGACGTGTATTATTTTGGGGCAATTCAGTTTTGGTTTTAGTTTTGTTGGTTAGAAGAGTTACAAGAATTGGTTTGGTTGGGTTGGTTGATAGTTGGTGGAAGAGCAATCTTAAGGACACTGGATTTTATGGATGACTTTGGTTTGCTATTTGGATGGTTAGATTAATTGGTGGTTATGGATGAGCAAGGGTCATTAGATTTAAATCTAGAAGTTTTTTTCCTTAGTTTCAATTTTCCCTCATCAATAGCTTTAATTTCTAATTTGTGTGCCATGGTGAAAGCCTCATCAAAAGTCCTAAAAGTTTGAACCTAAAGAGTAGGGGAAATATGTTTGGCACAACCCTGAGAGAAGAGTTCAATCAACTCTGGTTGGGGTAAAGAGAAAAATATTTGGTTGATAATACCTCTCCATCTAGCTACGAAATTGGCAATTGATTCATCAAATTTCCTAATGGAGTAGAGGTCGATAATAGAGACCTTTTTAGATATATTGACTAAGAAATGATCAAAAAATATTTGGGCAAGTTGGGAAAAGGAAAATATGGAGTGCTTGGTGAGAGCACTATACCCATCCAAAGTTGTTCTAGATAAAGACATGGGGAAGTACAAAAGAGAAGAGCATCATCATATGCAATCAAATAGCAAGAATGGCAAAATGCTCTTAAATGTTGTTGGGGGTCCTCCTTGCTTTGTAACTTGGAAAACTTGGGTAGTTCCCATTGAGGAGGATAAGATTAGATAGGGATAGATGAGTGAATAGATTCATTATAGATTTGATCATAGGATAAAAGGTTATGAGCCCCAGAGATAGATGACTCCAGGTTGGTCATTTTATCCATTAACATTTTGACCAAATCTATTTAAGGTTGGGAAGCTCCATAATTATGTGGTAGGTTTGGTTGAGGTTGGGTGGCAGAAATATATGGATAAGTGGTAGAAGGTTGAGAAGATACCACTTATTGGTATGTGGTCATTGAAGGTTGGGATGATTCCACATAAGGGATAATGGGCACAAAAGGTTGGGTATAAGGTGCTATGTATCCTTGTGGATTAGGAACATATTGGTAGGATATCATGGATATTTGTTGAGGGATTGATATGGGTTGATTTAGAGATATGGATGGGTTGGTAGTTGGCTGGGGTTGAGTGGTAACTCTTGTGATAATAGGTGGAAAGGTAAGAGGTATGGAAAGTACCAAATTTTGAAGTGGGGTGGAAATTGGTGGGTTGGTAGTGATAAGGGGAATGGTGGAAATAGGGGTGGAAGATACCCCCATGGTGGATGAGGTATGGGTAACAAGAGGTGAGGTTTCTCTTATGTTAGAGGTGTTTGTTAGTGTAAGGGGTGTTTGGCTATTACTTAGGATATTGGATTGAGTTTGGGCAGTGGTAAAAGATGGGTTATGGGTGGAAGAAGATGCTTAGGTGATCATAGGTTGGGTAGAAGTATCACCAACCATAAGATGGGGAGGCATACCATAAGGTGGATCCATAAGAGGAACCAAAGCAATAGGGGTGTAGTGAGATAAGGTGTTGAGGTAATGTTGAAGGGCCACAGGGTTGTTATCAAGGAAGGTAGTGAAATCTACATCACCTTTGACAACTATTTGAGGCATAGTAGGAGGGGGAGAAAATGAGGAGAACTCTCAACATCAAAATTATACGACATGGAAGAAGAGGAAGAGGAAGATGGTTCTTGGTTGGTTTGGTTCCTTAAATATTGTCTAATAAAGACCATGCAAGGAATAGAAAATAAATGACGAAAAACTCACAACTCAAACACAAAGCAAAAAAAAGGAAAATAATCTCAAGGCAATCAAAACATACACTAAAAGTGCATTTAAAACTTAGGATCCTTTTTAGATCACTTTTGGCTTATGCTTTAGAAAGTGTGAAAAGGAAATTTAGTTTGTAGATCATGTACTAAAAAGGAAGTCTAAGGTTAGTTTTAGGTGTTAAAGGCTCTTAAAAAGAATATATATTAAAATTCGTTACATGGCTTGATATTGGGACCTATCCCCTCACTTCACACACTGCAGCAATAAGGGTGTCGGGTGCTTAGCCAAGATATACTAAATTTCAGAGTTTATACTCAACCAGAGAGCTAAATTGGTTCTCCCTTTGGTAATGACCTCCTAGTAGGATTTTTGGGAAAGGGTAAGGTTACCGCTAGGTAATGAAATCCTAGTTGGACCTTGTCTTAAGTTTGTTTTGATGTGTTGATTGATTATGTGTTTTGGTATAGTGTGTGATAACAAGAGTGAAACTATAAATAATTACTTTGATTTTAAGTTAACTAGATGAACTAAAATAAGCAAGTAATCAATGTATGCAAGGTTTATTTTAAACCTAAAAAACATATAGATTTTGTTGTATGAGCATAAAATGAAGGAAGAAAGAGGCACCTAAATGATGTTAGGGTCCCACTGGATGTGCAAAAAAAATTCTTTTAATTTCTATATATTTCTTAATTATTGAAAAAGATAAGAAACTAGTAATAAGGGTGTGGTAGAAGAACCCGGTGTTTGATGTGCACGTAACCCAGATGAGTATGGAGAATTCCTATTTGTCTTGGAAGGAATAACCTATAGATAAGAAAGTGCTAAAAAAAGGGGTTGTTGGCAAGATAGTTAGGTGGACTGCCTAGCATGAGCTAGATCCAAGATGTGTGAGCTTGCTAGGAGGTTGTCAATCTACTCTTTGATAACAATTAAGTTGAAAGAGATCAAAGTAATATACTCACATCAAATAATAGAAAGTAATTGAAATGAAATATAAGAATAAATGAATGTTTTTTATGGAAAATAACTAAATATAACAATAGTGGGTCAATACTAGTGCTAAAATAGATCAGGTCAAGTTCATAAATCATGCAGGGGTTTATAAATAGGCAAGGACATAAAAAGTTAGATTTGGTTGGGGTAAGGGGTTAGGAATAACTTGATATTATTTCATACCATAGTGACCATCAGCGATCAGGGTGACCTTCAGTGGTTAAGTTGATTATCTATGGTTGGGTAATCATCGATGGTTGGAGGTGATCATCGATGATTTCCTATAAAATTTTGGAGGTACTCAAAAAAGAGTTGCAGAATGGGTCAGTGATTAGGGAAGGGTCTGTTAAGGGTCTAGGAGTTACAAATCAAGATGTAGAAAAGGTTTGATGGGGGAAAAAGGTTAGAAACCAAAATAATAAGACCGAAGTACAAATATACCTATTACTTGTTAAATGACTAATGGTTGATGGCTGGAGCAATTTTGGTAGAGTAATGATACTTTGCCTCGAGAGCAATTTTGGCAGAGGTTCAGATCTTTGTTATTGTTGTTGAATTACTTAAGGAAGATTGGATAGGAAGCCTGAATACATGTGTGATAGAATGCTTGTGATGATTGATCTCACCTCATACTCCCTTCTTTTTATAGGCAAAGAGAGATGGAGGATAAAAGGTTCCCTAGGAGGTTGGCTTGTTGATTTCAATGCTTAGGAGTTAGTTAACACTAGGCAAGGTGGATAGCTTAAATTATGTCATGTTAGCTTGCATAGTTGGTATTTGTGTAATAATGAGTAAGACCTAACTATCGATGGTCAGCCTAACCATCAATGATCAACTTAACCATTGGTGGTCAAGTTAACCATCGATGATCGAATGTCTAAAGGAAAAGGGGTCAAGGTAAGTTAAAAGGGGTTGGGTTAAGGTTAAGTTAGTAATTAAATGAATTTATTCAGCTAAGTATCCAACTAGACTTAGGGTTTGATGGGTTGGTTAATAGTTCAAGAAGGGTTAGGTGGTCCCTAAGGTATCCCGAGGCATTTCAACATCTAGAACTATTGTGTAGTTTTCTAGTGTCTACAGTAATCTTGCATGTAAATAGTTTAGCAATGTAGCTTGGCTTGATATGTAGCTTCATGATCATATAATTATGGTCTCCCCAGTAAGATGTTGTAAACCTCTAGAGGTGTGATGTCATAAGTGACATTGTCCTCCATAGTCTTGACTTTGTATTGAAAATTGCATTACCATTGTACCTATATATCTTTCTCATATTGGACCCACCCTAAAGAGTATGGATTTAGATGTGCACTAGTGGTAAGATAAAGTGTTAATCTATGGATTTCATGATGATGTTATTTTAACTACCGCTATCAATGATGACATGGAGAGGTTGACCCTTCACCTAGAACTTGGTGTGAAAGAGACATTCGCGCTCTTCAAAGATGTAAATCATAGTGGTGTTAGTGCTTAGACAAGATGCATCTAGATCGATGTCATCCATCAATGTGGGTCTTGATGCATATTATATGAGCATGGATTATTATGCATGGTATTCAAAATCATCATGAGTAGATGAGCAATGGTGATAACACCACTTTTCACCAAACCTCTTCTTCTTTCCTTTGTCTAAAGCATAAAGTGTTGGAGCCTTCAAGGGTTAAGTAGTCTTCTAACGTTGTTCTCCTTCATGAGAAGTACATTATTTCTTATATGCATAAGGCTATGATGTGGATGTGTGTGAAGATTGGGTTTTATGATTTGTATTGGATGAAGAGGTGACACACTACTTCATCTTTGCCTTGGATTTAATCTTTACAGCATTACAATATGTTTTCCCCAAAGTGCCAAAAGTAAATAAATCTATATTTTTTTAGATATAAGGTGAGAGTATACTAATGTACTCTATCACCTTATGTTATTCACTTAAGTTCTTATGTAGGTGCACAAAATAGTCATGAAAAAAATTTATGTAGTCTTATACAAATTGATATTTACATTAGTGCAGTTGTTAGAACTTGATGTATTCATATTCAAAGTGGCACAAAAGGTAGTATTCCTCCTTTATCATGTCAATAAAAAAAAAATAGGATTTAATTATAACTCACTCTTGTGTGCATTATGTATTGAAGCTCTCCAACCAGTGAACAACCAGTATGGACATCTTCAGTACTATGAAGGTCATCTTATCAACATCGGTGAAAAAAATGATTAAGAAGTATGCCTCTAGTTATTGAATCTAGGCATCTCATGCTTTGTCATCCATCTTACCTTTTAATAGATGGATGTCAACATTGAATTTAAATTTTAAGGGGGCTTGTTGCTAAAACCATTATTGAGCAACTATGGAGGTTTAGTAGAAGGTTTCAAATTGTGTTGTACCAAAAATTCATAGAAATGGCCAAAACATTTAGTGTGATGTGCCTCTAGTGTATCAATGATGAACTTTTTTACCTTTGGGGATACCTTAGGTTACTTTTAGGCATTAACCATCTTAATTTTTCTATGAAATTATTCTAGATATTCTAAAATAGAACCAATTGATAATCCTTCTTTCTAAAGTTGTGTTGACATGTTTACAGGCATAGAAAAGAATAGAGCTTTTCAGCTTTGATACCAATGATCCACACCATGGGGCATAAGACCAAGCGTGCAGGGGACAACCAAGTTTTGATTTTAAAAATTGAATGGAGAAAGCTAATTTAGAAATAAATGACAACACATTCAATGGAGTAAAATTATTACTTGAAGGAAATGCAACTTCTATTGATTAATAGAGAATAAGTAAAATTGGTACAATATGTTATAATGCATGTTTTACAAAGTAGATATGCAAAGCATGCTATCTATATTATCACTATGTGGAGCATCAACCGTAGGATAGATGTGTGTGTGTGTGTTACATACTTATACAATTAGAATACAAGAGTGGTTACAACCACTATCATATACTAAAAAGATGGTTGTGTCAGTTCATCTTTAGGCTAGATGATAGTTGGTGAAATCCTTGAAGCATATAGCCAAGGTGAGTCAACATGTGGATGTGTTGTGGATTTTAATAAGTTGTCTAGGCATGTATAACTATGATTTATGTCATGGGACTATGAGTCATGTAGGGCTACAAGTTGTGGAGTATGCAGAAGTCTATGATATGGCATAGAAACTTGTGTGGTGTGTGAGCTAGTGAGGTGGGTAGGTCTGTGAGTTATGGCATGGGACTACCAGGTGAGGCTATGATTTGTGGTACATAATTGTGAGTTGAATTATATTATAGGTACAAGGGGTGTAGAAGTTGACAATAAATCATAATAATTATGTGGTGCATAGGACTGTGAGTTGTGAAGTTTGCATTAATGAGTGTATAATGTGGAGTATGCAGGGGTCAATGTATAGAAGTCTATGAGATGGCATGGGACTTGTGTGTATGACTTTGAGAAAACTCTAATAAAGGAGTATGCAATATTGGGTGAGAGGTGTGCACCCTAAATAGCATAGAAAATGAGGAGTAAATTCAACTACATGGGAGCTACACATAGATCAACCCATAAAGTATTTTCCAATGGTGGGTTGATAGGATGGACATAACCTTGAGGTTATAGATCATTATCATCATCCCTAATATATATGAACTAAATGAAAGTATTGATCAAAGGCATGTATTTTAGTTAGGTTTTTTTGATAATGGATTACATCCAAGTTTCATGATTGGGATTTAAAAACTACGTAGTCATCATCATACAATGGAAAGATATTAAAATAATTATTATGTTGAGAATTCTCATTGTAAGTATCCTTGGTAGATACACCAATTTTACTAAAATTTTGAGGGGATAATGATAAAAATTTCTAAAAGAGTTTGACCACCACAAAATCATTACATGTAAAATCATTTTTTGTAAATGAAGCTTCATGGGAATTGTGTGGGGGTGGACTTTAAGTATCATCATCAATCAAGGTAATTGTTTGATCTCGTGGTAAGAGAGATGGAGGAAACCATTATGCTATATAAGGAGGTAATTTGGTGATATCGTAAATAGTTTGTAATTCATTCAATTTATCATCATCAAAGTCAATAAGAGTGACTTATAGATTAGGATGCGTGCTAAAAAATCATGAAGAGGAGTGTTGATATGAGAGGTGGAGGGGATGCGATACTATCTTTTGATATTAGGTTATTTGAGACTCGATGGGTTGGTGCAATGTCCCTTTTAGGGTAGAATTAGAACCAAAGGGGTTTCCCAACAAACCCTAATAATAAATGTAATTTTTTTATTATTTTTAAATCAAATGCAAATTTTAGAATTTTGGAAGTTCTAATTAAGGCACAAAATTAATGTGATATTTACCAAAAAATTTATAAATATTACAGCCAATAATAGTCCATTTAAATTTGTTTTCTATCCCAATTTAATCGTTTGAAAAAAATGATAAAAATACCATAAATGTTTTGATGCCTTCAAACTAAATTTAGGCTTGAATTAACCTTTAAAATTTCATTACAAACCCTAAGAAGAGGTTAGTTTCCCTCTTTAGAAGTCTATTGTCCTCCTTAGATAGTTTTTTGCCTTTCTAGGGCTCCTGAATCAGCTTGCTAGCCTCATAAACCTATTTTTTACTTTTCCTTGATGCCCCTTCTACTGCATGAACCTAAAAATGGTGTCCAAAACACCTCAATAAATCATTGACTCCCTATGCAACCTATAAAAATAATGCTACCCAGTTGAAAGGTAAGGGTTTTTATCTTGATGAAGTCAAGTAAATTATGCTTAAATTTGTGCTTTAAATTCATAAGCATAACATAAATATCCAAAAGAAAATCCTATTTCCATTTTATATCCTTTCCGAAAAGGGGCACATTATATATGCAATGAGAAATTCATAAAACCTATAAATCAATCCTACCTTGGAGAAGATAAATCCTTCTTACACTTCCGATTGTGGATACATTAGATATTCAAGATCATGACCAAGATGGATCCTCTAGACCTCACCAAGGTATATCTTACCATAATAATATAACTAAGGAAGATTTTGAAGCCTCTATCCAATAAAAACTATGCAATAACCCTAATTAGGACCTATGTTTTCATTTTCACTAAACTAATAACAAGTAAAGAAAAATTTAATCTAGTGCTCACCAAAGCTTATGACACAAAGTGGGGATAATAAATATGAAAATTAAGCACGCATAGAAGACATATACTCATATCAATGTATACATAATATTAATGCATGGGAGAGAAGTACAAATGCACATCTATCTACTTTTACAAAGGAGGAATAAAGTTAGGAATATTTACCTTTGAATACGAACTTGTCGATCCTCAATTTCTCCCTTGGCCAAGGTGCTTCACAAGAGGTTGTTTTGGTATGTAAGGATGACAAGGATAAATCAGCTCTAGGATACACAACCTATCAATGCATCTAAAATACTTCTTCACAAGACAAAATATATATCTCTAAAGAAAGTATGAAACCCTAAGCTATGATCCTCAAGTAGAAAGGTGGATAAGCAAATGCACAATATATATCTCTTATTCTTTTCTTCTCTTAGAAATGATAAAATGGATGTGTTTATATAAGCGGATATAACCCTAATCCTTTCCAAAAGTTTAGGCCAATAAGGTCAATCTAATCAACCTTGTATCATTATTGACAAAAAAAAATTAGGTCTTAGTCTAGGTCGGCCAAGGGCCAACCTAGACCCTAAATAAGTTTTATCAATTAGAGTACAAGGTTGATGGGGCTGACAATGTAACATAAACTATTAAAAAGGATTTTAAGCTAGGGAAGGGCTATTGAAGGTGGAAAATGGCTAGAGGAGGGTGAAAAATAGGAGTCAAAGCTTAGGGAAATGTTTTTAAGAGATGGTTGGATTGATAACAAGTGATAATAAGAGACAATAATATTATGAATCACCAATTGTCTACCCAGCCCTTTTTTGGTACACCCCTTAAGGCATGCACTTAGATATATTGAGACTCAATGGGTTCCTATAAGATATAAATCATAAATAATTGATAAAGGTTTAAAATATTATGTATACATATACCCCACTCTAATCTCATCATGTGTAACATAAGTGTAATAGGGGATGGTGTTTTGAGAAAGAACATAGTAACACACAATGTTGAAGATGAATAAAGTGCAATAAAAAGGAAATAACATAAATGAAAGGACATAATTTTAAAATGCATACATTTAATTACCTTAGTGTTGTAGATAAAGAAGGAGATGGAAAAATATTATGAAGATGTCTAATAGTAGGCGAACATGTAGAGATTAGTGAAAAAGAGAAAAATCAAAAAGATTGCAACATGGACATATGATACGTAAAAAGATTCTATATGATGTCAAGAATCTAGAACATTTGATGATTTGGAAAAAGAGTTAGTAGAGACAAAGATATGATCAAAATAATAAATCTGATGGTAAATTTTTTAAACTTAAAATAATTTTGAACAGTAAGTATAAATAGGGTGAAAAATAATTCATTTGTCATTTTTACTATTCTGAGAAAATAGATCTCTGAGAGACCTAGTGAGAGACCAGAGAGCCATTATAGTGAGGATATGATAGCTGAGATGGGGAGGATGAATAATAGACATAGTGAGTATAGCATAGGTAATCAACTAAAAATTTTAAATTTTTGAATATTTTTATTTGAAATTGAGCTAATTATAGAAAATTGATTGGTAAGCAAAATCTAGGCACTGAAATGAACCCTAGGAAATTTTTAGGGACATTAGGGGTAAAATGGAGTATTAAGTAGGAAGGATTAAAACTAATAAATGCCTAAGCCATTTATGGTAATTAGTCAAAAATTCATCATTGTGGATGAATAGAGTTGACCACGTCTACTTAGTATATAAGGCAAGGGAAAACAAAAAGGTTGATTGCATAGTAGTAGGCTGATTTAGTTTGCTAAGAGAGGGGAGTGACTATGTAGTTTTAGGCCAACTTAGTTGTTTTAAAATGTTTGATGTAGTACTATAGGTCAAAAATGTGGTTGATTTAGTGTTGAATAGGCCAATTTAGTATTGAATAGGCTGATGCAGTATTGCTTAGAAAAACTAAATCAAACCAGTTAAGTTTTGAAAAAAATTGAAGAATGTATTTTAATTATAAATTACATGGATATCTGATACACCCTTTATTGTTTGATATTTTATAGATATTCTAGAGGTATTGGTGATTTACTGATGCATTGTGGCTACTAGATCTAGTGGAGTGATTGATATACATGGATAGAGTGAGACTAATTACACTAGGCTTGGGAGGTATTATGGAGATGAGGTACATCCCATTGAGTGTTGATTTTGTTTTCATGTTCCTCATAGCATGGGAATGGTTAACCAACACTTTTTAATGGGTGTTGGATGGGGATGCCATAAATGTGGGTATCACACTAGAGGACATCCACATATTGCTTTGACTATCGATAAGAGGGACACTAGTGATCATAGGGACACCAGATGATCTTAAGGAGAGATGAGCACTAGCCATGTGGGCAACATGATTGAATAATATATACCCAAGTTTGTGGGTTAGTCTATTTGATGTGTGTATCATGCAAATTTTATACATTCAAAAGGCCATTATCAAACTTATGATAGAATAAGTGTTGTTTCATAAGTTGAATGGCAAGGTATCATTGTATATGATATTGTTGTGTCAATCCATTTTAGATCAAAGGGTGTTATATGATTTTGGGTTTATCATCTAGGTATAGATCATGAATGATATGTATGGGATGTTTTCTAGAGGATTGAAGACCATGGGATCGGTGGTTTTTCTTAGTGCATGGATATATGAGAGGTTCCCTATGTATCGACTAGTTGGGTTGCCCCATGTGGTTGATGATATATTACCTCAAGTGACTATATGGTGACATAACCAAGAAGCACAAGATGTGCCCCATGTGCTAGCATTATATATGATCACATGAGGGGAAATAATTTGGTATCTATACACACACATTGCTACTATTTAGCTTATGTAGGTGACCATGGCGATAGGGTTGGCTCAGGGGTAGATCATGAGCCACTATACTTGGTGGGTAGAGTCATAGCTAGTGGCATGCTTGCTAGGTCAATTTAGACTCTTGTACCTAGTGGTTCTTCTAATAGTGCCTAATTTTTGGGCATGACATGTTAGATATCCAAAGGGAATAGGAGGATGAGGAAAAAATTTTAAGATACCAATGATCAGGTCATGGCATGTGATACCATAGACTACTCGAGCATAACAATAGGTGGCCAAAGGAGGAAAGGACAGGGATATTGATGCAAGGGTGAAGTAGATACCATAGTAGGCACTGCAATAGGAGTAGTAGTCACCACTAAAACCACATCATAGATGAAGGAACCATATTCAAGAGTGGGCACAGACAAGGGTAGTTACATAGGATGACCCTACATTTGATCCAAGACAAAGTTGGTCAATAGAATCACCTCTTAGTATAGGATCATTATGTATACACGTAGTGAATCTAGGATTCACATTGGTGGGGAGGTGATTGATAGAAAAGGTGCTTGGGGGATGATCAGATGGAGAGACCATGCTCATTAGGTGAGCAAATGGGGAGATGGTGGTTGGTGACATCGAGAATGGAGATAAATGTTAGAATTTTGAAATTTGATATAGAATACTAGTTATATGTAATTATAGCATATATTTGATATATATGTGTGATCTACTATCTATTTGGTTTAGTTTTACATATCCTATGACTGAGGAGGTCAGATGGGGATCCTTGGTCTTGGCAGTGTATTATGATATTTTTGATGGGGTGTTGGCACCATACAACCCCACAACACTAGATAATCATGTGATACCATCTACCCTAGCATAGGTAGGCTAGTTTATATTGGTAGGGGAGGTTATGAGGTAGTTACAGACATTTAAGGATAGATTTTAGCCATCAGTAAGGGTGGGAATGGGAAAGGCATAGGCTTGGTATGCCTTGGCTCAGGAGAGAGTGGCACACATGGCTACCATGGTCTAGCTTAGATAGGTACAAGCCCAGGTAGTCAACCTATAGGGATAAGTAATAGGATTAAGATATCAGACTACCTCATTATAGCATACCATGTATAAGAGACAATCATAATCATCTATGGGTAGTGTGGCTAGGCCATAAGATAGTCATGATGGAGCTTACTCATAAAGTTGGAGTTATGTATTTTGTATTTTGTACCATTGTATTATATAAAACACATGGTATATATAGATATATTAATTTTGGTAGTTGTATTTGATCTCATTATTTGTATTTGGTTATGGTTCTTGATGCATGGATTATTTATTTCTAGCACATGTATTTTGCTTTTGTTGTATATGCTATGAGAAATATATGTGGAGTGTTTTTTTTCTAGCATTATGCGATACACATACATGGTTAAAAATAAAAAGACAAAAATGACTTGAAAAAGTATATTTAATCATAAAGAAATGTACTACACACTATATCACGATAGGAAATGTGTAATAAAAAAAGATGACTAAGCATCATAAACTTAAAAAAATGGTAAAAAGGATAACAAAATGCCTTTAAACCATAAAAAGATTTGTACCCAAGTAAAATAAGTAAATCCACACTACATCACGTTGGGAAGTATGAAGATAATGGAATAAAATGGAATACACATAAAAGATCAAATGGTATAAAAATAAAATAATTAAGTCAATCAGTTATACTAAATCACGTTGGGAAGTATAAAAGAGAAATAAAATTGGAAAAATGAATATAAATTGATCACACTAATTCAAGTTGAGAAGTGTGAAAAACTTAAGAAAAATGGTTATATTCTTACATGTAATCAAAAAATAAGAAGATAAAAGTGAAAAATCAGTAGAGTAAGAATAAAACATATTATATCAATATGGGAAGCATGTCCATGATGTGTAACTCATGATCAATCATGACTTATCTCAAATTTGACTCATGTAATTTCATTATGACTTGGGTATTGGAAAATTTTGTGAGGAAGGCCAGGTCTTATCCTTGGTCTTACACTATAACTCATAAAAGGAAAACTAATGAGGTGAAAAAATAATAGGAAATATATGTTAAAGGGAATGTTTGGAATGGTAATTTGGTAATTTGTGAGGAAGGCCTGGTCCTATCCATGGTCTTACACTGCAACTCACAAATAAAATCCCTAGAAGGAATGATCAATGAACAAAACAATATTTCTTAAGGGGAAATATTAAGATTGTGGGAAATGAAAGAGGGAATGTAAAAATCATAATGTAGGCATCTATGAGAAGACATTGGGAAATATGAGGCACACTAAGGAGATAGAAAGACACTAAGTGACTAGTGACCATCAATATACAAAGGATACCCATTCATAATAAGCACAAAGTTGTATAGAAAAATAAGTGAGATACTAAGATCAACTCATGTTGGTTATTTCAACAAGGAAATTAAAATGGACCTACCTTCCCACAATGTGTTCTCCATTCCTCTTGACATCTTATAGAGTCATCAATCTACTGTGAAGATTGGGTACTTGCATGAAAAAGTAGGTAGCACTAATATATTTTTTTATTCTTCTTTCATAATCTATTGGCCTACCATACCCCAATGGACCTTGACTCTATCATGAGGCAAACAATGGAGTTTTATATTTGATTAGAAAAAGGAGATGTGCTTTGAATCACATATTTTAGTGTGATTTGAATTTTATAATTTTAATGTTGACTTTTGTTAAAATGATTTAGCTTTTAAATTTTTATGGATTTTTTAGAGTCTTCCTCCATACAGACTTGGAATGACCAATCATGAAATACAAATTGATACACAAGAATGAGATTTAGGCTTTGGCTAAAAGAAGCTAAGTATCCAAAGACATGACTAACTAAAACACTTAGGCTTACCTATGAACCAGTATGTTATCTCAAGTTTCAACCATGTGTATGTTTAGTTTGGGAGAGGAAATAAGGGGAAGAAAGGGAGATACAAGATGGATCAATAAAATGAGATTATAATGAGATGACTTGTTTTTTAATTAATCTTATGGTAAAAGAATACTAAGGTGAGAAAGGATTATATAACCAAGTCACAATAATGATTATCCATGTTGCAAAGATAAGGTAGCAAAAAATCATGAGAAATAAACAAAACATCTATTAAAAATAAATTAATGTATAGAGAAAAATTATGTAATCATGAAAATAATCCATAAGAGAACATAATGAAGGAAATGACACCATAGACAACATATAGTGCAAAATATAAGTAACCATGTAAGATAGATAAGAATTTAACACAATGTCAAATGATATAAGATATATAAATATAAATTTGGAGCACACATCCAATCCAAAATGAAGAAATAAATGAAGGAACACCATGTTTTATTTATAAATATTAGTATATTTGTCCACAAACATTGTTCATAACATCTAATAAATCTCTGTGAAGTTAAAATCTAACTATAGTAAGGGTCTCATCAATCTTCAGATAAAGTTAGGAAAATACCTCTCATTGAATCTCCTCGATTGAAAATTTAGGCATGCCTAAAAGATCATGCTTATGAGGGCCATCATGCATGGGATATTCAGGAGAAGGAATAGGCATGGAATCTTTGGGACATGAAGGAGTCACTAGTGGAGAAGGGACCATAGGTGAAGAAGGATCCATGGGTGGAGAAACTATAAGTGAATCAAGGGCCACAAGTGAAGGAGCCATGGGGAAAGAAGGGGGAGTATTCTTGTGAGGGTGACCTATGAGAGGAGGGATAGTAGGCACAAGAATGGTCATAAAGTGATCCTAGATATGTTGTTGAAGGATGTAGTGATGATCAGTGTGATGGGTACCACATTAGTGCCATTGATAATATGCCTCTCCATATTTGGGAATATACTCAGGTAATAATTTTGGGGGAGGTATAGCCTTGTCTATAGGTTGAATAATAGTAGGATATAAGGTGTATGTATATTATCAAAGATTTTGATAATGAGTGGAGGAATGATTATTTATACCATGGAAGCAATAGATACAATTATTAGTAGACTTTGTGGGTGTACTAATAAAGGGAGTAGAAACACAAATTGGAGAAGGTTGGTATAATGTACAGTCTCTAGTCCAATGACCAAAAAATATATGAATATCATAGTATGGCTGATCAGCCCATTGGGTGGGAAAAGGATAAATCTATAGTAAAGGAAGAAAACCATCACCAAGGGAAGGTGGGGTTGGTGGAGAGACTAGATGAGGCTCAATTGGAAAACCAACAAGAGTAGAAGAAGGAAGAGACTCAGCTAGAGAGGGAGTGGAAATAGGATCTAAACTAAGCTCAACTAAGGGGTAGGATGCATAGAGGGTTGAAGGATAATAGAAAGCATCTCAGGGGTAAGCCGACTATAGGGTTTTTGGTATCTAGTGAAGTAATAGGCACCAATCATAGCATGATCCATAAGCATGTTCCTAAGAGGTTCTTAAAAAATTGGAGGTGTGTGCACCATCTCTACCCTACAAACAAGAAGAATAATGATAAAATTAGGAACTATATAAGATGTAATGTAATAAGATAAAAAAAATATTGAAAAAAAGCAGAATGATAATGAATGATCTTAGCATCTCGAGCCTAAATAAGACCTCTTAGAAATGTCTTATATAATTTATAACCATCATCATAGACAGGTTCATGAATATCAAATACATAGGTAAGAATGACCTTTTCATCAGAGGTGGCATGATGAATAGATTGTTGAGTCTTGTTAAGACTATGGGTATGTCATCATTAGGTGGTTGATGAGAATGCAAATTTAGAGAAGGTGGAAATTGGGAAATGATATGAGGAGAGAGATTAGAATTTTTTATCTTGAGGATGATCTTGTTAGGCTCATAATCATCAAAATCTAAGAGGTTAGGTGGTATATTCCTGATGAGTTTGGGGTGACCATGGTTACCTTGCATAGAGTTGATAGGGAAATTAAAATGTTGAGATTCATAGAATAGAACACTCATCAAGGGTTTAAGGGTTTGAATTTTAAATACACCATGATCTTGTAATTATTAAAAATTCTAAGGGTTAGTGTTGCCTTGAACCATATAGATTGCACCATTATGAGGTAACTTGACACATTGGTATGTAGAAGAGGTGACAACCCTCATGTGATGAGTCCATGACCTCCCAATCAAGATATTATATAAGAGAATAAAATGGAAGATCATAACCTTCACTCAAATAGTGATAGGTGGGACACTGATATAGAGCCACACACAACCTAAGGGAGGCATTTTCCTTCAATCATAGCCTTGACATGTGTTGCATGTGGACTTAAGAATACATTCAGAGTATCAAAGGGTTTTTAAATAGTTGAGAGAGGTAACACAAATACCTGAACCCTCATCAATCAAGGCACACTTGACTTGTATATCACCAATTTGAATGCTTATAAAGAGGGGAGGATCATCCATATGAAGCAAAATCTCATCAGGAATCAAAGAATCAATAGGGAATTTTAGAGAGATAAGTGTCTATTGTTTCATCAAAGTGTATAGACATTTATTCTCACTATTGTAAAATTTTATCTTCTTACCTAGATAAGGTAGCTTCATGTATTTTTAAGAAAGGATGAGGAATGTTCATTTTGAATAAGAGATACATAAGGCAATTACAATGACATGGAAAAGTCTGCATGAGTTTGAGAAATAGAAATTGAAATGGGAGATTAGTAAGTTATATGATAGGATCATATTCATCATAACCCATGAGGGGATTGTTGGATAGAAGTGCATAGTAAAGGAGGAGATCCTCTAAGTACTTAACAATTTGTGTTGATAGGATGCAAGAGATTTAACTAGGGGATAAGTTAGTTGATTGTTGTGAGGTGAGGTAGTTGATGTAGGTTTGGTTTGAGATAGATTTGAACAAGTGGTATCAGAAGGTTGAATATCATTTGGGATGGGTAAATAGGTTATAGGAATTGTATAAATGGTATGAAAATTATTATCCAATGGAGGTGTTGGAAACGATTCGTCAAAAGAGATAAGGTCTTCTTGACCCAACTCTATTAAGTGAGTTGGGAAAGAATTTCTCATAGCATGAAAAGTGTGAGATGATTGGTGATTGTGGGTGGGATGAGAATCAATAAAGGAAACTATCCTTTGCATATTAGTTTTGTTTACCACATTCTTTTTAGGATTTGGGTATATAAGACTATCAATGTTATTGGTGGAAAGGGTAGGCTTATCATTATTGTCTTGGTAATTTGGAAGAGGGTCTTTATAAATGGCCAAATGAGCATTAGCCTAGTTTAAATCTTGAGTCTTGCTTTATTTTTCATGAGATTTGAAGGAAATGTCATAGGCTTGCTGACATTTATAAATGAGAAAATTGTGGTCTAAACTGGGACCAAGGAGGAAATCCATAGCTAAGTTATGTAATTGCATATAAGTCTCATAATAATGACCCCAACTAGCATGAAACCATCAAAATTTATTTGGATCATACCATGATTTCATAGGACAAGTGGGATCAAGATCTCATGGAAGAGGTCTTGGCAGAATTTTTTATAACTCTACTAAGGATAAAGGCTTATGAACATCGATGTTACTTGTTGGAGAAAAGTGAGGATTAGGTATGTGGTTTAGAGGGGAAACTTATTCTGGAGCATGGTCGGGAGAAATAAATTGAATATTATGAATGGAATCATAAGAATCAATAACAAACTCATTATTAGCATGATGTTTTTTATTTTTTATGAGCATACGAGTGCCCATAGAAGGTTTGGATGGCTTGAACTGATGCATGAGGAAATTTTGGTGCTCTGCTTAGTTAGTGACCTCTTCTAAAGTTCATGGAGAGAGAATCTAGACCTAATATTGCAACTTAGGATAGTGAGAATTGGTTAATAGATGAAATAGGTTATCATATACCATATTGTGTTCACATTTTTTATACAAGTTCTTTCACCATTTTATTAAAGGTTGTGTAGTTTCCATCTCAATTTGCTTGCAAATAATAAAATGAGCCAAGGTATTTTCAAGGAGGTCACTACTTTAAAACTCTTATACTAGAGCATTAACTATATCTTACAAAATAGTGATGTAATGATATCTAATTTGGTTATACTAATCTAAAACATCTCCAAAGAGAGTTTTTTCTAAGAGCTTGGTATCGATAAAAGTGTTTAACTTGGCCCAATCTTTGTATAAATTTCCAAATGTTTTTAAGTGTAGGGTAGGATCAGTTGATCCATTATAGCTAATGGTAGGGGTGATACCTTTGTTATCTATGTTAAAACTTTGATGTGTAAGAGGTTAATTTTGAAGGCATTTGATTTTTTTGTTAACAAGAGGAACTTGAGGGATAAAATTGCCATGAGAATCCCTAAGGGGAGGTAGGGGGCATTTTGGTTGTATGTTCCCCATAGAATCTATTGAGGGTGATTTTGGAGATGAATAAGATGATTTTTAATTTTCATAATTTGGTTGGAATTATTAGCTTAGAAATCATTCATTTGGTTAAGATTCTACATCAAAAGTTGAGGAGTTTGAGTGGTGTTATCCATAACATGTGAAGCATTAGTGTTGGTATTAGTGGCTTGGGTACCACTATAAGTGGTGGTATGCATGTTATTAGTTTATTGAGAGGAATTATTAGAAAATGAGGCACTAATAGCATGGTTATATTGTGTTTCAAAAGATGCACTAGTAAAAGGATTATAATAAGAAGCACTAGTGGCATGATTACCCTGTGTAGAAAATGATGTATTAATGGAAGGACTGATAAGAGTGGTCTTGGAAAAGGCCCACTAGATGTGGAACCTACCATGTTAGTAGAGATGATTGGCATGGAGGTTGAGGAAATTAGAGAATAAGAGGTCATAATATGAGAAAGGGTCAAAAGAGAAGGAAGAAGTTGAGATCCAAAGAATCTATTTCCCCCAAATCTATGTGAGAATGTGTGAGAAGGTGAATGGGGTTCTTTTGTTTAACCATTTATCATAAGGTGATAAATAGTAGAAGGGTATTTTCCTTGATGTTGAGGAAATCCATTGATGAAGAAAATAATTTATGGAGTATAATCTAATTTAGGTTGATCTTTTAAGGATAAAATAGAGTTGTGAACGAAAGATGTATGAGGAGGAGTCCCATAGTTTGTAGTGTGAGTGGCCACATGCACATTACTTTAATCTAGAGTAAGAGCCATAAGTTGTTTAAGGGAAAAACTATTGGGGTTGGTAAATCTCATAATATCTATTGAGTTTAACTTAGTGTTATCCTTGAATTATAAATTCATGATGAGAGAGAAAGGTTAAGAAAGATAAAGATGATGTAGAGACAAAGGCAACAAATAAGATATAGAGTCATACAAGTCGACTGTGTTATGTAACCTAATAGGAAGATAAGAATACAGAGTCATTCAGGTCAATTATATATTATATATATGGGGATAAAACATGTTTATAAGGATACAGATGCATACAGGTCAGCTATGTATTATTGAACAAAGAAATAATAAAGGGATAAATAGGAAGACGTAGTCGTACAAGTTGACTGTGTACTATTGAAAGGAGAAAAAAATAGTCTGTAAGAGATTGTATCAACTAGAATGATAGTGTTCTAAAATAGGGAAAAAAATTTAAGATAAGTGAAGCAAGAATGAAATAAAACACACAAATAATTGGATCAAATGTGAGTGATCCAATTGGGGCACACAGCACAAAACCTTGCACCAATGTTGGCCAATGCAAGTTTTTACAATATAACACATAATGATCAGAGAGAAAGAAATCAACTAAAAATTAAATGATAACTAAGTGGTCATCCTAAGTTTTATTATATTATTATAAAGTGTTGATTCAAATGTTACCTTATAATAATATATACCATTACCGAGATTGTAAATGGTATCTATGTTAGCAATGGTACTAGCTCAGTATTGGTACCTACTCCCTCACTTTAAAATCTCATAATTATAAGGGTCTCAGGTGATTTTCCAATATATACCATTAACCATGCATTTATACTTGTCTAAAAAACCAAGTTTTCTTCCCCCTTGGTGATGAAATCCAAGTAGGTAGGCCTTAGGAAGACAAATGTTTAAATTCATTTTGAATGTTAAGTGATTTGGTAGTGTGTGAAAAAGTGTAAAATAGGTGTAACTAGAATAAAAAAATTTAAAAACCACCTATTTTGACTATGTGAATTACTCTAAGCATGCAAATAACTAAAAATGAAAGGTGAATTAATTACTAGAAAATAGTTGTTAATTATTTAATTGAGAATAGTATAGAGTCAGTTCAGGTAACACTGTGTGTAAATAGTATAGAATAGAGTCGACTGGGTTGCTACTATTTTATATAATCAAGGTATTTAAGAATATATTTGAATTGGTTGACTATGTCTCTTAGACAAAAGGCAGACTATAGAACTAAGTTGACTAGGTCGACTTAGTTAGCTATAGGATTGTAGTTTTGAAGACTACTAAGTTGTGAAAAATAGAACTGAATAAAGTAAAGAATTAATAAAGAGGGGGAAAAGAGTAACCTTTTTGGGCTTGAGGATGGTTAATATTTTAAATTTTATGTTAAAATTCCTTAATTATTGATTTCAAATTTTGTAAACTGAGTCGACTAGTTTGACCAAGTTCTGCAAAACCATGTATGTTGAAGAAGAATAGAGAACATGGTTTACCTATTCAATAATGTTTATTGACTTATATGATGGTAGAAATAATTAGATGATAAATTTGACTTGTTTGACACTTTATGAAAATATAAAACTGAATGAAATTATTTTCTTGACCTGTTTGATATAGTAACTTGTAGTTGATGAAGACCTACACAAATAAAATAGAGTCATTTTGAAGTGACTATGTGTTAAACCTACACACAAAAAGTTATAACTATAATGATTGGTTTAATATAGTACTAAAATATGAAAAAATATAATAAAATGATAAAAAAAAATGATGACGTGAAAGAAAGACTGTAAGGGTTAGATTCATGTCAGGTTCAACAAAATGTATGCAATGGAAAATGCAGCAGATCTATAAATCAATCCTAACTCAGAGAAGATAAATCCTACTTACACTTTTTATTATGGATACATTACATATTTGGGTTCATGACCAAGATGTATACACTATACCTCACCAAGGGATCTCCTACCACAATAATATCACTAGGGAGGGTTCTAAAGCCTCCAATCAAACAAAACTATGAAATAACCCTAACTAGGTCCTATGTTTTCATATTCACTAAATTAATAATAAGTAAAGCAAAATTATATCTATTATTCACCAAATATTTTGGAACAAAGTGGGGGTAATAAACATTAAAATTAATCATTTATAGAAGACATAGACTCACGTCAATGTATACAAAATTCTAATTCATGGGAGAGAAGTACAAATGCATATCTATCTACTCTTAAAAATGAGGAACAAAGTTAGGAATACTTAATTTGAAGATGAACCCACCTAGCCTCAATCTCTCTCTTATCCAAGGTGCTTTCTAAGAGATTGTTGGGGTATGTAAGGATGATAAAGATAAATCAGCTCTAGGATACATAACCTATTAATGCATCCAAAAGACTTTTCCACAAGACAAGATTCATATCTCTAAAAAAAGTATGAAACCTTAAGCTATGTTCCTCAATTATAATGGTGGATAAGTAGATGCACAATATATATCTCTTCTTCCTTTCTCTTAGAAATGATGAAATATATGTGTTTATATAAGTGGATCTAACCCTAATCAACCTTATATCATTATTTAAAAAAACAAATTATATTTAAATTTAGGTGGGCCAAGTGCTGACCTAGACCCTAAATGAGTTTTATCAATTAGCGTACAAGGCTGATGGGGGTGACAGTGTAACGTAAATCATCAAAAAATATTTTAGGCTAGGGAAGGGATAATGAAGGTGTAAAATGACTAGAGGAGGGTGTAAAATAGGAGGTAAAGCTTATATAAATGTTTTTAAGAGATGGTTGGATTTATAACAAATGGTAATAAAGGAAAATAATCTTGCAAAGCACTAATGGTCTGGCCACCCCTTTTTAATTGCACCCCTTAAGGCATGCACTAAGAGAGATTGAGACTCAACGGGTTCCTACAAGATAGAAAGCATCAATAATTGATAAAGGTTGAAAATATTATGTGTATACACATTCCACTTGGAGGTAAAATTCAAATTAATCAAAAAATAACTTTCTTATAAATTCATTTAAGGGCTAATTTTGTCCATGGCCCTTAAAAGTCCCTTTCTTAAGTCAAAAATAGAAAAGAGTTGATAACATATTCACTTTTGGTAACTAAGACATATTATTAATTTTATTTAAAGTATTTAAAAAATACATTTTGTTTTAATAATATTATTATTTTATTTTTAGAAAAAGGGACATTATAGTCCTCCCCTCTTGAAATTGTTTGTCCTCGTGCAATGTTGTTTTCCACTACCTGGATCCCTAATCCACCTTTGGGATTTGTAATCCCAAACACTTGATTCATGGTTATAGCCTTATGCTCAATTGATTCCCTTAATACAACTATGGGTTGTCCCCTTCCCTTCATGGCATAAAATAGCTTGTATGTAGGTTGTAAATAATCCATAAAAGCCACAAACCCCTTTGCATCTCATCCCCATCAGCATTAGGATGGTTGGGTTGATTTTCCCTAATATCAGACATCTTCTACTAACATTATCATGCAAGAAAACTCTCCCAAAATACACAAATCCATAGTTTTTCAACACTGAAAACAATAACACATAATGTAGATCGATGATGTAAAAATTATTACATACTTGGTGACTCTTCAAAAATCTGAATTCTAAATTTTGAATGTTTGTCCTACCTATGTTAAAATATGAATTTGTAATTTACTCACAAGTGTGTGAAATGTTGCAGGTCGTATTCTTCACCATTCCTAGACCTACACATAGAATAAACACATTAAGAAAAATAAGAGTGTTTAACAACACTCTTTCAATCAGTTCATCGTGCCTTATAGACATGATATCAAGCCCCCTTCTATGGTTTTAATTTTCCTAACACTTTCTGATTTTAAAATGGATTCCCAAGGGTTTATTTATGTTGTCCCAAGCATGGATGTAGCATGGCATTTTATTATTTAAAATAAATCATGTAGTGGCTAAAAACTCACTTGTGTCAGCTAAAAACACCCCCATGATGACAAGGGGTGAGAAATATATCTCCCATGTGACAAGATCTACATTTATGGTAGTAACATTTGGGTGGAACTAGCTAGAAAGGTGAATAAAAATAGTCCAAAAATTGTAAACAACTCTCATAGTGAATCTTGGGTCAAGGTATTTATTACCCATAACCATTTTTTATCTCTTAAGTTGTACCTCTTGACAAAGAACATGGAATAAAATGTGTGTGGATTGTATAGTGGTCAAAATAGTCATAAATTACTTGAAATTCCTCCCCAAATAGTGATGTGTTGGTTGGAAAATCTGTACTTGAAGACCCCATATGGTGAACCCTACACACACAACCAAAAAAAAGAGTTTTCATTTACATCATGATTGTTACATTGTGTTTTCCTATTTGTAATTTGATTTCCAAGGGTTGGAAATGATCTTGTAATAGTTGTGCATGTACTAGTATTGACTAAATGTTGGCAAGTAATTGAAATATCTTTTATGACTATCATGGCAGTCAGTAAAAGAAAAGTACAATAGCTGTAATATCAAAAATATTTCACAATTTTACTTAATGTGTCAGAATCAATTACATAATTGGCTTGATCTATCATGATAGGTAATTCCCAATCTCTATGAAGGGTAGAAACATAATAAAAAGTAGTCATCCTAGAAAATATATCAGCACCTACATTTCTTTCCTTTTTAATAATAGAATCACAATTTTAGATTTCCCTTACCCCATTATGTGGCTCAATATGTAGATCTAAGGGAGACTTAAATTCATTTTAATCTATCATATTGTAAGTTTTTTGCATTCATCCTCATGTATGCCTTGAGTACTAATGACTTGGCCCAAGTGTGTGGCATCAAACTCCTAAATAGAAATTTTGACATGTCTATCAATTTTGGGTTGAGTATCATCATGATATGACTATTGTTTTTAAAATTTAGATCTGAAACTCATAAAATGATGAGCTACCCAAAGGACTTGACCTCCTCTAAAATATCTTCCCATCCTATTTATTATTACAACATGAGTATCTCCATTGGTTATGTCTCGAAGTACAACATCTTTGTCATCAAATCTGAATTCCATTTCCTTGGTTTGATAGTTTTGAGTGAATTTTCCTAGAGAATTCCACTCATGCATCCCAAACACTAAATCTTCCTTTCTAATGTTAAAATCATCGAAATCCTCATTTACCTTGTGCCTTCCCAAATAAATATTGAGCCACTAGATTCTTTTTGTGCATAGGATGAAGAAATTATCAACAATACAAATATTGGAATTAGAAATTCTATCCTCTTTAAATTCCAAGATATCACCTAGATCCCATGCTTCCTTTGACAAAATAGGAAATGTTGGCATAACCTTGATACATCCATCCTTGTGACCAAAAGTTCTCCTCTCAAATGTATTCTTACCAACTAAATTAACAACACTATGAGAGAATAATGTTGTTGTCTTATCTTGCATACCATGGATCATGACTAGAGAATATTCATCTCCAATCACCAACACATAAGAAATCATAGCTTAGACATTAAATCTGAAATCATCAACATTATTCTGAATTTATTGGCCCCAATTTTGAGTAATCTCTTTTACCTTGTATTGTGTTACTCATGGGACTTGCCTCTTATGAGAAGTCTCCTTAATTATTTTTCCATTCTTTGAATGATGGAAAATCTAGAATAGTTCTTTGTTGTCCCCACCATAACTTGAACTAAAATTATAAGGGTGTTGACCCTCTAAAAAATAATCTAGAATTGCCTTAGTATGGATCATTGAATATGGGGCATGAATATCATTCCTTAGGATACAAATAGAATGTTCATCTAATTTGGTTGAATTAGAGGCCTTTAATATATTTGCCTCTATACTATTAACCTTGTTAATTACCTTCATGTTGATGCAGGAAATCGCACCCGGGGCAAGGAGGCCTAGCTCCTGCCTTTTCCTTGCAACATGGAAACTCCCCTTTCACTTGTGGGACCGGTGAAGCTGGAGGGGAGAGTCTCTAGATAAGGGCTAGCTCCCTTTGATGCATCATGTTTGTTCCATCAAGTGATAACACATACATATATAGGTATATAATGAGGGGGGGATGAGAAACTGTTGATGTAGGAAATTGCACTCGAGGCAAGGAAGCCTAGCTCCTGCCTTCTCCTTGCAACATGGAAACTCCCCTCTCACCTTTGGGACCAGCGAAGCTGGAGGGGAGAGTCTCTAGATAAGGGCTAGCTCCCTTTGATGCATCGTGTTTGTTCTAGCAAGTGCTAACACATAAATATATAGGTATATAATGGGGGGAATGAAAAGAGAGAGAGATGCAAGAAAACAAACTACTCTAAAGAGGTGATGGCACCAAAATAAGTTAACCTTCACACCTTCACACTTGAAACTAGACAAACACATACATACACTACACACTTGGCAGAAGGACCAGGCTACAAGAAACTAGCAGGGAGGCTTTCATGAAAACACAAAAAAATAGAAAATCACTGAGGCGCTATGAAATGCACACTGTAAGTAAATTCCTCTATTCTAGTCTTTCAAATGCCAACTCTTCTCCTTTCAACTGCAGAAATGGCACCTTGTAGACAACAGGTACATTGGTGTTAGACCTATGAGAGCATTAAGATACAATGACTGAACACAAACAACACTCAGCACATACTCTAAAATATCTATCCAAATGGAGGTAAAAAACTATGTTTATTGATTCAAGTGGAAAATTTGCCAGGGTTGTGCCTTAGCAAAATGTGGAAGATCTCTTTTACAAATGACAAGTCTTTCATATATAATAAAAACAAGGAGGCCATTTGGCACTCCTTTTTTACAAGTGGTTCATGCGTCCCTTCATTGGGAAGAAGAAAAACACTGTTGTCAATGTCATCTTTCTAGAAGAGGCCTGCTGGAACCATGTTGTATAATCACCCAAATTGACTTTGGCATTCAAACATTAATGTCAGGACATGGCCGCTCCTCTTTTCTACCAACAGACTATGATTTGTCTTCTTCCAATGCCAATTTGGAGAAAAATAGGTCATGTCACTCAATAAATCTCCATCTCTTCACCACTTGGATGCTTTGTCTTTTTCTGCCTTTTGTCTTCTTCCTGCTCTTTCAACCCTCGGGGGTGATCTCTTGGTTGGTCACTGCATTCCTTGGGATTTTCCATGCTTGACGCTCAAAAAGTTCAAAAACAAATGGCTAGTTTATTGCATTAAAATTGATGGCCTTTGGGACATCAATGTCCTTGACAAACATCATCCGGTCTTTTCCTTTGAAGTGCGGCCTCCTTGAACCAAGCTATTGAACCAACCCATTGAACCAAGATTGGTTTAATTAGTTCAACAGTTCAACCACTACGCGCTGATGCCTTTGAACGAAGATGTTTGAACTTGCCTTTGAACCATTTCGTTAAACCATTCATTGCATTTTAACCACTGAACCAAGGCCGAAGAGTTGAACTTGCCTTTAAACTAATGCAACCAAAAAATGAATTGGCCTTAAACAGCAGGGGAGAAGTTGACCAAAATTTTGCCTGTGGGCAAAATTGGTCAACAGATTGGTGACTCACAGGGGAAGCATGCCTACTATGCTTTAGAATCCAGTTGCCTTGCAGTCCATTGGGCATGGAGTCAAATAGTAACTTTGAAAAATAGCAACAACTCTGTCAAAACTTAGAACCAATCACGCAGATCTACCTCTGAGCAAAAGAAAGCATACACAAGACTAAGAAAACTACTACTTATGCAACAGCACTTAGGGAAAATAGGAAAGAAAACAAGGGAAAATATGTACAAGTGAACCCAAAAATTAGTGGAAATGCTTCAGATGTATCCCATTAACTAGGATACGTAGTTCTTCGCCATCCAACTTGGAAAGTTGGAACGCATTATGCTGCTTACACTGAGTAATTATGTAAGGGCCACTCCATAAGGCATCGAATTTGGCATGTTTTTTGGGCTTAGCTCGATCTTCATCCCATTTCAATACAATTTCTCCTTCAGAGAAATCTCTTGACAAAGATTTCTTGTCAAAGTGCCTTTTTACTTGTTGTTGGCGACTTGTCATAGAAGCCATAGCCTAGTCCCTCACCTCTTGGAGCTCCATTAGCTCACACAGCCTGACCTCCATGCTGGTTCCTTCTTCAAATTGTAGCTGGTGGGTGAGATCCAATGCTAGTAATTCAAGTGAGATGGGAATCCTAGCTTCCCTTCCATATACAAGCGTATATGGAGAATTTTCGATTGCTCTCTTTGGAGTAATTTGGTCGGCCCATAGAGCTATCTTTAGCTTGGCATGCCAAGTCCTCTAATTTTCTTCCATGGTCCTCTTTATGATTTTGATCAAATTTTTGTTGGTGGACTCAGCCAGCCCATTCCCCTATGGATAATATTTTGATGAAGTGCTGAGGTATATGCCATACCTTAGCGCCCATTCACTAGTTTTGGTTGCCAGAAAAGTCAAGGTGTTATCTGAGATTATGGTGGCTGGGACCCCAAATCTTGTTACCAAGTCCGCATAAAACTCTAGGACTATGCTTTCATTCACCTCCCCTTTTTTATTATATAGCTATATATATATATATATATATATATATATATATATATATATATATATACCTGTATTTTCACTTGCTAGAACAAACACGATGCATCAAAGGGAGCTAGCCCTTATCTAGAGACACTCCCTTCCAGCTTCACCGGTCCCACAGGTGAGAGGGGAGTTTCCATGTTGCGAGGAGAAGGCAGGAGTTCAACCTCCTTGCCTCAGGTGCAATTTCCTGTGTCAACACTTCCCATATTTGTCCTAAAAATCCATCTCATATGGCAATGGATTAATCTTTGGAATGCTTGGAAGATGGGTTCAGGATTTTCGGAAAAGATCCTCTTTCCATTTGGTGTCCTTCATCGTATCCTAATTGTTAGAATGATTCTCAAGATAATCAAAATATTTTAAGGACATAGTATGATGATGATATAATAAATATTTTATATGAAGATAATCAAGTTGTTTGACCTTCTCTTTAAATTTATTTAGGTGTTGTCTTGTTTGAATGGCTATCAACTTTGCCTCTTTCTCTCTTTTTATTCAGACATCACATCTCCTTTGGGTCCTTATCACATCTTTTGTGCTTACTTTCAATCTAGATGGTTTCCTTTCAACTCTTGGATCATTAAACTTTGCCTCACACATTTATTTTATGCCCTTATTTTTTGTTGAACTCTTAGGGCAATCAACCAATGGTGTTTCCTTTTTCAAAATTTCTTCCTTGGCTTCCCCATCCCTTTGCTCTTTTTTAGGTTTTTAGAATTTATACTTTGACTTTTCTATTTTCTTTTCTTCTACCCAAACACTTTGTACATTCAAATCTATATCTTTCCCTTTGAAGGGCTCTTTGTTTTCAATTTTCATGGTGGATTCCTCTATGGGCAGCTTAATATTTTATGGTGACAAAGTATTCATCACTTCTAATGGTCCTTTTTAACCTTCTAAGGGAGACTTTGGAGGTCTAGGGCTTAGCCCTACAAACTTCATACATGCCTTGGGACCCATTACCTATAGTTACCTATGAGATTATTGCATATCTTCCAACATATATTCCATGGCTTCTAGTGTTGTCTTCATCTTTTTGTCATTTCCCTACATGAAGAAGAATTTGTAAACAACTCACTATCTACAGTTGGCTAGAAAATGGCTCTGATACCACTACAACATCCTTTTTAGGGTAGAATCAGAACCAAAGGGGTTTCCCAACAAACCCTAATAATAAATGTAATTTTATAATTATTTTTAAATCAAACCATAAGAAAATTTAGAATTATGAAAGTGCCAATTAAGGCACAAAATCAATTTTTTATTTACCAAATAATTACAAAAAAATCTATAAATATTATAGCCAATAATAGCCCATTCAAATCTAATTTTTTATCCCAATTTAATGGTTGGAAAAATATAAGAAAAATACCATAAATGTTTTAATGCCTTAAAACTAAAGTTAGGATTTAATTATCCTTTAAAATGTCACTAAAACCCCTAAGAGGAGATTCATTTCCCTTTGTAGAAGTTAGTTTCCCTCCCTATACAGTTTGTTTCCCTTCTAGGGCTCCTAAATCAGCTCACTAGCCTCTCAAATTTGTTCATTACTCTTCCTTGATTCCCCTTATGCTACATGAACCTTAAAATAGTGTTCAAAACACCTCAATGGATCATTTATACCCTATGAAACCTTTGAAAATAAGGCTGCCCATCTGAAAGGTAAGGGTTTTCTTACTTACTTCAGCCTTCTAATGAAGGTTTTCATCTTCAATGGATGAAGTCAAACAAATCATACTTAAACTTGTGATTTCAATTCATAAACATAACATGAGTCCCCTAAATAAACTCCTCTTTCCCTTTTATATCCTTTCCCCATAGGGGTACATTCCACTTGGAGGGAAAATTCAAATGATCAAAAAACAACTTCCTTATAAATTCACTTAAGGGCTAATCTTGTCCATGACCCTTAAAAGTCCCCTTCTTAAGTCAAAACAAGAAAGGAGTTACCAACATATTCACTTTTAGAAACTAAGGCATATTATTAATTTTATTTAAATTATTTAAAAGAATACTTTTTATTTTAATAATAATTTTATATTTTATTTTTAGAAAAGGGGACATTATAGTTGGGATCGGCTTCATGCTTGTAATATTTTCCATTGTGATTTAACTTAATGGATTGGCTACCAAAAGAGGTTATATTTATCATGTGATAAGTCTAAGGATAACCTAAAAGGATATTATAATAAAGTGGAAGATCTAAAACCATCAACTTGGTGTGTACTATTTTTGGCTTGATAGTGAGGGGGAGCCAAACGCAACCAAAATGCTTTTGATTAGTTTAATCAAATACATAACATTTGATCTTGTTTTTTTAAGGTCAAATTTGGAATATCTGATTTGTTGGATTATCCAAATGTAATTAACATTAATTACCAATCCTTCATCCACCAATACTTTCCTTATTACAGTATTATTGATGACAATCTTAATAAAAAGAGGTGGATCATCGACAAGAAAGAGGATTTCATCATTAATCATGTCTTCTTCAGGAAACTCTATGGAAAGTTTCTTAGAGGAATAAGGTTGAAAAATGGTTTCAATTTCATGGACTTCCATAGGTGTGGGACCTTATGAAGGTTGTTTTCTATGTCCTAAAATTGTTGCATGAGAAATTTTTAATGATATGGTGATGTTCTCATGAGTTTCGTTAAAGGAGTTTTACAAGGCATAGAAATAAGTTCATCTAGAAAATTCCATAATGATTTAGGGTTATATCCATAATGAGTTTTAAATTAATTGGTAATAATGATTTTATGAGGTAGTATAGTAGAAGTATTGGATGTGTTGTATTTAGGTTCTAATGGTGGAGCATGATTATCACTAGGTGGTGAGTCGAAAGAAGATGTAGTTGTGGTAGTAGTGTCCTTAATAAGTTATTCTTAGAGAAAATTATTCTTAGGTTTAGTGACAATATATTTGTGAGAAATCTTATGAGGTTAGTTAACATTTTCCACATTCACAAATTGGGAGTTAGTGTAATAATAATCATAGTTAACGTCAATAACACAAGTGAATTTGTTTGAATGTTGTGCATTGGGATTAGATAAGTAAGATGATTTTTTAGATTTTAGATTAGTAGATTTAGGATTAAAAGGTTGGTAATTAGATGATTTGAGGTATTATTTATGATTTTATTTGGTGATGAAGTCATTATTGCAATTTTATCCCAATATGGTATTTACCACAAGTTCTTAGACTGCACGGTCATTATTGTAGTTTTATCCTAATATGGTATTTACAAAAATTTCTTAGAGTGCACGACATATCTCATGAGAGTAACCAATATTGGTATGGAACCAACAAAATTTGCTAGGATATACCATGATGGAGGGGTAGTATAGTAGACATATGATTTGGATGGAGATAAATTCTTTTTTATCTCTTGTATACTAAATGGAGGGTGGGAAGTAAGTCAATTATTTGATTTAGGTGCTCCTACTTTAGATTGGGGTAAATTATTTTGAGAAGGATTAATATTGATTGTGTTGGTTTGTTTGAAAATATTCCTTTTTGGTGTTTTAAGATGGTTCAAATAGAACCATAAATAAATATTATCGTTTTGCATGGTGGAAATCCTCTTCTAAAGTTTGGGGAGATAAGATCATAACCTTATATTAAAGGGTGGATTTAAGAGTGGTAATAAAGAGTTTTAAAATATTATCATCACTCATGTTATGGTCCACTTTACGTGCTAATGATTTTCATCACTTGTTAAAATCATGGGTAGATTCATTAGGTGATTATTTAATGTTAATGATGTTGTTAAGCGTTTAACCCTAAAATGAGATATCTCTAGGTTGGAGTTACCTAGTTGTTTATTAAAGGGGTATATATAAATGAATAAGCACAAGGGTGATAATTAGATCTAAAATAGCCAATTGGGTGCTAAACTTAGATGTAACATATGTTTAATAAAATGAGAATAGGCTAAATATAGAAATTATAACTAAGATATGTATGGAAATGATAAAGAATTAATATAATTAGTTGGTTCTAATGTTAACACAATGTTAGATCTAAAATAGGTAAGAAGCAGTCCAGAAGAAGATTATGAAATAGTCATCAGATTCTAGATTGGATGTTTTTGGAGTCGTGGACATTAACATTAACCTTGGATGGTTTTATTGATGCTAATGTCTAGGTTTGACACAAGTAACCTATACAAAACACCTACTAGAAAAGGATGTGACCACCTAGGTGCTTCTAGTTTTTATTTCACCTTCACTCTAGTGCATTCAAATCTAGGTCATTGACTATCAATCCTCATGAAATGTCAAAATCTTAGTTCTTCATCTTCATGGTGACCTTGGGGGAAAATGGGTTAGTAAGCACATGATGTTGAACTAACCTTAAATACCCCATTGTTAGTGAGCATTGCCTACATATCCAATAATTTGAAGAGGGCCTCAAATTGATTTAGTTATCCCCTATGTGTTAGATTATGTGTAAAACATGCAATATGTGTAAATCAAGTATAATAGTGACCTAGTTTGTAACTTGGAAAATTGGGATCTTGGGATGTTTCTTTATTAATTTAAAACTATATATGTGTTGTCCCTATGACTAATATGATAATAGGAGGAAATAAGGAATATTTTCTCAATTGAGTACTTGATAGAATTCTTTGATAAGTTGCCTTAGTCTCTTTTGGTCTTTTCTAGGTGAAGAATGAATGAGGTTTGATCTTGTATGTGTATCAATTACTTTTGATAAGTAACTCACATTAAATCACTTAGGTTGACCAATAGGATACATTTCATTTGAAAAATAGATGACTTTAGGGCATTGAACACTTGTGTTGGGTTAGGGCACTAGCATCGATGCTAGTGTTTATCCTAGACATTTGTGTCCAAGGAGCAAGAGAGTAGGTACAATCTAAGAACTTATAAAGATGAAAGATAAAAAATATTTAAAACATTTTGGTCAAGATAGAAGGCATGGGCTATCATCATAAAATTGATCAAACTAAGAGATATGCTAAATGTCACAATTTAGAGAAAATGTGAGACTTACAAAAGTGGGGAAAGGTACAAAATTGAGAGGAACAACCAAGGTTTGAGTTTTCCAAGTGTGTAAGATTTAAGTGTTATATAATCCATAAATATCATCTATATTTTCCCCCATTTAATCTAGTAATGAAATTTCTAGTTTAAAGGAAAGGAATACGTACTTGGGTATGTGTATAACACACCTTGTCTTTATGTGTGCCCAACTTGAGTGCTTTGATGGTAACTTATATGATCCCAATGAGTGGGTGTTATGATCCACACTTATAATATTTAGAAATAATGCATAATATAATGTATATCAACATAACACAAAAGATATAGGTGGGCCAAGATTCCCAATGTTTTATTTTAATTTGGGTTTAAGCACTTAATCTAGTTGTTTAACTTAGTTTTGGACTCATTACAACTAGGCACAAAGATAGTTTATTCCCCTAGCACTTAACATTTATCACTCAATTATGCTGGCATCAATTCACATAAGGTGTGAGCCTTATGCACTCACCCAAAGTATAGCATAGAAATAAATTTGGCCTACATTGGGCTAGTTGTGCCATGGAATAATGCATCACATGTAGGACTTGTTTAAAATAAAGAAGGCTTTTGGTGGATTCATGGGTGCAAGCCTTTTTGGGATAAGATTGATGATTTATAGGTGCAATCCAATTTAGGGAACTCATTTTGGCCATAAGGGTGTAATTCTTTATCAATTTAGTTATATAACCTCAAGGGCATAAGTTTATTTGTCACTAAACATAGCACCATTTGGTTACTCTAAGGGGTCAAGGGGATGCTTTCACTAGAAGGATCATTATGGGCTCATGCATCTAGTCAAGGTACCAAAGTTTGGGTGAATGACCTTATATACACTTAGGCTATTTCATATAATATGTTTATGTCATTTATCACACAAGGATGCCATTAATGACTTAGACTAGAGCTTCACTACAACCTAACATTCATATATTGAAATTACACTATTGTAACTATTGCATTCAAATAACATTACCACAACCACATAAACCAAATCAAACTCAATTAGGTGCAATGTCATTCTTCATTAAAAAAAGTCCCAATAAATAAAGTACATGACAAGTGAATTAGATTAAATGCTTATCTAAAGCTCCTAACAGCCTAGGGGATCACAAGTGAGCTTGGGCACTACAATGTGGATCTTCAAAAGTATCCATGTTAATCCTAAGTTTTAATGGCACTCAAATAAATGTATCTAGAACTAATTCTATAGAGATTCACTACATAAAATCACATCTCCTCCTTTTGCTCATTATTTTGAGCTCAAATTTATAACACACATGAGCATCTTCTGCTAGGTTGGAGTTGCACACACTGGGTGTTGAACTAGATATTTTACAATCATTCTACCATCTCCATTACCTTGCACCTTTCATGTTATGAGTATCACGTGTATCCACTCATGAAGATGTCCCAAAAAATTGGGCATGAGTTAACCACCTATCAGTTGGTGCAAAGTATGCATTGATTCCTCTAGCTGGCACAAAAAGGGATCAAAACAATAATCATACTAAATGATTACCTCATATTGAGATGTTTATTGTGTTGGCATGGATCCATACTTATCCAAAATAAGGGTCCAACATTACCCCATATAAAATTTCTAGTCTACCCTTGGATTAGTCTTTCAAATATTTTAGTGTGTAGAACTCAGGCATGCTCTCCTTCAGCTTGATACTGAAGTCCTTAAAGCCCTTGATAGCGATCTTGAGTTCCTTGGCAACACTGTCTATCTCCATAGAGATAGTGCTAAGTGTGAGTACATCTATCTTCTTTAATTCCTCCCTAAAGGCCTCGAGACTTAACTTAGATTTTTTCACTCCTCCATCCAATATTTCCCATTGTTGATAGGCTTTAGTCTGCAAGGCATGAAATATTTTTCCAGGTTATGTTCCTAGTCTTTGATTTGGGTGCTTAAAGCATTGACCTTATCCATTATCTAGGTGCACTCTGACCTACTTGTAATGTATACCTATACCATTATCTCCTCCTTCTCCCCATTTACCTACTTGAGACATGTATCTATGATTTATGCTTGGTTAGAGAAGCTACAAAAGATGGTGTTGGTTGCATCTACACCCTCTTGAATTTTTTTGAATAGTTCTTCTACCTCTTCAAGATTTGTAACTATCTCCTTTTATAGTATGGCACATGGGTCCTCCTCTCACGTTGGCTCTGCCTTCAACCTCAAGAGCATCTAATCCATTAGCACACATACTTTATCAACCTCTGAGAGGTTTGATGTGTTAACACCATCCAAGAGGGATGGCTTGACTATTTTTATGTACTTGACTAGTTACTACAACTTAAACTTGATGGCCTATGCTTCTCCTTTGCATCTTGCAAGATTTTCTTCCATTTATTTACCCTAACATCATTAATGATATTTTTTCATGTGAATTCATTGTCCATCTAAATGAGTTCATTGATAGACTCAATTGGGTTCATGGAATGGGGATTTAGGATAAAGGAGTCTTACCCCTCCTCAAGTTTACTTGTGCCCAAAATATCCTTTTGAGGCACCTCAAAGTGAGGCTCATCTATGTAGCTATCGAATGCAAACAAAAATTATTTGTGCATCTTATATGTGGTAGATTCAAGGAGTATGTATTCAAACATGTATAAGTCTTCCTCTATATACCCCTTTTACATCTTTTCCTTGAGGCTCAATTCTTCACCTTCTTCTATGATGGCCAGCTCCATGTGTTATTCTTCCTCTTCATTGATACTACCACTTTCTTTAGTAATTTCTTCTTAGGTTTCTTCTTCTTATTCATGTAGGGGTTCTTCTTTGGAATTGTCCCCTTTATCCACTTCTTGTCCATGTACATTTGACCCTCCTATTTTAATTGATTCTCTAACAGCACTCCTTGTTTATTACTTTTCTAAGGCACTAACATTACCTTCTTCTTTTTTAGATGCCCATTCATGACTTGGGTGCACCTATTGTGAAATTTATTTTTTTGTGATGGTGGGGGTGTTAGGTTCCTTTTCTATTGATTTTGCACTTGCATCTTCCTTATCTTTTTTAGCCTTTTCTTCTTAGGCTTTCTTTTTCTCAACCTTCCTATTCTTTGTTAGTGCTAAGGCCTTTTCTTCTTTAGCCTCAATATTCTCAATCTCATCCTGGGTCATTCCTTTTTCTTTCCTGGCATCCCTTTTCTTTTCTAGCACCAACACCTTCAGAATTTCTACTTTGCTCATCCCTAATTTCCTATATGCCTTTCTCTTTTCCTTAGTTTATAGAGATTATGTGGTGAGCTCTTTAGGTGAGATGCTCATGGATTTTCTACTTCTCCAAGCATGGTGGTAGTGTTGACTTGGAGGGCCTTTTGAACCTCCTCAATGTTGGGCTCCTCTCCCATTTCTTCTTCTTAAACAATGTAAACTCTTGTCCCTACTTATTCCCCCTCCATCTTTTCATGCAGCTCTTGTGCTTCCATTTCTACCAAGGTTATTGTTGGAATTGTAATGAGACCCTTAGAATTATTTTTCTTCTCCTTTTTATGTGGAGAAGTAGTCCCTGGCATGAAGGCATGTGCTTTTTATTTAGGGTAAAAGGAGTTACTTCTTCATCAGAGGTGATCTTTAACCTTGGGTGCTCTTGAATTTCTTGAAGTGTTTCTCCCCACTTTTTTGGGGTATATTTATTCTACACTACTCATGTCAGCTTCCCTTTATCACTAATTTAGAGGGGGAGATCATCATCCTTATCAGGGTGTGCACCCTTCTTTCTTGGCTTCATCTCATAATATAACATATGTATGTGCCTGAGTATTACTTCCTTCTAGAGGAGATGGAGGTTAGTGTGATCTAAGTCATCCTCCTTGTCTTTTTTAGCTTTTTCTCTTAGGTGCATATATTGGCACTGTAACTTGCTCCTCTCCAAATCCATAACCTTCATTAGGATGTCTAGTTGATATGCATTAGGAATTATCCTTAGCACATCCTTAAAATACTTCATGGAAAATGTGTAAGGGAGTTTTAGCTAGCCTAAATGGTTTTTGTCTGTGAGTACCAAGTGTACTACATAGAAGTGTTTCATAATGGTGAAGGTCACCATTACAAACATGTTCTATAGAAGCTCTTTAGGGATATACCATTCCATCCTAAATGCATCTATGTATTGTGCACACTACCCCATCACTCAGGTATTGTAATTCTAAAATAAAGAAGGGGAGTAGGTGAAGTCCTCATACTTTAGTGCTAGGGAGTATTTATACACCAAGAATACCCAGAGATTATCTTCATCTCCATTAGGCACACCAATCTCCTCCATGACTATTAAAATTAATATTGACCCCCACCTAAAGTTCTTTTAAACTATATGACACTCAAGCACGTTCTTTATCATTTCCCTAGCATCAAATTTAGCAATGTTAAATTTGGACCCTTGCACCATATAATAGGTGATGCACAAGTATGCCTTGTTGATATTCATCCATCTTCCACTGAGGTAAATATTTGATCTCATGAGGCATGTCGTATCCCTCATACAAAGTTCCTATATATCCTTTAGTAGGAACATGAATCTTCCCTTATAGTACCCAAGGACTTTCATGACCCTTTCTACTTCAACATCATCCACCATCATCTAATGGATGTCTGCACCAAAGTCTAGGAGCTTAGTGATTCTACTAATTAAGCATGTTGATAACTACATGCACCTCCCTATAAATTAGAAGTAGTCCCCATGGAGGTGTGAAAGGAGGGACTGCATGAGTTCTTTTGGTTTACATAACAACTCATAGAGTTGAATTACACTGGTGATTATAAGTTTGTCTCAAATAGAGATGCTAAAAAATGTTGTGCCTACCTCTATCTTTTCTCTATTGTCAACGATCCAATCTTTCTCTAGCTTTTTCTTATTTCTTAGGGTACAATGGCAGTATTATTTCAACTGGTAAGTGTGGGTGAATGATGCCCAAGTCTCCCCTATAAAAACCTTTGAACAAAATTGCATTTCTTAGTATGACATCTTTGCAAGTGCCTTAGTGTCAAATTCTATAATGTTTACTCCTATAACAGGTTGTGCCTTCTTCATAGTGACCATTTCTTCCACTATACATGCCCTTTTGGCATGATTCTATACCTAAAGTATACCAAAACTCATTAGTTTCTTTCCCATTCTAAACCAACTAGTGTTAAAACATGGTCTATTTAATTTTTCAAAGCCTATAATGTTTCTTGGCACTCCTCACAATCATGGGGTCTGTGACTGTAACTTTGAATCTCAAGATTTATTCACCATTAATGGTGGCCTTGGCATCACTAAAACTTTTTCCTGCTTAATTCTCTTATAATTCTTGCCCCATAAGCCTCCTTTCTAATCTCAACAGGAATGCAAACTCCTTATTTTTTCAACTTTTCTTTTTTGGTGGTTGTGGGTGCTCAAGGTTTCACTCTGGTATCATTTGCTCACTTTAGATCTAGTTCTACTCTAGTTATGTGCTTAATTTCACTTAAGGTTTGTAACCTAAATAAGTTAGCCTTTCACTTCTTTATACCTAAATTTTAGCTACCATCTTAATTGCAGGTGAGTAATGGCATGGTGGCACCTATATTTCTTGGAATCCACTAAAACTTGCAAAATCTATGAAAATACACTACTACCTATGCATTCAATGCATATGTTTGTGCCTCCACCATCACCTCATTAAATTCTCTAAATAGTATTTTTGGTGAAGTGACATGTAGTTCAAATGGTCACTTCCCACCTAAATTTAGATGGATACCAATTTTTTTTTATGATCTTCCTCATACACTTTATTTACTTGGCATGACCTTCACCTTCCTGATGGCAACTTGGGTACAGTGCTTCACATGCATATGATTCAGCCTCCAGGCTTCTATCTTCTCTTCCTATTATGCTTTCATTTCAAATGTGCTTTCCTATCTTGGTCAATTTCTCTAAACTTTCATCTCTTGCATTGGCCTATCCTACCCCATACAAATCCCTTATGTTGGTCCTCTAGTACTCCACTCTCCAAGTGTCTTACATACTTAGCATCTTGTGCACCTTCCTTTCATTTCATGTGCACTAGTTTCTTGTACACCACCCTTTGTTACTTGGTACTCATATGTTAAAATTTTGATGAATTTCATGCACCCATAAACTTAGGTGTATGGCCTTAAGTGTGTAGAAAGAAACCTCACTCGACTCACCTAATTGGTATTATGTGTGGAAGTGCCATAATGGTTTTCCTATGGGCCTAAAATCTTATCGCTTGTTGAATCTTATGCTTAAATATCTTTTTCACCTATTTTTTAAATTTGGTAACTTCACATGCCCAAAACTTAGGTTTTTGGCTTAAGGTGCTTTAGAAAGCATCTATGCTCAACTCACCCAAGTGGATTTATGTGTGGAAGCACCAAAATATTTTACCGATAGGCCTCAAAGTGTTACTTATTCACCTAACATGAATAATAATACAAAACATTGTTAGGACTTATCCAAAGTCTTAACTTAGGATTTTGTTGTGTTAGGATATTTTAATAATTGTAAGTGGGGCATGCATATTTTATAAATATGCCCCCATAAATAAATTAGATTAACTTTATTTGGGTAGTTTTTATGTTTGAGTTAATTAATAATGTAAACTACCTATCAGGTGGAATTCCCATAGGAATTAGTTAATAGGTTAGTTGGTTTTATCGGTATAAGGTGAAATCTTATAAATAAATGTTTATTTCATGTAAAAGGGTTAATGGAGTAAAGGCACCCTTTCTATGTATTTGATTTTTGGTGATTAATAAAATGCTTGTGGACCTACACTCAGTGGGCACAAGATTCAACCTATTTTGGTTTTTTACTATCAGTGGTATTAGAGAATGGTTTTTGAAAGCACGATGAATACAGGAAGCTTGGTGAATTTGGGAGAAGCAAGGTGAAAATATAATTCACATGGAATTGAAAGTCTCATGTGAAATCAAATTATGGAGTATAAGGTATGCTCTTTGAAATAAACTTTAGAGTGGTCTAATTTTGAAAATTTTGAAAAATTATTAAATTATTTAATTTTTTAAATGTTTTTTTACATTGGTTAGTATTAGTTTAAAATAAATAAGTTTGTATATTGGTCTTGTATGGCCATATAATTGATCAAGTTTTTTATACTCCCTGAATTACTTTCAAAACTCCTTTCTTAGCATTCCAAATTGAATTTTGAAGCTATAAATGATTCAAACTTGTTTTTAAAACTCCAAAAATTGTCCAAAAGCCATTTGTATGGCCTTTTTCCTCTAGATATTCTTGTGACTGGTGGAAATGGATTTCATTTATTTTTAACATCCATTTGCTTTGTATATAATATCTCTATGAGTTCCTGGAGATCATTAATCAATTCTCAAACCATACTAGAAGTTTTTCAAGCTGTAAATTGTAGTAATTTGGCCCAAATTTATAGAAGTATGGCCTTCCAACATTTTGTATCATCAAAAATGAGTTTTACTCAATCACATTTGCTTTTGTCAGTCTCAATCACTGTCAAATAAATAAATATTTAATCTTGCAAGGTTTTATATAGCCCAAGTGGAGTGTCAGAGGTTATCCAACTTTCCCAGATCAGCCATGGCATTGAAATCCTCAGTATGGCATTAGAACATTGTAGGAAAATAAAAAAATTCATTTTGAAAAGTTGGATATAGTTTTGATATAAATTTAGGGTTTGGTGGAGCCTACTTAAAGGTTGAAAGAATTGATGTTTCAATTTGGTCAAAAAAATTATTGATATTTTTTAATTTTACTCACCCAAGTAAATTTTTTTCTATTATCATAGAGCTAAAAATCAAGTTTATATAGAAAATTCTATCTTTATAAACTTGTAAATGTTCATAGAGTACTTGGAAGGACATATTTTGGATAAAATTTTGTAATAAGGAGGTCAAGGGTTCAAATCTTCCTTTTTGGAAGAATTTTCTTTATGAAGATGTTTTCTTGAAAAGGAATATTACCTTTTTGGAATATTTTTATATGCTTTGTAAGTTGTAAAAAGCATATTTGATTGTAAAAACATGCATACTTGTTGAAAATTTACATGTGAAGTTGTTATCTTTTACTATCACATATCTTGGGGAAATAAGGGTGTACTTCATGGAATAAGGTCTTTTGGTGAAATAAGGGTGTATTTTTTATTTTTTTGGTGTGGTTAAGTGAAAAACCCATCAAAATATGATTTTTTTCCTCTACATGGAGGTTAAGTGCAAAACCCCCTAGAAGCAAGTGTTTTGTGCAATGTGTTATCTGTGAAGTGTGGTATATGTGGTATTATTTGCATTCTCTTTTACATTAAGTTGTACTAACTTTTTTACTTATCATACTTGCATTTCTTTCAAGATGCCAAAGATTCAGAATTTGATTTTAGATGGTGATAGATTAAGGATTTCTAATTATTCAAAGCTACTTTAGTCTAATGGAAGCTACTTTAGTCTTTAAAGAGTTATGGGATATTGTTAAGAATGAAAATCTCACATTGCCAATAGAACAAGCTAAACTTGATACATTCAATTTATGTAATTCTAAGGCCTTAGAACTAATCAAATATTGTTGTACTCGTGAAATGTTTAATGGAAGGTACTTTAGTCTTTAAAGAGTTATGGGATATTGTTAAGAATGAAAATCCCACATTGCCAACAGAACAAGCTAAACTTGATACATTCAATTTATGTAATTCTAAGGCCTTATAACTAATCAAATATTGTTGTACTCGTGATACTTATATTCATATTGAAAATTATGTTCCTAGTTACACTGCATGGAAAATATTGTTTGATTTGTATGATAAGAAACCTAAACATATGAAGATAGAAATTCATATACAGTTGTTTACTTTGTCATTAGAGGATGATGGGGACATGGGGGATTATATGTATAATTTAAAGGACATTGTTACTGAGTACACTAAGGCTGGGTTTGGTAAATTAGATGATGATCTCATAGTCACTACTGAATTAAAAGGACTACCTAGGTCCTATAAGAACTTTGTAGAAATGTTGCATGTCTCTGACAAGATCACAAGCATCACTTTTGACAAGTTGGTTAAATTTATTATCCAACATGACTTCTCTCTATCCAAGAAATCCAAGAAAATTGAGGAATCCCATGTTTTAGAATCTAAGCCTAGTTCATCTTTTTATGGTCATCAAAATAATAGAGGGAATAGTTATAGAGGGGGTCAAGGTTATAGAGGAGGTAGATATCAAAATAGAGGTAGGGGTTATTCAAATCAACAACAATCTAGCCATTATCATTTAAATGAGACAAGTGATAGAGGATGTGGTCACAACTCTTATAGGGGTAGAGGTCGAGGTAGATCAGACATTTAGTGTCATAGATGTGGAAAATTTAGTCACATTGTCTCTCATTGTAGGATTCCTTTTGAAAAAATTTAGAGGCCACAAAAAGTGACTAATTCTAAATCTATTCAATATGTTGATCATGACTATGATGAGTATATCAATGTTTCTCATGAATCTGCATTCACTACTTTAGGGCACATTGATTATATGGAATATGAGGCTAGAGATGAGCTCACAAATGTATGGGTTTTAGACACAGGAACAACCAAACACATGACATTCAAGTGAGACTTCTTTTGGACTTTCAAAGAAGCTTCTCTCTCTCCATTTTCCTTGGTAGATAAGTCTATGCATACTCCACTAACACTTGTATCTATTCAAATTCTTCTTCCTAATGGATCTATAAAATACTTGGAGAATGTTTGGTATATTCTCACATTGAAGAAACATCTTATTTCCTTGGTAAATATTTAAAAGAAAGGTTATAAAATTGTGCTTGAAAATGGGCTCATTTAAATTAATTTAGTGAATGATGGTTACAAAACCATGTATATAGGATATGAATATGGAAACTTGGTTAGATTGCATTGTAAAGTGCTTTCTCCCATAGTGGAACTCATAGCAGTTATTGACACAGGTACAGGTGCTATGTCTACACAGTGGTTATGGCATCTCCACTATGGACATTTTAATATTCACTCTTTAGTGGACTTACAAAGATATGGTGTGGTAAGTGGATTACCCACTTTTCACAAAGATAGTATTCTTTGTGAATCATGTGTTTTAAGTAAATAGAATCAAAAAAAATTCCCAAAAACTCTTCATGGTGAGTTAACAGATGTTTGTAATTAGTTCAGAGTGATGTATGCAACATGAAAAAGTCATCCAGTAGTGGGTGTAGTTATTTTTTGTTGTTTATTGATGATTTTTCTATGATGACTTGGGTGTTTTTCATGAAAAAAAATTAGAAGTTTTCACTAAGTTTGTTGATTGGTTACACTTAGTTGAAAAAGAAATAGGTTCACACTTAGGCACTCTTCATTTAGACAATGGTGGTGAGTATACTTTAAATGAGTTTTTGGATTATTATCGAGAACATGGAATTCATTGATAATATAGTAATGCTTACACTCTATAGTAGAATAGAATATCTAAATGAATGAACAAAACATTAAATGGCACAGCACGTGTTATGTTGCGCTATAAATATCTTGATGATAATTTTTGGGTAAAAGCCATTGATGTTGTAGTGTATTTGAGAAACAGGTCCCCCACAACTACACTTTTGGTACAAACTCCATATGAGGCTTGGCATGGGTTTAAACCAAAAGTTAAACACTTGAAAGTTTTTGGATGCCTTTATTTTTCTTTAGTTTGCACTAAACATAGAACTAAGTTGGAACCACAAAGTCAAAAATTCACCTTTCTTAGATATTCTAGTAATAAAAATGGGTTTCATTTACTTACATAGGATAAAGTAAAATTCATAGTTAGTAAGGATGTAATATTTGATGAGTTTGGGACCATGAACACTACAGAGATTGATTCTCAACTTGAAAGGTTAGACAGAAAAAATAAAAATGAGATAAGGGTTTGAATAAAGGGGAGAATTATTTGAGGTTGTGGTATGAGACTCAAATCCCTTCACTTTCCTCTCCTTCATATACTAATTCACAAGTTGATGATTTAGAAATTGTTGAAAATTATCTAAGTCTTTCTTCAAATAGTGCACATGCTAATCCACATGATGAGAATTTTGGTGTCCCTGATTTGAATAATTTGACTAAGTATCCAAAATGGGCTCAAATTAATTTTTCTAACTTGAAATCAAATTAATTTGGTTTAACAAGTCCTAAGAGTTCTCAAAAATAGGTAAACTATGCTATGGTTGTTACAACTTCTTCCCCTAAGCCATCTAATTTTGAGGAGGCATCTACTGAACATGTTTGGCAATAGGCAATGCAAAGTGAGTATGATTCAATACTCAACAATAAAACTTGGGTTTTAGTTGATCCTCCTCTACATGTTCAATCCATAGGATTTAAACGAGTTTAGAGGACTAAGTGTAAATTAGATGGCTCCATTGATAAGCATAAGGCAAGACTTATTGCAAAAGGCTATGCACAACAAGATGGTATTGATTATGAGGAAACATTTGTACCAACTACCAAATGGCACAATATTCATATGGTACTTTCCTTAGCTACATAAAATGTATGGAAAGTCCATAAAATGGATGTAAAAAGTGCCTTTTTGAATGGTGATTTATAGGAAGAAGTATTCATGAAACAACTGCAGGGTTTTGAATAGGTGGGTGTAGAACACAAAGTGTGTAAATTGATAAAAGCTTTGTATGGGCTCAAATAGGTACCTAGGGCTTGGTATGAGAAAATGGATTCATAATTAAAATCCATTTGTTTTTAATGTAGTGAATTTGATGATCCTCTCTATTTTTGAATGCAGGGTAAGAAATTGGTAATTCTTGTTCTCTATGTCGATGACTTATTTATCACAGGCAATGGTGAAACCCATAATAAGTCTATGAAGAAAGAATTAAAAGATGGGTTTGAGATGACATATCTTAGACTTCACTACTATCTAGGCATAGAGGTAACTCAGAAAGAGCATAGTATTTTCATTTCACAAACTAAGTATATTTCTAAGTTATTAGATAGGTTTGGCATGAGTGATTGCAAACCTCCCCTCACTCCCATGGAAAGTAACTTGAAATTGTCTAAGGATTCTAGTAGTGCCTTTTTTTATGGCACCAAGTATAGACAATTGGTGGGACATTTGATATATTTGATGACTGCCAAGCTCAATATATCATTTTTAGTTGGAATTTTTTCTAGGTTTATGTATGAACCTAGAGAAATTCATTGGCATGCAGCAAAAGGAGTACTTTATTACCTTTAGGGAATGAAAACATATGACCTTGAGTACAACCACAATAATAAATTCAAACTTTTTAGGTATTGTAATACAAATTTTGGTAGATGTATGGATGATAGAGTGTCCACAATAGGATACACTATGCATATGGGTTCAGCTACCATTATTTGGTGTTGTTAAAATTAGGATACAGTGGAAAATTCATCATAAGAATCAGAGTACATTGTAGCATGGGATGATTCTAGAGAAATTGTCTACTTGTGACACATTCTTGAAGATCTTTAGATTTCTCAGATAACTCCTACACAGTTATACATTAATAATCAGAGTGCAATCAAGATGTCCAAGAATCTAGTATTTCATGTCAAAACAAAACATATGGATGTCAAATATCATTATCTACAAATGTTGGTGGGAAAGAAAGCTCTTAATCTGATATATTACCTAATTGTTGATTAGATATTTGATATTTTCACAAAACCCCTTGATAGGATCAAATTTGAAAAATTTAGAAAAATGCTTGGTATGTGTCCAAAGACTTGACTTTGGATCATAGGGGGGTTTGTTAGGACTTATCCAAAGTCTTAACTTAACTTAGTATTTTATTGTGTTAAATAATTTTAATAATTGTAAATGGGGCATGCATCTTTTATAAAGACACCACCAGAAATAAATCACATTAACTTTATTTGGGTAGTTTTTATGGTTGAGTTAATAAATAATGTAAGCTACCTATCGAGTGGAATTCTCATAGTATTTAGTCAATAGGTTAGTTGGTTTTACCGATATAAGGTGAAATCTTATAAATAATGATTATTTCATGTAAAAGGGTTAACAGAGTAAAGGCACCCTTTCTATGTACTTGATTTGTGGTGATTAATAAAATGCTTATGGACTCGCACTCAATGAGCACAAGATTCAACCTATTTTGATTTTTTACTATCAAAAATAAGGAAATGTTTGGCTTGCACCAAACATTATTTGGTCAACATAACACAACTAACTTATGATAGGGAAGTTGATTTTTGATGACACAAGTACCATCATATTACCTATAAGGCTTCAATTGATTGTCTTTGAAATGCCTATGGAGCATTTCACTAGACAATGTGTGTAACTTCTATATGCCAGTTTATAATATGTTATGGATGACATATAGACCCATACACCTAATTTTTAGCTTTCTCATGTGCTTGAGTTACTTGGAGTCATATAGTAAGACTAATGCTCCTTCAGTCAGTACCTTACGCTTAATACGCTTGTCATGCCACAACTTTTGGTGTGCCTTCTCTATCTGTTGGCTCTACCTTGCTTGGGCATGCACCTTATCTAAGAAATCCAAGTGCTCTAAGCTCACACTCAAGGATTATTTTTCATCTAAATGACCAATATATGTAATATGCAATTATGGCACCATGAACTCTATTGCTAGAACTACTTCAGCACCAAACACCAATTGAAAAGGTGTAGCCTTGTTCAAGTGCTTGTAGGTTATATGATATGCCCATAGTACTGCTAACATTAAATCATCCCAATATTTATGACCAACATCACATATCTTTGTGATGCACATCCCTAGGATCTTATCGAATGCCTCAATTATGTCATTCACTTATGGATGATAAGGCGTTGTCTTATAGTGCACCACTATGTATTCAATCAGCAAGATCTACATAATTTTATTGATGAAGTGTGTGCCTCTATCACTAGTCAAACTGAGTGGGCACCCATAATGACTTATGATGTTATCCCATATAAAACTTATGGTTATGTTAGTTGTGCATTTTTTGGTTGGCAATGCCTCAACCCACTTGGTGAAATAGTTGATGGCCACCAGAATATATCTTGTGTCTATGTGCCTTGTTGTGGGAATGATTGGCCCAATAAAATCAATGGCCAATATTTTGAATGGCACCTAGGAAAGAATGGGGATGAAAGGCATCTTATCTTGATGGTTGGGATTCCCTATGCACTAGTATATGTCACACGCCTTGGTGTAATCTTTTACATCTTAGAACAAACTTGGCCACCACAAACCTAATTGCAACACCTTGCACATTATTGCATCTCTAGTGTAATGGCCTCTTGATATCCCTTCATTTACCTCACATAAAATGGATTCCAGTTCATGTTCTAATATACATCAGCATAGGGCTTCATCTCAACCTAATTTATACATTTCCCCGTTGATGAGGTAAAAAGGGGTGATGCAAATTACAAGCTATTTTTTTCTTTGGTTGTCATAGTCTAGGGTGTAGATCCAAATGTTATAAAATTGGCTATCTCTACCAAGTCCTCAGGGACATGATATACTTATATATTTTTGCATCCAGCATGTCATCCTCTTTGAATACTATTGCATCACCAAAGTTGATGCATGACAAATGGTTGTGGCCAAAGTTTATTTTCCAAGTTTGATGATAACTGAGAACTAGAATTCTTGAAACAAAACTATCCATCTACAAATGTGCCCATAGAGAATGGGCTTGTTCATGAGGTACCTAATCACCTCTTAGTCTATGGAGAAGATGAATTGGGTTACCAATAAGTACTACCTAAATTTTTATAGGGCATCTATTATGGTCAGTGCCTCATGATCAGTTGTTGTATAGTTTTGATTTTTTTGGGTCAATTTTCTCTTTACAAAGGAGATAGAATGATCCATATTTCCTTTGCTAGGTTGAATTATAATGGTGCCAATTGTAGACCTAACTGCATTGACATAGATGTGGAATGGGGTCATCTAGTTGAGAAATTGTAAAATAGGAGCACTAGCCAATTTGAACTTTAGGGTTTTAAAGTCATCTTGTTGCATCAGGCCCTAATAAAATGGGCCATCCTTATGCAAGATCTCATCCAGTAGTACCACAATATTTGCATAGCTCCTTATTAATTTCCTATAGTATCCATAATGACAAAGAAATGTGTGAACATCTTTCTGCATTGAAGGGGTCTAGAGCTAAATGATTATTATAATCTTTGTGGGATCAATGAGTAGACTATATTTATAGATAATATGCCTGAGCAAGGTTCCAAAGGGTGTCATAAAGATGCACTTCTTAAGGTTCAAGGATATCTACAACTTTTTTCACCTCTCAAATATTAGGCATAAGTTGTCATAATGGTCTTTCATGAGCCCATACATAGTCTAATCTTCTAGGTACACTTGGAAGAACTTATGAATAAAGTCCTTAAATACAATGATTACCACTCTAGAGAATACGATTGGCACATTTTTTAGTCCAAAGGGCATAAAATAATAAGTGAAACAACCCCATTCAATCATAAAGGTTGTTTTGGGCTTGTCCTCCTCTTTAATTTGGACTCAGTGGTATCTAGAAAACCCATCCATGAGGGTGTAAATCTCAAAGCCTGTGATGTTATCCAAGACTTCTTCAGTGAATAGATTTGAGAAGAGGTTAGTGATGCAGGTGATGTTCAATAGTCTATAATTGACACAAATGCAAATTTTCCCATCTTTATTAATGTTAATAACCATGGGGATCACCCACTTGAATTCTTGCACAAGGTAAATGACGCTTGTAGATAACATACCATCAATCTCCATCTTGACCTTGGCATAGAGATTGGGGTTCATTCTATAAGGGCACTTCTTGATAGTTCTTACACCATCCACTAGCTTTATATTCATTTTCCCAAGGGATGGGTTGGTTCCCTTCATGTCTCAATAATTTTAAGGGAACAAGTCTTTAAATTCCTTCAAAAGATCCATAATTCATGCCAGCTCTACATCAGACCAATATGCACCCAGAATAGCCATCTTTGGTTCCCCTTCTGAGCTAGTGTCTACCTTGGTAGTTTTGAGTGGTGCATGATATATCTCATTCCTCTCCTGATGTGATTCCTCAACTTTCCTAGTTCCCTTAGTTGTTTCAATGTGAATATGAATAAGATCTTCCACATCAAAGTTACTATCATCTACTTGGCACACTAGCTTTTGTTTGCCTATCAAGGTCATCCAGTTACGTGCCTTTTATGTTTCATCATCTTCTTCACTAGAGTTGCCATTGAGTTCTTTCTCCTCAAATAAATTTAGGAGCACAAACCCTTTCTCCCCAAACATATCTTTTAGGCACTCCTCTAGGATTACAGTGTCCTTGAACACTACCCTTTGAATTACTTACAATAGTTTGATCAATTCTAGGTTTTGTGAAAAAAAGGAGAAAGTGTGCATGAATCAATCTTTAATTAACTCCCAAATTTTTATCTCATATCACATCTCATTTATAATGTACCATACTCATGCCCATGTTTTCAAGGTCCTGTATTATGCATGCACCCATAAGTTCCTTGGGGCATTTGCGCTAAAGTTAGTCCATGTTTCTTTATATATGTACACATGTGCTATAGGGTAAAAATTTCCTTAATAGGTAGAGATATATAGGTCCTCATTATTTTTCCTAAACTTGGTGCATATTATTACTTTTACATCTTACCAAGTTGGCAAGCTAGGCCTTTGCACTGCCCACTAATGGGAGATAGTGCTCTTTAAAGTATACATCAGTGTGCCCATTCTATATATCTCCTTTAAGACACATGATTTGAGGTCATGAAAATAATCTTCCATAGGTTTATTCCCTTCATACCTTGGGATCATCATAATTTTACCTTTTCTCAAGTGAAACACTTTCTTTCCTTTCTTTTTGGCACAAGGGACCCATATTTTAGGAGTGTGATCAATTTGGACCTAGTCAGTCCTCATAGGTAATGACACTTTCAACTAGTGGTTTCAAAGATTATTTTTCCCATTGATCATAATAAATGTCAATGGTGTCTGAGGCTGACTATCCATCATCCCAAGAAAGCATTCCTTGGTTATTGGGGTTGAGAGTATCAGCACCTTGCATCGTGATGTTATATGTATAGTTGATCTCATCCTCAAAATCAACACTTTTTATGTAAGGGGTCCTTGGTAATTTAAAAAGGGGATAACTACCCTCTCCTTACCCATTTTAAAGGTCATGTATCACCTTATGAAGTGCATATCTACATTATTTGCATATTACCATTACCTTCCTAGGAGCGTTGGGTGATTTTCTTACTCTACCAATTTGATTACCTCAAAATCAGCTTAGAACTCAGTGCCCATGATATCTACAATGGTGTTCTTTATAATTTTGATGGGATGCACTCAAGTCTTGTTAGCCATAAGAAACACATGAGGGGAAGGCTTCAAAGCCTATGCATCTTCTCCCATACATTCTTGGTTAGAATATTGACCTCAATGCCTATGTCTACAAGGACCTCACATACCAACCATCCATCAATGGTGGTATTCATAAGGAGTTCTTGATCATACTCTATATTCTATGTATGCCTTACTTCTCCCACCCTCTCCATGTGGGGTGAAATATCTTCAGCTAACTTTTTCCCTGCGTGCTCTAAAATTATTTTTTTCAATAGGGGAAACATTCCTTCCATTTATAGTAGGTGTAGAATCTTTGTTAGCTCATGTATTTTATCCTCTTGTCTATATTTCTTCTTGCAAGAGGTATCAACCTACGCTTCTAGGTCTTGTACCAATTGGATTTCTCCTTGTAGATTTTGAATGATGCTCATGGATGTTGCAAGACATCTTTTTAACACATAGGGTTAAGTTAAGGCACAAATTTGGGCTCAGGCTATATTATGTGCTTAGTGTGGCTCTATTACCCATATTTTAGGAGCAACTCTGGTATTGGCATAACTGGAAGTTGAGTGGTGAATCCACTAAAAGTAGTTGTCTACACTTTGATTGGCTTTGTATAGGTTGATTATGTCTTCAGAGTCCACTTATCCATTTTTGTCTTACACCTAATTATTCATGTGCCCTTGTCTGCACTAGGTCTACCTTATGTCAAATTCTTATATAATTCAAGGCATTCCTCAACCTTATGTGTTTCTTAATAATACCCACATGTTGGATGTGTAGGGTATTCATGTTGATAATGCTCTATCAAATTACACTTATAACATGAACATAGTGGGAATCTTCCTCCACCGTGTCCTCCACCTCACCCTCTGGTGCCTTTTTGCATTCCATAGCCTAAATTTTATTGGCCATATCCCTCATTTCCTTGGGTTTCCTACCCTCTAACTGCTACAGTTGCTTACCTAGTGCCTCTCTCTATATTTCATGCATCTCATCAATCATGTGACAATCAGCTATGGTATGGGTATAGGTATCACATAATCGGTAACAGATGGTTATGTTAACTTGACTAGCATATTAAAATAAAGGGTAGTTATGAACATCATGTGCTTCATAACAAACCTCATATCTTAGAAGCAATGTGTGCACATTCCTTTGAGGTTAGTTATTCATGTTATGACCTTATGTTTCATAATCGGTACACCATAATATTCTTTGAGTATCTTGTGACAAAATAATGATCAGTTTATAGAGTTGGGAGGCCATAGATGCAATCTATGCCTCTATGAATGGGTTGATTCCCATATCACAATAAAGGGTAGTTATGAACATCATGTGCTTCATAACAAACCTCATATCTTAGAAGCAATGTGTGCACATTCCTTTGAGGTTAGTTATTCATGTTATGACCTTATGTTTCGTAATCGGTGCACCATAATATTCTTTGAGTATCTTGTGATAAAATAATGATCAGTTTATAGAGTTGGGAGGCCATAGATGCAATCTATGCCTCTATGAATGGGTTGATTCCCATATCAGTGCTCCCAAATGCCTTGATTTGGAGTGTAGCTTCAAGTGCTCTATGAGGGTCCATGAATGTCTTCATGGATAATGTTCTTCTGAATGGTACTAACAATCCTCTAACAAACCATTATGCATGTTGGTAGGGGTGAATTTCATAAGGAATCTTGCAAAGAATAGTTTTGAACCTGACATCATATAGACACACACTCTTTGATAGTCTTTGGTTAATTTACTTAAGCGTGGTGATGCTTTGTTGTTCAAAAGTGGGTATATCAATTCCTTCAAAGTGTTGTGGTCAATCATACCCTAGTTAAGATCGAATTTCTTATACCAAGTATGAGTGTGATCAAATAGAATTATCACAAATTGGGTTACTTTGTACTCTGACTAGGTTATACCCTAAGCATGCCATTGTAGTTCACATGTTAACACGTGCTCTACATAATTTTCCATGTCATGATATTCTATAAATTACATATTCATTTCATAATATATTTTCTATGAGGGGGCATTGGTATCTGAGGCACTTGCCCCACTAGTACTTGTCTTAGTAGTGGTCCTCCAATGCCTCTAGTTACTAGGTTGGGCATCAGCCCTATTATTATTGTTGGCATTATTGAGGTTGATGGTGTGATGTTAATCACTTGTGGCACTGAGCCACTTCCTATGGGTTATTGCCCAGTTTGTGTAGCTAACATTGGCTAAACTAAAATGCTTTCACTCATGTTATATGTTATTGAGCTAGCACCCAAAGGTCTAGAGGTATCCTCACTTAATTATTCATAAGGAACAACTTATTCAATCACAAAATTATAGTCCAATTCTACAAAATAGTCAAAGCCTATGTTGATATTAGGGTTAGTTATCACTCTTCTTTCTTCTTATAGTGGATCTAGCACATGAGCTTGCACTATAGGGTCAAAGGGGGTAAGCACATATGGTGCATCTTCAATGGTCAAATTTTCTAGGAACCCAAATCATTCTACACCTATCAACTATTGAGCTTGATTTATGGCTTCATTGTTTCTATCCTCTTGGCACTACTACCATTCAAGAGATCCTTCCCCATGCCCTCCCCACTCGCTAAGGGTTATTTTATCACTTCTAGGTTCTAGATCTTCTTTCAACCTATGCCTTCTCTTATTATAGTTATATCATCAAAGCTTTTAGGTGTCAATCTACTTGTCCCCTTCCATTGTGCTTCACCTACACATCCCTTTCTTCCCCATTGCATTACTCATACATGAAAGGACTTAGCCTTCCATTCTCATGGTTTTAAAGTCATAATTTACATTCAATTTCTTAAGCTCTGCATCTAACTCTTTCACAAACATGCCTCGAAGCTCATACAAAAACTAATACTCTACTAACTTAGGGTAGGAATATGTTGACACTATGAATTCAATCATGTAACTATTCAGCACTCCTTTCCACCATTTGTCTATAGCTCTAGTCTAAGTGGCATCAAGGTTCTCTAGCTTTTCTAAGCGTTCCTTCATCCAATCAAGGCACTGCCCATAGTTTCATCTCCTGTGGATTGCATAAGCAACCAATCATCAATACATATGATCAGATATTTAAGAAAATAAGACATCATATAGAGCATCATACAGGTTATTCTAGACCCACTTTTTTAGCTTTTTGCCTTTACAATATGGATGCTTCATACAAAGTTGTCTTCCACCTATTGCAGATAGTGCTTGATGTTCTCAAGGGAGAGTCAGAGCATTGTTTTATTATACCATTACAATAATAAAATTTAACATGGGTCCTGAAAATAGAACCAAAATGTTGTATTTTAATTGGGGTTTAGGCACTTATCTAGTTATTCAAGTTAGTTCTGGACTCATTACAACTAGGTGCAAAGATATTTTATTCCCATAGTATTTAACATTTATCACTCGACTACGCTAACATCAATTCACATAAGGTGTAAGCCTTATGCACTCAGCTAAATCATAGAAAATAAATAATTGGGGGCCACATTGAGCTAGTTGTGTCATGGTGTAATCCATCACATGTAAGACTTGGTCAAAATAAAGAAGGTTTTTAGTGGATTCATGGGTGCAAACCTTTTTGCACTAAAATTGATGATTTGTAAGTGTAAGCCTATTTTGGGAACTCAATTTGGCCATAAGGGTACAAGTATTTATTGAGTTGGTTCTATAACCTCAAGGGCACAAGCTTCTTTATCACTAAATTTAGTGCCATTCAGTTGCTCTGAGGGGTTGCTTTCACTAGAAGGCTCATTTTAGGATCACACATCTAGCTAGGATACCAAAGTTTGGGTAAATGGCCTTATCTACACTTAAGCTATTTCAAAAAATATGTTGACATCATTTATCACATAGGGATGCCATTAATGACTTAGACTAGAGCTTCACTACAACCTAACATTCATATATTTAAATTACACTATTATAACTATTGTATTCAATATGCATTCAAATAACATTACCATAACCACATAAACTAGATTAAACTCAATTAGGTGCAATGCAGATATTAATTAAAGAAAGTCCCAATAAATAAAGTACATGACAAGTGAAGCAAATCAAATGCTTATCTAAATCTACTAATGGCCCAGGGGCTCACAGGTGAGCTTGGGCACTATAATATAGATCCTTAAAGGCATCCATACTAATCATAAGTTTTAATAGTGGTAGAATCATTGTATCTAAAACCAATTCTATAAGGTTTCACTACATCAAATTACATCTCCTCCTCCTACTCACTAGTTTGATCTCATCTTTATAACACACAGGAGCATATTATGCTAGGTTAGAGTTATACACAGTAGGTGCCAAGATTGATATTTTACAATCATTTTACTAGCCCCATTACCTTGCACCCTTCATGTCATGATTGCCACATATATCCACTCATGAAGATGCCCTATAAATCCAGGTGCTAGTTAACCACCTACCATCTGGAACAAGGTGTGCATTGATTCCTCTAACTAGCACAAAAAGGGATCAAAATAACAATCATACCAAATGATTGACTCACATTGATATGTTTATCAAGTTAGCACAAATCCATAATTAGCCAAAATAGGGTCCCAACACCCAAATACTCAATAACGTAATGAACCATTACACCAAAACCTTGAGGTATTAATGAAATCCACCCATTAGGATCATAACATCCCACCACACTTTTGAAGCCTAGACTTTGGGCTAGATTTATGCCCATACACTAGGATCCCCTGCATGTACAAGCCTCAAATGAACACTAACATGCTGGCATATCCACTTGCTCTATGACTTGAACTTGGGTGGAATCTCTAATACAGATGTAATGAACCATTCCACCAAACCTCAAGGTGTTAATAAAATCCACCCATCAGGATCATAACATCAAACGTAACAAACCGTTACACTAAAACCTGAAGGCATTAGTGAAATCCACTCATTAGGATCATAACATCTCACCATGCTTATGAAACTTATACTCTAGGCTAGATTTACACCCATACACTAGGATCCCTTTCATGTATGATTTCCAGACAAACACTACCATTCTAGTGTAGCCACCTACTCTATGACTTGAAATTAAGTGGAAGCTCTAATACCAAATGTGAAAAACTATTACACCAAAACCTTGATGCATTCATGAAATCTTCTCATTAGGATCATAACATCCCACTATGATTCTGAAGTCCAGACTCTAAGTTATATTTGTGCTTGTACATTAGGATCCCTCACATGTACAAGCCCCAGATGAGCACTATCATGCTAATATATCCACCCACTCCATGACTTGAACATGGGTAGAGGATTTGATCCCAAATGTAACAAACCATTACATCAAAACCTTGATGCATTAGTTAAATCTACTCATCAAGATCATAACATCCCACCATGTTTTCAAAGCCTAGACTCTAGGTTAGATTTACGCCCATACACTAGGATCCCCTACATATATGAGCCCTGAATGAACACTACCATGCCAGCATATCCACCTACTCTATGACTTTAACCTAGGTGGAGGCTCTGATATTAAATATAACAAACTATTATACCAAAGCCTTGAGGTATTAGTGAAATCTACCCATTAGGATCATAACATCCCACCACACTTCCAAATCTCAAACTCTAGGTTGGATTTTTGCTCATATACTAGGATCCCCCATAAGTATGAGCCTGGGATGAACATTGCCATGTTGATGTAGCCACCCACTCCATGACTTGAACCTTGATGGAGGCTCTGATACCAAATGTAACAAACTATTACACCAAATCCTCAAGGTGTTAGTGAAATCTACCCATTAGAATCATAACATAAATGCACGTAACCAAGAGCATGTTACAGTGTATAATCAGTGCATATAATCTAGAATTGAAATTAATTTAAATATATTAAAATTAAAAGAGCAAGGTTTATGAGTACACTTGTGTGTTGATGTAACTGCCTTGCCTATTGATAGGTTGATTTGAAAAAGTACATCATTGTAAGCCTCTAAAATTAAGATTATAAAAATTATATATAAATATTGAAAGTGAATATATCTAAGGAGAGAGAGAGAGAGAGAGAGAGAGAGAGAGAGAGAGAGAGAGAGAGAGAGAGAGAGAGAGAGATTGTAAGTCACATGCCCCCAACCTTGGAGCAAAGGTGAATTTCCACTTGTAGTTGAGATTACCTCAACTATGCAACCCAATGATACTTATAACCTAGTGAGGTTGGATGCTACAATCAAGTCCAACCTAAAAAATTAGTAATATTGAGTTATTTAATCACCTCAACCATACCAAAAAGTGAACATACTACTACAATAGATTAACTCAATAAACTTTGTAAAAGTCTAATCTGGGTATCAATATGTAAAAGTTTATGATGTGGTAACAGTCCATAAAAGAGTATTGAAATCTAAAATTGATTTGGATTTTGTAATATTAGGCATAAATTGCATATCATATGTACCTTAGATATGTATCATGTTAAAATTATATATAATAATGGTACTAATGTATATAATTTTTCCACAATTGTGAACCTAAATCATATAACTATGTGCTTTGGCCAATTAATAAAACTATGTAAGTGTGGAGAACATGATTTCAAAGCATGCCTCCATTATATATGAAGAAATATAAAAAGTGATATAAGAACTCATGTTGAGAACATGTTTCCAAAACATGCCCCCACTATAATCAGGTGATGTTGAATACTGAATAAGTGTGGAAAACGTGCTTCCAAAACATGTCCCCAATGAATCTAAAAATTGTGCCAAGTGCGGAGAACATGCCTCCACTAATATGGCCCCCTTTTGAGGTGAGGTAAAGATAATAATTGGTATTTACCTCACCTCAAAAGGATAATACAACTATATAATCTATGAATGGAACCTTATAGCATATAGAATGAATATGTCTAGGTAGATATAGCAATGAAGTGCATAGAACTAATGTGATCACATGAAGGCCTAAGATGCATAATAAATATCATGGAAATGTCTATATAGTAACAACACAAGCTCAATAATCAATTAAGTACAAAAACAAGAGCATTCAAAAGTAAGTCAAAAGGCAATGGTCCAAGGAGACTATAAACAAAGGGCATGCTCAAATATCACACAATCAAAGGGACATGGCTTAGTTAAATATCTATAAAAATAAATATGACATATTAAAATGTCCTTACAATAAATAATTACATCTATGAATGTCAAATAAAGCATACATGGGCATGGGGGGCACAAGCAAAGGAACATATTCAAATGCTTGAACAAGGAATGTAATAGTAAGGAAAGACACTCAAAGAAGTGCATAAAGTAAAGCATAATCAATAAGCATAAACATGTCATAGTAGCCTATGGATCAAATTTATTAAGAAAAAATGTAAAGTGTATATCATATCAAGTACCCTGTATAAGATATAATCATGGTTAAAGGCATGTGTAAGTACATATGTAAGCTCAAACATAATAATGTAGAGTGACCATAGAATGATATAACTTGTGTGTATAAAGATAAAAAAATCAGATGCCCCTTATGTCTGCATGACATGAGTAGAGGAAAGGCTTGATATTCGAAAGAGGAATAGATCATGTGTCTGTGTATGCATGTATCACACATAAGTATAAGTGTGACACACATGTCTTTATGTAGAAGTAATTGATATGTCATCCATTAACATGGAACTAACACATAAATGCCAAGGAGCCAATAGAATATGTAAGTGCCAAAAGTGTGTTTGGATTTTTGAGTGTGTTTTGATTTTTTTGGTATGTTTGGAAATATTTTCATAGACTAATATATAACCTAATCTAATGAATGTCATAGATATCTACCCCACTCAGTGCTAGACAACCTTAAGTTGGATCTCTTACATTGTTTTCATCATGATTGGATAGGTTGAAAAGGTACATAGCATGTTCCTCCTCACATTTTGCATGTGTAGTAGAAGAAGTAATGCTATCATTTAGAATATGTATTAATGTTCCTTCATGGGGAAAGGAAATACCTTGTTGATTTGGATCAATTTTTTATTCCATTTGGTATAGCCAAAGGGTTCCTAATGTAAGTACATATGGAGATTTGGTAAGCATAACCCAAACCCATGTTCGAATTACTTTAGGACCACAAGTAATTGGTATTGTTATATTGCCCAAGTATTCTTTCCAACCTCCTTTATTTTTTAAGTTTTTTAGATCAAAGCTAATTTATTGTAATCATCTTACATTACAAGTAGTTTTTACTTGTGTAAGATCAATATGGTTATTCCAAAAATAAGCATCACCCATGTATAAGGTAATTGTTTAATCTTGTTGGCATGGACTCTTTTTGTGTTTTTCACTTTGAGATGCTTGCATAAGATATGGACCTTGCATTGGCCTCATGTTAGGTAACATTTGAAAATTGGTCATAAAAAGATCAAGAATACCACATTTTCGTTTATAATGCTTCTTATGTAATTTATATCCTTCCTTAATGTGAGGGATAAAACTTTTGTATTTGGAGGGAGATACGTTAAGTTCCTTTGAATGAGTAACTATGAAGGAAGAATATCTATGCACATCATTATATAAATGGTTAAATGACTCATATTATTTATAAAATGTTTTTTACGTTAGGGGGGAAAGAAGGCCTCTACTAAAGATAAAATACAATTTCAAATCCAAAGGTCTAAATGCTAGCTCATATGATGTATTTTTTAATCGAATAGTATAATCTTGAAGGGATTCATCATTACATTGTTTGAAATTGTGAAAATGTTCTAATCTAAGTTTTGGAACTTTATGGATATTGAAATCCATGAAAAAAGCATCTTCTAATTAGAAAATTTTGGTTAAAGAACCCTTTGGTAAACTATAAAACCAATTTTGAGCCTCATCTGAAATGCTCATATGGAAACCTTTAGTAAAATTTTGTCATGTTTTACCCATTGACCAAAAGAATATACATAACATATCATGTGCTCAAATGGATCTTTATGTGTTTCAAAGAGAGGTAAATATGGAAAATTAAAACCTTATGGATAAGGATATCCAAGTATACATTTTTCAAGAGGTTGATTATTGAATGAGGTTACATGTGTATTATCATTATGGAAATCCATTTGCATTTTAAGTATATAAATCATTTTTTGAATACCCCCAATAGTGGTCATCATAGACATAAGATATTTCATGAGAATAGTGGTATTTGTCATAGGTGTTATCATTAGTTTTAACCCACCACCTTTTTTGAATCTAAGCATATGAGTACATTGTCCTCATGTATAACAAGTGCAAGTTCATGATCACTAAATGTAGGGTAATTTGGTAGTGGTATGGGATATTTGAACTTTAGTACTTTTGGTATATAATTTGAATAGATTGGACTATAGGAAGCATTTTCTTCATTTACTTTTGGTATAATAATTTGAGTTCGAACAATCTTTGGTAAAGGTCCTTTTTCTAGTATAATTTTTTTTTAATGAAGGTATGAGGGAACCATCACCTTTTCTAAGGGGTATATTATTTTGTAACGTAGGAATTATGGGGGTGTGAATTAATTTGCTTGAAGTCATGTCCCAATTATAAGTTATTTATAAATTTTTCATAATTTTTTTATGTATTTATCTAAATTTTTGATGATCAAATGAAGGAGCTTCTTGGTCATATTACCCACTTGTGTGGGAAAATGTGCATGAACAACATACATAGATGACTTGCCTTGTTGATGCCTCATGGATTTTTTTGAAAATATTGAGCCTTTCTGAGATATATTATTTTAGGAACAATAGGTTGAGTTATACCTTGTTTATGTTTACCCAATTATTGGCCTTTGTGTCCATATTTTTACAAATATCAAAGACCAAAATCATATGATGGTGGTGTAAGAAGTATGGGTAAAGGTTATTTATCTTTTGTAATATGGCTCAACTACTTTCTTGAAATGGTGAGATCATGGACTTTATTAAAGGTATAGCAGTTACCACCATTCAAGGCTTTGAGATTAGATGTTTTAGAAGTTGGAAGGATACAAGAGTAATTAATTTTTACCCCCTTTTTGATTGAAATTTGGAGAGTTTCATAGCATATTCATCAAATCAATCAATATCATCCATAATTAGGAGATACAAATTACATAAATATTAGGACAAGGTAGGTAATAATAATCCTATAGGGTATGCTTAGGTAGAAAATATATTCAAATATTGGGTTCACCAAATGGGTTAAAATGAGATCTCTCTAGGTTGGAGTTACCTAGATGATTATTAAAGGGGTATATAGAAATGAATATGCACAAGGGTAAAATTTAGATCTATAGTAGGCCAATTGGGTACTACACTCAGATATAACATATGTTGAATTTATAAAACCAAGATTAGGTTGCATATAAAAAGTACAACTAATTTATGTATGGAAATGATAAAGAAGTAATATACTTACCTAGTTTTTATGCTAACATAGTGTTGGATCTAGAATAAGTAGGAAGTAAACTAGAAGAAGATTCTGGAATAGTCATCAGATTCTAGATTAGATGCTTCTGGCACTATGGATACTAACGTTAGCTTGGGATGGTTATACTGACATTATTATCTAGGTTCAACATAAGTGTCCATACATAATACCTAATGGAAAAAGATGTGACCACTTTGATGCTTCTAAGTTTGAATTCACCTTCACTCTAGTGCATTCAGATCTAGGTCATGGACTATCCTCTTCATAAAATTTCAAAACCCTATTTCTTCATCTTCATGGTGACCTTGGGGGGAAATGGGTTAGTGAGCACATGGTGTTGAGCTAACCTAAAAGACCCCTCTATTTGTGAGTGATACTTACAGAGCCAATACTTCTAAGAGGGCCTCAAACTAATGTAATTCTCCCCTATGTGTTGGCTTGTGTGTGAATAATGTAGTATGTGAAAAATAAGTACAACAATGACCTAACTTGTAGCTTAGAAAATCAAACTCTTGGGTTACTTCTTCAGTACTTTAGATATGTGTATCTATTGTCACTATGACTGATATGATAATATGAGGAAATAGGGAGGATTTTCATAATTAAATGCTTGATATAATGTTTTGATAAGTTTCCTTAGTCTCTCTTGGTCTTTTTATAGGTGAGGAATGAATGAGGGTTGACCTTGTATTTATATCAATCCATTTTGAGAAGTAACTCACATTAAATCATTTAAGCCAACCATTAGGATATGTTTCATTTGAAAAATAGATGAATTTAGCATATTTGACACTTACATTGGGTCAGGACACTAGCATCAATGCTAGTGTTTATCCCAAACATTAATGTTTAGGGAGCAGGAGAGTAGGTACAAGCTCATAACTTGCAGAGATGGAAGATAAATACATTTTGAGCATTCTGAGAAAGATAGAAGGCTTGGGTTATCAACATAAGACTAGTCAGCCTAAGAGATAGACCAAGGGGTAAAAGATAGAGTAGATGCGAGACTTATAAAAGTAGGAAAATGTCCAAAACTAAGAAGAACAACCAAGATTTTAGTTTGCCAAGTGTACAAGACTCATGTTCTATATAATCCATAAATAATGTCTACACTAAATTTATGTTCAAGAAGTTCATTATGTTGTAATTCATTAACTAGATCATTGACTAAATCCTCTAAATGTGTAATGGAATGTCAAGGAAGTTGTTTATACCATTCCAGTGCATCTCCAACAAAGGTGTTGGCTAGAAGTTTGGTAGTAACATAAGTATTGGTTTGAACCCATTCCTTATAGTGATTTCCAAAAGATTTAAGGTTTAAATCAGGCTCAGTAGTCCCATCATATATAATAGTTAGAGACATATTTCCAATATATATAAACATGATGAATGGAGCTAAAGGTTAATTTTGAAAATATTGAAGTATTTTATTATGAATTGGTGATTGAGGAATAATGTTTTCATTGAAATTTCTAAGGGGAGGGAAGATGTAGTGCTTATTTTGTTGATTCATGATGATTTAAGGGTGTTGATTAACTATTTTCAAAATCTGGTTTTGTATTTTGAGCATTTGATTACTACTAGAAGCTTGCATAAGAGCCATTTGTTGAACCATTTATATAAAGACTTATGATGAGTCTAAGGGATGATAATAATTTTGATTCTAATTATAATGAGTTGGAGGAGGATTGGAATTTCACAAAAGATTAGATGTGGAATTCCCAACATTATTTTTGGGAGGAAGATTCCTAACATTGGTGTTAGTTTCACCAAATATTTTAGTGGATGGGGGAATCTTGTTAAGAATTCCATTCTTTTTAAGAGTATAAAGGGTGTTATCATCAAGGTTCTTAATAAGTTAATCAAGGTCTTATAGATATGAATTTTGGTTTATTTGAACCACATTACATATGATAGATCTAAGATGATGTTGGGAGAAATTACACCATGAGGAATTATCATCAATAGTGGACAATGTGGGGATGAAAGAACAACCCATATATAATTTGTATGGGTTGAGGCTTGAAAGTAATATTATAAGAGGTTAATCATGGTAAATAAGATTAAAAATATAATATGAAATAAGGTTGGTCATAGGAAATAGATGGTATCAAGTAGGTTGATACAGTTAGTTACTGAATCTAAATAATAAATTATATCATGTTAGTTGATACAGTTTGGTGCTAAGAATAAATTATATGGGATTGGCCAATATAGTAAAAGTTATTGAGTATGAGAAATAAACTATATCAAGTTGGTTGATACAATTTTTTTTAAAATACATCATTATTGGTGGTTGAGCAAAATGACTATATTGGGTTGGCCAATATAATAGAAAATAAACTAAGTTAAATTGGCCAATGTAGCTAGGTAAAAATTTAGAATTGTATCAAGTTGGTTGATGTAGTTGGAAAGGCACATAAAATTGTTTCATGTTGGGCAATGTAATTGTCACACAACATAGAATAGTATCAGGTTGGTTGATACATTCTTGAAAGAAACCAAGCTAAGAATTTAACTAAGTAGCAATAAAAATCAAAGAAAAGAGGTATTACTAAGTAGGGTGTGTTTGAATTATAATCTCTAAGATATATTGATCTGAGGCATAGATAGTGAAATTTTTCCTAAAGGCACTAACTACAGAGGATTCCACCATCTGATAGTTAGACTATCCTATCTTTAAGGTACATTGAGATTAACTTCATGTGGCTAAGCATTTACTATTCCAATACAAAATTAAATGGTTGAAAGGCTTCCTGTAGGCTAAAAAATAGAACCCTAGGTGTTTACAAAATACCGTGAGGTACGTGGAAAGTAAAATCCATATATAATGTGGCCTAATGGCTTGAGTATTGGGGTAGTACCCCTCACACCAAAACTCAAGTAAAACTAATGACCACTTGCCCAAAAATAATAGCTAATATGAGTTTCACAAGTGTCAAAACATAATTCTAAGAGGATAAAATAAAAAATATAAATAAAGATTATTTAAATGTAAAACAAAGGATAAAATATGCAATGAAATGAACAAATTATCAAAAGCAAAAAATGATCAAACATAACTATATCAACCTAAATAGTATAGTTGGAATCACACATAGAACTCTATTGAACTAGCCAATATAATTAAGATAAGACATAGAATAGTATCAATTTGGCTAATACAAGTGGCAAAAAATAGTAAACAATATCAGGCTAGCTAATACAGTTGTTAAAACTAATAAATGGTATCGAGTTGGCTGATACAATTGGACTAAAAGATATATGTTGATTTTGATTATGTCACTAATAATCTAAATGGACAAACATGAAATTGATCCAGCCAAAGGTGGAATAAGATTCAAAACATGTTCACTCAAATATATGAACGAGCTAGGACGACCTATAATTATCTTCTTTCTCTCGATGGACTAGGACTTGAATAAGGTTGATCGAATAGAGATTTTATATACTTGGATAAGTGGGTAACAACCAATGATCTTTGCAAATATAGTAAAAGTTAATGTACAACTCAGGTTTTAAGAGGAAAAGGTTCCAAATCCTAAGCCTATTACATAAAGATACAACTCTCATTAGACTTTAACAAATGTAATGATTGTAGTTATGATTATAAGGATGCAAGTAAAGTAAATGATTATAAAGACATTAAAATTAAATTAAATTATGGGTAAGTGATTGTAAAGGGAAAATGATTTTTTTTTGCAAGAGGCATTTGACAAGGTAAAAAAATAAGGTGAAAGTTTTATAAATGGAGGATAGTGGGCTATGGGAGGTACAAATTATGGCAGGGTTTTTTCGTTCGAGCCTAAAGATAGAGCTCTCTATAGATTTTAGGGAATGATTCATCTCTTTGTGACTTCTTCCTCCATGTTTCAAACTACTCACAGCTTGGTTGGTTAGCTTTACCATTTTCCTTATTACATGTTTGTTACATCTTGTTTTTTATCTATCATTTCTAGATCACCCTCTCAATGTTGGGATGGATTAGGTTTTTTTCTCTTGTTTTACTTCAATATGGTCTCGAGGCAAAACATTACTTTGGGATGAGCAACAAGTGTTTGAAAAAAAGCCTCCTCTGTCCTAACTTGCTTTGACATTACAAGATTGCACGATTGGGTGGATTGGGTATCTTGATATCAGTTCAAGCTTGTTCTCACAATACCCTTTGGTGGTTTTAGGGATTATTTTATTGCTTTGATTTCTTAGAATGATTTTGGTACTTCCCACTGGATCTTGATGGACACTATTAAGACTAGTAGTCAAATATACATTGATTTAAACCTCCACATTACTGATGAGGAACTCGTGGATTATTTGAATGACCCACTTGAAGGGAGGTCTCTTTTTCCAAATGACAAATTGGATAATACATCACCTCATCGTACAAGTATTGGCCTTCACATTTCCAAGGAGGGGATGAACCCTTCTAACTCATAGGTATCATCCTCTCCTAAGAGCCATTCTATAGGTGACATTGGTGATGGCAGTAAGGTAGATATAGGTAAAGCAATGTTGATTACAGATTTGACTAGTTGTATTGGAGATAAAAAACAACATTATATTTTGGATATTGCTCCTTGTTGGCTCAGGAATCCTTTGGATCCTTGGTCTTAATGCACTTTTTGGGGATCTACTGATCTTTCTATTCCAAAGATCTCTTCCTTGATTAAAGGAGATTTGTTTCATCATGTATCTGAACAATTAAGGCCCTCTTTATACTTTATTTATAATTAAAGTAAATTGGTGGGTGATCTTCCACATCAAACACTTGAGATTACCAATGTTGGGCTATCATAACATCTCCCTATGTTGGATCAAAATTTAGATTTACCTAAGTTTAAAATAGGGAGGAAGAGCAGGAGGTGCATTAAACTCAGGGGAAAATAATTTTGCCTTATTCTTGGTGAGGATGTAAAGATGGAATATGTCACAAAACTATCAAACAATGCACAAATAGATTATTTTATTAGGAAATTAATTTTGATCTACAATATATATATATGTGTGTGTGTGTGTGTGTGTGTGTGTGTGTGTGTGTGTGTGTGTGTGTGTGGATGTCCCAATTTTGGCAACCACTCTTAGGCAACATTATTAATTCTCATAGCCTTGTTAGGGGCTAGCTTGCTTTTGTCTTTAAATCATTAGATGATGTGAATATTATTTTGGTACAAAGATGGTTTTTGGGGACCTTGCCACTTTATATTAAGAGGTGGATGTTAGGATTTGACCCTTGGAAGGAAATTATTTTGAAATAGCCAATATGGGTAAAAAATTTAGGCTTGTCACTGGAATTCTAGAAAGAGGATATATTTAAGGCAATTGGAGACAACATTGGGATGTTCATTGAAGTGGATGGTGGGGTCTATAAAAATCATGTTAGGATGGTGGATAAGATCTTGGTTGATATAAATTTTTAGAATGGTCTGAAATAGGATATCATTATAGAATATGGGCCTTGGATACATAGTCAAACATTGGATTATGTGGGTGTTCCTTTTAGGTGTGTTAGATGTCATGCATATGGTCATTTGGAAAATGACTATTCTCTTCACCTCACACTAAAAGAATGGAGGTAGAGGTCAGAATCCATTCTTCAACTAGTTTAGGAGCTTGTTAGTAGTAGGGTAGAGGCTCTCAATGCACATCAACATGCCACATATCTAGGAAATCATCCAGCCCTTTTGGAAGAAGAAAACACTTTGGCTCCACCTCAACCACTAGAAATAATCATTACATATTATAGTTTGGAGGATGAACTAGCCTTGATAAAGTGGAGACTTATTTCAAAGGGAGAATATTTGTCAAAGTGATGGATAGATGATCACATGGATGTTATGTTAATCAACCCTTCTACTATCACACTCTCTTCCCATTCAGACATCCATACTAGTCTCTTGAGTATGACTTCATTGGCTTTGGATTCTATCACTTCAAAGCCTCCTGAGTAATGTTTGATGAGTCAAGATCTGGAGAAAGCTATTGTGATAAATTCAACAAATGAGTAGTCAACATTTGAATAGCTTTTGGGAGAGGCTTTGTGCTCTCCAAACTCTCTTGAACACACCTCCTTTTTGAATGATCTTTCACCTATGACTGAAAAGGAAAAGGTAGCTAGCAATTATTGAATTTCACTAAAATTGATCTTGATTGAATCTATATCAACATCCAGTCAAATGAGATACCCTATTAGATCTCATATGGAAGCCAAAGCCTATAAAGATGAAATTATTGAAGGTGGTCTAGGGATTCTCTTAAATTCAAATTGTACCTACACTCAAAAAGGTCACCCTTCCCACATAAAACAAGTAAAAGATACAATAGTACTTGAAATTTCTCAAGGTAAACAAGAAACTATTATAGGGGCCCTTGGAGTGAGGACTGCCCCAAAAATTAGTTGACCATGCTCATCTTTTCCTTAAATATCAGAGGGTTGGGAAATCCCTCCAAAAAAATTGCATTGGAATGATTTTTAACTGTGCATCAACCTAATTTACCTTTTGTTGGGTTTTTATTCTTAACAATGTATTCAGCACTGAAGTGTAGCCCTAATAAGCTAGCATATTGGCCCTTCACGTAATACTGTGGTGTTATGCACTCACCCAAAGCATGAAACAAGAGATCAATTCTTATGAGTTATGATGTGTAGTAACATAATAGTCATATTATTTGTGTTCAACTTATATTTGATTAGAAGTTACATAGAAAAAGAGATACACTATTTTAATCCATGTATCATTAAGTTCAACAACAAATATTATGTAGATAATTTCCATGTTCAAAAATTATTACTTAGAAAAAGTAAAAGTTTCCATATATCTCATCTCAAGTTACAACTACAAGTACTCAATTCAAACCTTCCAAAAGTGCTTAACTATCAATCAATTAGAACATAAACATCAAAACTAATTATAATCTTTGTAACCCTATATTATATTTTAGCAAAATGATATCCAAAAAATGTGTCACCTCCAATGAATTCATACAGGGGTATGTATACTTATTTTTTCTTGACCAATTAGTTACAACATAAATGACATGAGTAACTGGCCAATGAACTCTCCATGAACTAAGAGGCATGGTGGTCTATTAACTAGTTTCTCCTAAGTACCATGGCCTTTGTGCCCCCTACATACTCATTATATGCTAGAGCTTTGTTTTTATGTGTCTATCTCCTTGTGGGTCGATGCAAAACTCTCGATGGATAAGGTTTGGGTGACCCTTGAGAATTACTCCTTAATCGTCTTTCACTTCCCATGCACTCCTCAAGTCTTTCACTATTGTTTTGAGTCCTATTCTCTTTGGTTCCTCATGATTAATTCTCCCTTTTGATTGGGTTTTCTCATGTTGGTACTTCCACACCCTTTTCCTTTTTCACTTCATTGGTTTCATGCCATGGTGCTTCTATACTAGTCTAGTTTTGACACATAGTATCTCTTTGTTATACTCCTTCCACACCATGTTGGTTTTGTGTCAAAATACAAAAATACTTGGCTAAAATTTAGGTTCCAACATCACCCCACACTACACTTTTAGTCTATCTTGGACTAAGTCTCGATGGTGGCTTCCACCAAAAATTCAATTCCCATCTATTCGGTCTACTTCTTAACATTGTCCCAATGTGATAATGTGTTGAGCAGCTTTGCAGTTATTTCTTCAGTGGCCACTTTAGATTTATTTAACTCCTTGGGTTGATAAGAATTCTCATTATCCTTTTTTACCAATTCATCTAGGGATGTGCTGACATCCTTATGGACTTATTCTAATGTCGAGACTTCACCAACAACCTATCCTTAGAGGGATACAAAACTAGCATTAAATTACTATCGTTGTGCATTTATTTTCTCTTCCATTGTTTTGACATCTTTGATTGCCTTCGCATGCTTGGTGTGATCCCTTATTAAGAGGGTAGCATTAGCCATTTGCTTCCTCTAGGATTATTTTGCATGGAGTTGAGCCTCCAAAATTTTATTTATTTATACCAGTCTTTCAAAAATCCCATCTAAGATGGGGATGACTTACCCAACTCTTTTGAGGGTGTGCTTGCATACTTTTACCACCTTGGTAAACTGATCCACTAAAACCAGTGCCTCATTTCTCAACACAGGCTGATCTTTCTTGTGCTTCAAAAGGAGATTCATTAAGGTCTCCATTTTATTTATGGCATCCCCATTGAGAGGCACTTCATCCACTAGTGTTGTTCTTGGCCCAAAATTTACTCACAGAAATTCAAGGTTTTGACCTTGCCCTTGGTGGCCTCCTTTATTTTTTATTTCAAAATATCCACTTCTTCTTTGAGTACCTTCTAGGTGGAAACCTCTTTTTCATACATAGCCACCACCTAGACATGTTTCTTCTCTAAATCATTTGCATCAGAGTCTAAAAGTATATTCTATTATGTGACTTCAAAATCCATCTTCAAAAATGTAGTGTTGGCTTGTAGAGGGGTGATCTTTTGGGGATCAACCCATTGTGGTATTGGAAGTGTTGAAGCTTGAGGACCTAAGAGGAGGCTATCCTGAGGGAGCTCAAAATGGTACTCCTCATTGTACATTCCCAATAGGAAGGACATCTATCACCTTGTGTCAAGGGTTGCATTTTAGGGGAGGAAGTGCTTCCATAAGTATAGCATTATATCAAGAATGCCCATTTGATACTGGATCCATAGATTGGTAGATGCACCAATGGAAGGTTCTTCTTTAGACTCAAGTGATTCCTTCCCTTTATTTGGGTCACATTCCAATATCTTGACCTCTATGTCAGTAGTTCAATAAGTGTTACTGATAGCCATTCCACTCATCTTTTGATCTTCTCCATCCCCCTCTTCACCATATGGATCCCCAATGTCCAATGGTGATTCTTCGAAGGTGACCTCCTCCTCTCTTTTTAGGGAGGGTGTCTTCTCAAAACTAGAGTCAAACTATTCCTTCTATATTGTAGGTTCTTCTTGCTCAGGTTCCTTCTCTATTACTCCCTATGATACAGTTATTGATGGTGAATCCTTTGGGGGTGATGCCTATGAAGTTATCTTAGGAGGTGAAGGTGGGGGTGGAATAATCTGTGTAGGAGAAGGTGGGGGTTGAGGGACCTACAAAGGGGTAACTTTGGGTGGGGAAGGTTGAGGTGGAGAAGGTTGAGGAGGATAAGGTTGAGGTTGATAAGGTCTCAGTGGAGAAGGGTGAGGTGGAGGTGGTATAGGTGGACTAGGTTACGGTACTTGGGTATTTTTATACCATTTTAGAGGATCCTACTTCAAACTTGTGCTAGCATCGTGCCTAACTCACTTTTTCTTTGCCAGAGGAGGTACTGGTGGGAGATTTTATTGTGTATGTTTTATGCCCTTGAGCTCTTCTTCCTAGGTTATAGCATATAGAATAGATTGTGCACGTGTTCTCCCACCATTATATGTTTGACCTTGATTTCTATTTGGTCAGTCTCCTTTTCCTTATAGGCCTTCTTTCCTAGATATATGTACATCTTCTAGAGAGTGTGAATCTCTAAGTTAATTATATCTACCTCTAAGACAATAGGTTGTACATCATATATGCAGTTCATAGAGTTGATGAAGTACCATGTTGAAAAAGCATAAGGTAGCTTCAGTCATGCAAAGAGTTCTCTATAAGGGACCATTTTGATGCACATCAGTGATAAATGTTGCTTCATAGCAAATTGAGCTTGCTCACCAGCCAGGGTGGGCAAGTATTTTAGAATGCACCATTCATTCCCAAATGCTTCCTTTATTCCATCAAACTAAGACTTCATTTTTATTTTGTATGTGGGGGTGATGTGCCCTAGGCATGTGAACACCTTATAATGCTTAGCAGGGGACTTATGCTCGAGCAAGTATGCCCACTTTAGTGCTCCCATGGTGTAATCCGGTATATCAATTAGGTTATAGCATATATAATAGAATATGCACCTGTTCTCCCACCATTGTATGTTTGACCTTGATTTTCATTTAGTCAGTCTCCTTTTCCCCATAAGATTCTTTCTTGGAAAGACGTACATCTTATAGAGAGTGTGAATCTCCAAATCGATTATATCTACCTTCAAGGCAATAGGTTGTGAATCATATATGTGGTTCATAGAGTTGATGAAGTACCATGTTGAAAAATCATAAGGTAGCTTCAATCATGCAAAGAGTTCTCTGTAAGGGACCATTTTGATACATGTTAGCAATAAATATTATTTCATAGCAAATTGAGCTTGCTCACCAGCCAGGATGGGCAAGTATTTTAGAATGCACCATCATTCCCAAATGCTTCCTTCATTCCATCAAACTAAGACTTCATTTTTATTTTGTATGTCGGGATGATGTGCCCCAAGCACATGAACACCTCATAGTGCTTAGAAGGGGACTTAAGCTCAAGAAAGTATGCCCACTTTAGTGCTCCCATGGTATAATCAATTATATCAATCTCATAAAAACTATTAATAATAAAATCACTCCCCATAAAAACCTATGACCAAGTATGTGATGGGTCTTATCTGCATCCTCAAGAATTTTATGGGAAAAGTACATAGCTGAATTATACTTTAAGCCCTCAGTAACCTGGTGGATGATGTAGAGGTGAGCCATATCTACCTCTTTCCAATGATCGGTGCCACTTATCTTAGTTATTATGATGCATGTTGTAACCTGGAGGGAAAGGTCCTACATATTCTTGATGTGCATGGCATGGCCTTTTTATGTTACATAAACATCATGGATGTCTTCCCAATCTCATTAGATTCCTCCAAGTCATATGCTACATCCATTCTCAAACATTTCAGCCTTGACACCTTATTTATCCTCTTAGGTGTGATCTTCATACTACACCCAATGAAGTAGAGATAGTCCTCATGGACACACAAGAGTAGGAACTTGATTGCCTCCATGGGTTTTACAAAGTAAGGTAGATTGAACAATTTGAACAACCCTGTAACATCCAAAATGTTGAATATCTTGAGGTCATACACCAATTGGTTTTTGGTGTTCTAGTGCTCAACCTGATAGTTATTTTATAATTCAACCTCATTTCTATGTTGACGATGGTTGTAATCAAAAATTGTGCAAGTGGGTACCTTTGAGACCCAGTTATCCACACACAACACCATCTCTAAGTACTACATTTATTTGATCATCAATGGTGGGGGTGGAAATTATTATGTCTTCTTTGCTTGGTGCACCATACTACATTCTTCTCTTTCCACACATTGTGCTTGTTCTTCAAGTGTTTCTTCTCTGATGAATACTACTTATCCTCCAAATGATACCTCTTACTCTAGTATCATTAGCAATAGATCAATCCTTAAGGCCTTCTTATTAGGTTGTATCACCCTCTGAGGATTCTAAAGGTTGAGGCACAACCATCCAATGTTCCCAAAGGAATGTGTGATTGTTATGTTGGCAATTTTAGCTTTTCATGCTTCACTTCTATCTAATGATAGATGTCCACCTTTATAAATTGTAACTACCATTTCTCTTTGTTATGGTCATGTCGCATAGTCAGTCCTATGTTTTTATCATGTATCTTGATGCTCAACTCAATACCTATTTATAGACTCATGATACTTGTTTACTCACTCTAGAATCACTCTGGCTCAAATCATTCTTCGGATCTGTAATCATAAATGGAAGCAAAGGTAAAATGTAAAAATGAGCTTACTTGTCTTTTTATAGGCTCGAGGGGGTTAACCCACATTTACTACCCCTCTCCTTTCATCCATCAATTCTCATCATTAATGCATTTTTAATGACCATTATTATTTGACTGTCACTTCTCATCGTAAATACATTTAACAGTATTATCTTGTCACGATGTTGGCATATTTCTTGCAACCACTAATTTTCCCATTCCATTCCTTCATTTAAATTGAAAGACAATTGTGTCTCATACTTTTTTTGAAGTGGAAGATAGTTGTTCTATTTATTTTGAATTTTCAAACTATTTGGTGGGAACACCCTATCCTAGGGCTATGTAATTTGTGTTCCTTAAATAACTTGTGTCATTTAAGTAACTTGCTCACCTACCTTAAATAGCTTGTGTGCCTATATTTAATCATGAATTTAGATACCTTTTACCCCACACTAAAATTGGGTCGTGGTCCTCCATGAAACTACAAGCACAAAACTTAAGCTATTCTATATTAAAGAAATGTCACACACAACAAAGGCAAAAATTTTATTAAAAACAAAAAATCCTAGACTAATAGCATATGCCTTATTTTTATAAAAATCTAAACTATTTAGAGGTGAAATATTGTTTAAGCCCGCTTCCATTATAATGCCTAGGAAGAAATTGGTTGTCCAACCTTTGTAATCGATAAGCACTCATAGGTAGAATGCTATGAATTACAAAAGGGCCATCCCAGTGAATTCAAAGCTTTCTAGAATGGCATGTGAACTTCAAGTCATATAATAAGACTTTTATCTTAGGGGTAAACATTTTATGTTTGATGTGTTGATCATGTCATGCTTTCTATTTGTGCTTCTCTACATCTTGACTCCAATGGGTAAGGAAACAGGCTTCATCTAACTGTAACAAAATATCTAGGCATGATTTCAAGGATGACTCTTCATACAACTATCCAATACATGTAATACAAAGAGATGGTACCAAAAATTTAACTGGTAGGACCACTTCTTTGCCATATACTAAATTAAATGGTGTGTTCTTATTTAGGAACTTATAGGTTGTTTGGTAAGCCCAAAGTACCATAGGTACTCTATCATCCCAATCAATTTGGCCAATATTATAATTTTTTGTAAGGGTGGTGCCTAAGATTTTATCGAATGCTTCAGAAGTTCTATTGGCTTGAGGGTGGTATAGTGTTTTTTTGTGATGAGCAATCATGAACTCAACAAGTAAGATGTGAATAGTTTCATTTAGGAAATGGTGTTGCGATCACTAATAAAACTAGTGGGAAACCAAACTATGTTATGATATGTTCCCAAATGAAATTCATAATATTAGTATTAGTACAATCCCTTATTGGTATAGCTTCAACATAGTGTGTGAGATAATCAATTACTATGATGATATATTGAGAACCTATTCATCATCTAACTAGATTGATGGGGCCAACAAAATCAATGGCCTACTTCTCAAATGGTTATTGAGATAGAATTGGATGTAAATACATGGCATCTTGGTGATTTGGTTTACCTACACGTTGACAAATATCACACTTCCTAACATATACCTTGGCATATTGAAAAAGGTTAGGCCACCATAATCCGGCCAACAAAACCTTACACGCGGTAGCCTCTCTATCATAATGTCCACCTATAATGCCCTCATGAACTTCTTGGAGTACTTCAAAATGCTCATGATTCATGACATAACATTGAATAATTTCATCTTGGCTAAGCTTGTAAAGGTCCTTCATATGAGCTGAAAGGGTACAACACAAACAACAAGGTGTTTCTTGGCTTATGGATTTAGACCATCAGGTGTTGAGCCAGTAGTTAGAAAGGCTATAATATCTTATAACTCCTTAGGTACATGAGTAACATGAAAGAGTTGAACATCAAGTAAGTGATATTCAATAACATGTAGTGGTTCTCCATAATCAATTCGAGACAAATGGTCAGGGCCATAATTGGTTTTTACAGGTTTAACCATAACAGATAATTGAAACTCTTAGATTAACACTATCCGATAGCAGATGTGTCCATGCAACACATTTTTATTGACTAGATACTTTAAAAACTCATGATCTATATAGAATTCAAAAGGAGTTTCTAATAAGTATTGTCAAAAAATTTGTAGAGCATAGATCATTGATAATGCTTCACACTCCATAGTGGTGTAATTATACTTAGCTAGTGTTAGTTTCCTACTAGAAAATTAGATTAGGTGATCTAGGTGACCTTCGCCTGGTCTTGTAAGGATTGCTCCAACGGTCATTTAAGAAGCATCAACATGGACATGGAATGGGCTTCTCTAGTTAAGGAATTTAAAGATTAGAGCGGTAACCAACTTATCCTTTAAAGCTTCAAAAGCTTCTTGGTAGGAGAAAGTCTAGATGAAGTGATCATTATGTTTTAAGAGTTCCTCTAGAGGCATGGCAATCTTCACATACCCACAAATGAATTTTCTATAGTAACCTATATGTCCTAGAAAGGTGTAAACTTCACGTTGAAACTTCAGTGCTAGGAGGCAAAGACTGATCAATAATTTTTTTGGGTCTACCAAAAGTCCATCCTTACAAATAATATGTCCTAGAAAAACACCAAAAGGTGTAACAAATATACACTTATTTAGATTTAATGATATTTGTAAGACTCAGTAGTGCTCAAGTACGAGCCATAGATTAGATCAATAGTCCTTGACCAAGCCATAAACTATCAATTCATCTAAGAAGACTTGAATAAACATATGGATGAAATCTTTAAAGGCTTCAATGGATATATGTGAGAACATAGCTAGTGCATTCTTCAACCTAAAGGGTATGACAATATATGTAAAATATCCCCATTTAGTAGTGAACATTGTCTTTGGTTGATCTTCCTCGGCTATTTGGACCTGATGGTACCCCAAAAATCCATTTTTGAAATTAAAAATTTCACACCCAGCTATGCCTTAAAGTATTTCCTCTATTAATGGTGTTGGGAAAGGATCAGTGATGCAAGACGCATTAAGTACTCAATAATTAATGAAAATTTGGATGCATTTATATTAATTTATACTTATCACCATGGGTCTAACTCACTTAGATTCATCAATGGGTGTGATTACTCCAGCACATAGCATACTATCAATCTCTTCCTTTATGTGTTCGTGTAGATTTAGATTCATATTATATGGAATTTTCCTGACTAGTCAAGCATCATCAATTAATTTAATATGCATCTTACTTACGGATGGATGAACTCCTTTCATTTAACTATAGATTCTTGGAAATACATCTTGGTATTCTTTTAACAACTCAAATATCTTTTAAACTTTCATGTAAGTCCAGTAATTACCTACAGTAGCTATTTTGGGTTCTTCCTCTATGTCGATGTTGCATTGGATAGTTTGAATTGGCCCAAAGTAAGGGTGGTCTTTATTGGGACCAGTGTCATGAATAGCTCATGTGTCATAATCTGTAGGGACATCCAAATGATTTGTTAAAGGGTCAAGTGGGTTCTACCCTTCACCCTCTTCTACCTATAGTACCAACTTTAATTTCCCTTAGCATATCTCTTCATGTCGGTCCAGATCAAAGATGGGTTTTGGTCCAGGAACAAGTTGTCCAAATGTTTCATTGAATATAATTAGACCTTCTTCTAGGACATTATGGATATATCTTAGGCAATCTTCAATGGGAATAGGGTCACCAATAATTATTTTTTGCATGGCCGAAAGAGTGACTCATAAATCCATTCTTGGAGAAGAATAAGATAGTATCAAGTTCATGTTTTCCTTCAACAGAAGCCAAACCTAGGTACTCATATGACTCTCTTTATGAACATACCATGCTCATTCCTAGGTTCATTAAGTTCCATAGAATGCATGTACCCATAATTACTTTGGTAAGTAAGACTCTTTATCTCTCCACATTAACTCACATCCCTTTATATGGGGTTCAGGTGCCTGTATTCCACTATAGTTGATTATTCCCTTGACTTGGTTATCATGATGGAATCAATGATGTAAAATAGAGCATACTTGATCGCATTGGAGAATTCACTCATGATGGGTTTGCCACCACCCTGCAACTGTATCATCAAAGAGGTAAACCAAGGATCGTATACGATCATTGTTAGAGTGATAAAATTCTTCAAGGCACTAGATAAAGTTACAAAATTCCATTTGTCCATGGAACTGAGGGGTTACATTGAGTCTTTCTAAAGATGCATCTATCATTAGTCCCCTCATGACTTAGCCAGTAATAAGGTGAATGAACCTATGGCATTTATGATACTAGCACGGAATGTTCTCCCAACTACCAATGGCACTACACACTCTTCTTGTGAGGTCATAGTCATCATGTGCCCAATAATTACAAGCATTTCTTATAGTATCAGAAATGGACTAAGTGTTCATCCATCAGAGTAGGATCACATTATTTACCATCTCTAATAGTGACATTATAGATGTGGTTAATATCTTTTTTCACATTAACAAGTTCTACATATAGGGGCCCATGTGTTTGGTCAAGGGGAATAACAACACATTGATCAACATTCTCAAAGCTAATGTAGCACTTTTTGAAACTTAAGTCTATGTTTTTTTCATAACACTAGGGTCACCCCAATAGAGTTGAGAATTCATCAACCTCTGCTAGCTCGAGAACTTCAAAGTTAGTTGTGAAAGGTACTCCAAGGATATTTATTGTTGCATTCTTGAGGATGCCAATCAGTAGATCATGAGTTTTATTAGCCATAAACAATATGTGTAGTGAAGGTTATAATGTCAGACTTGCCATTTTATGTCATGCATCCTTAGTGAGGATGTTAACTTCAGTGTCAAGTAGGATGTCTTGAATTACCCAACTGTTAATGGTAGCATTCATTAGTATTTATTTTTCCTCTAGAGGGGTAGGAGGAATAGGGGTATCTTACCATTGATCATGATTTAAACATCGATCCTCGGTCTATCAAGTCAATTGTGGTTAAGCATTTGTTGGTGCTTATGCTTGATTTTTAAGCCAAATGCTTAGTTGTGGGACTATATCTTCATCCAGCATATGCTTGAAAATTTATTAAAAATCATCTCATGCCACATTTTGAGGCTCTGTTGACTTCTGTATATCAGCACATTGCATTGTTTTTTGGTTTTTAATAAATTAGATTTATCCTTGTAGTGTTTATACCAGCATCATAATGTCTTAGAGCATATCCTTCTATTATTGGGCATCAAGATACTTTGTCAATCAAGGCTCTTCATGTTATACCTTCTTAATAAAAGTAGATGTAGACTGAGATCCTCCTCTGCTATATGTAGTAATATTCACTTGTTGAGATATTAGGGTGCTTGATCATGTACACCAATGTGGTTTCTCAATGCGAATCATACCTGTACCTTTTTCATTTCTCTCTTTAGTAATGGTCATGTATAAGTTAGGACATTCTTCCAATCAATGGTCATTTTTATATAAAAAAACACATGTGGGGTAAATTGGATAATATTTTTGATAGTGGTCTGGGGATCCACACTTATAACATGCTCTTGGTGAGAAATGACCACCTCCTCATTTTTGTCCTTTACCTTAACCATGATAGCCACCATTTTCTTGATTGTTAGATATAGTGGTTTGGCACATACCACATTGACGTGTTTCATGGATATCACTAATTAACCAACAATAATTTATGTCATGGGTGTAGGCATCACATATTTTATAATATTCAGACACCTTAGAATATGTAGCATGCTACAAGAGAGGATAGGAGTGTATACTTGTAGTATTTTTAACTTTTATCAAATATTGATGCTTTACAGATTGCAAGAACCTATCAAGACTCAATCTCTATGAGTGCATGCCTTAAAATGGGTAGACCATTGGTGCTTCACAGGATTATTGTCCCTTATTACCACTTATTACCAATCCAACCACCTCCTAAAAACCATTCCCTAAGTTATTACTCCTCTTTTGCATACTCCTCTAGTCTTTTCCTAATTTCTATCCCTCTTTTCCTCACTTTAAGCCCATTTTGACAATATTTTGTACTAGGTCGACTAGGTCAACCCTATACAATTTTGGGTAAAATTCATTTAGGGTCTAGGTTGGCTCTTGGCCGACCTAGCCTGTGACCTAGTGAATTCTTGTCCATAATTATGCTAAGTTGACTGGATCAACCCTGTCGGTTGAAACTTTCAAAATGGCTTAGGGTTAAATCCACCTATATATACAAGATCATTTTTTCATTATTTAGACAATGAACAATAGTTATTATTCTCTTTCACTTATTTATAATTTGCTCTTCCACCATTCTACTTGAGGAGTCTTGGCTTAGGGTTTCCACTTGGAGAATCTAGTCTTATGGATAAGTCTTAGATGCTTTGGCCTTTCTTAGTGATTCTTATAAACCATAACAACCTCTTTTAAAGCCCCTTTGGCCAAGGGAGAGATTGAGTCTTGACAGGTTCATCTTTCAGGTGAGTATTATCTAACTGTGTTCCTCTATTTAGTAGATAGAAGTGGCATAAGTATTGACTTTGAATAATATTACTATTTTCTTTTCATGTATTAGGGTCTTACTCATACATAGCTTAATTGATATTCTCCTATGCATGTTTGTTTGTTTACTAACCCCCATATATTTCCACAAGCTTTGGTGAGCACTAGATTAGACTTTACTTTACTTGTTATTATTTTAGTGAATATAAAACATAGGACCTAGCTAGGGTTATTGCATGATTGTTATTGATTGGAGGCTTTGTAAACCTCCCTAACATTGTGTATTATGATAATAAATCCCCTAATTGGGTCTAACAGATCCCCATATTGGTCATGTTCTTGATTATCTAATGTATCCCCAATTAGAAGTGTATGGTATGATCTATCTTCTCCAAGTTAAGATTGATTTATAGACATGATGCATTTCTAATTGCATACATTCTAGTGAATCCAATGTGAATCTAACCCTTATAGGGTTTATCTCACATTTTTAATTATTTTATCATTTTATTTATCTATATGTATGATTTTGGGTTGACAGTGTCGGTATAGTTCTAAATTTTGTGCACAATTTTAATACACAGTCACATCAATATGACTATGTTTTATTTATACAGGTTCTTCATCAAGTACAGGCTACTAGGTCAACTCTATCGACACAGTATATTTTCTATAATTATATATAGACCATTAGGTCAACATAGTACACTTTTTAGACTTCCAAAAAACATACTAGGTCAACCCTCTTGATGCAGTATACTTTACAAGCTTCAGCAATAGGGTTTTATAGAACTAGGTTGACCCAGTTAACTTAGTTGGCAGAAATTTCAAGTGGCAAAAATTTCAAGTAACTTAAATAATTTTTTTGAAATTCTAATCATCTTCTAACCCACCAAGGTTATTTTCTCTCTTTCTCTATAATTTTTGTTATTCATTAAAGTTCTATTTTTCATAGTTTGTAGTCTTTAAAACTTCCCCTATACAGCAAACTAGGTCCACTCTATCGACCTAGTTTTATATTTTGTATTATGTCTGTACAACTAAATCAATACTATTGAAGTACTTTTTTTTTACATACCCTTTCTTCAGTAGTATAATAATGACACTATTGACTATGTTTTATAATCTCTACATACACTATCATGTGAATCGATATTATACTATGTTTCAAAGTTGGAATTAACACTTATATGTTAATAAATTAGCTCACACTTTCATTTTTAGTTGCTTGTATGCTTAGAATATATCACATAGTATAAGTAGATGGTTTTGTAATATACCATTTAGTTGCACTATTTTTCTCTTTTATGCACACACTACCAACTCACATAATCTTAAAATACATTTAAACAATTATCTATCCAAATCCTACCTACTTGGATTTCATCACCAAGGGGGAAGCTGAATTAGTTTTTTGGCCAAGTATAAACACATGGTTAATGGTATATATTGGCTAATCACCCAATATCCTTATCATTGTGGTGTGTGAAGTGAGGGGTTAGGCCCCAATACCAAGATAGTACCATTGGTAACGCAGATCCTTTTTAGCCTAAACATCTTGAAACCATCCATATATTGATTTCTAATTCCTTGCTTACAACCAACTCCATATCACATCTAAAATCATATTCTAATAATCTAACAACATTCAGGGGACCACTTATTTAGCATTTACTTTCCAAGTTGATCTTTTGCTCTTTGCTTAATTGTATGTTGTATTGTAAAAACTTGTATTAGGTAGCATTTGTGTAAGGTTTTGTGTTTCTGACTCAATTGGATCAATCTCATTAACCCAATTGATTATGTGTTTCCTTTCATTTCTTGCTTTTAAAATTACTTTTAAAAAAATCCTATTTTAATACACAATCAATATGTTCAACACGGTCTTTTACAGACTGTCTATTTTCCTTGCCTACCATACTAGGTCAACCCTATCAACACAATACTCTTTTATGTCCCTCAAGATATATAACTAGGTCAACCCTATCGACTCTATATCTTTTTCTATGTGTTTTTTATCTAGGTTAACCCAGTCGACCTTGTATCCTTGTTTTCTCAAATTTTAGACCCTATTTTCTATACTAGGTTGACCTAGTCAAATCTATACTCTTCTTGTTTTCCCTATTTATCTAACTTAGTTATTTGTTCTTATTCCTTAGAATTTTATTCATTTTTATAAAATCATCATGAATTCCCCTATCATAATTTTCTTGGATAACCTAAATCCATTTATATACTATATGGGATATTCATTTCTCCCTATCTTTTCCTCCCAAGAGCACCATCACTCTTGGGGCACCTCTTCCCCTCCATCCATGACTTGTCACATGGTGAAAATCACACCTCAAGATGAATTTTATGGATCTAACCATTTTTAAACTTATCAATACACTTCTCATCTTCAAAACCTTCAAACCAATGTGGGAGCAATTGACACAAGTTTAATAAATAATCCCACTAATAATCTATCTTCTAATAACCCTCCCCCTAATACCAATTTAGGGAGTGATCCTAGCAAGACCAACCATCCTACTCATGCAACTCAACTTCTTGCATAAGTCATATAGCAAATGAACATAATGAAAACTTATAACACCTCTGAAATGATGCAACTCCAACATCATTTGATTAATATGGCTATTCAACCTCCAACTATCAATCCTCAAGCCAATCCCAATTACATTCCTCCACCTCTTAGAGATGCTTTAGGCAATTTTATTCCTCAACCCATAATGAATAACAAGATGCTTCAAACTATTAAAAATGAGCCTTTAGCTCCCTTCATTGTATCCATCGATATTGGTAACATATCTCCAACTATCAAGTATGATGGGACTAAAGATCTTGCCTCATTTCTCAAAGCCTTTGGAAACCTTTACAAAGAGTGGATCCAAACTAATACCTTCACGACAACTAAAATCTTATTCAAAACCTTTATTGGTGATGTATTCAAATAGTAAAACCAACTTTTGTAACATTCCATTTGGAAATTAGAAGATTTGGTTAATCTTTTAGTTAATGAGTTTCAACGTAATGATCTTCCCAAAAATTGTCTTAGCCACTTCATCAATACTAAGCAATCTCCCACTAAATCAGCTCATGCCTTTATCAAAATATGGAAATAATTGGCCAATAAATCCAACCATAACATGACTAATGATAACTTGTTCAAACTCTTTATAACTACTTTGACTCCTCTTTAATATAAGGTTTGAACTTTTTCTCCCCAAACACTTAATGAAGTTCTTAACCAAAATAAACATCAAGACTTTCTCATGAAGCAATTAAAACCTAATCCTAAACCTTTTAAAGGATATTTTCAAACATCTACTAATGTTATCATTGGTAATACTCTACAAACCAAACCAAAAATTGCCAAAGCTAACATTCCTTCATCTTCTGACACACCGTTCTTAGTACAACAAATGAAACAATTTTTACCACCCTCTAAACCTTTCACCTATCCTAATAATCCTCCTAAGTGGTATGACCCTAATCAATTTTGTTGGTTCCATTTTGACATTGGTCATTCCCATGAATCTTGTAAAGGGTTCACTAAAAATTTTATCTCCTATCTGGTTGGTGATTCATTTAATCATGAAGCCATGATCAACCTTCATTGTCAAGAGTACACCATTGCTTCTCAAAAATGACTTGCTTCTAAAGATTCTACCTCAAATAACCAAAAATATTTTCCCATCTATAATAATAAAAAAATACCAAAGATATTTATGCCATTCATGTCAATTATGACCAATATTATAACAATTATCAATATATTAACACTACTAAGGTCAATTATCATCGCAAGCTAGCCCGCAAAGATCCTATTACCAAACCTAAAAAACCATCATTAAAATAAAAACTTCTCAAAAATACTATAACCACTAATCTTGCTTTGGAAGTTCCTGAGGAACCACTTCCTCTTTCCAATCCTCCAATAACTTCCATTCCTTCAAAATCTACTTTACCTCCTAAACACCATGTTGGTTATTCTTTTAAATCTCATTGGAACTTTCTTGAAGAACTTCAATTTATGCCTTGCAAGATTCCAGTAATGGAGTTGGTTTAGACTTCCCCTTATCACTTCAAATTCCTTATGCAATAATTACAAGAAATTTAATATCCATCCTCTATAGATGAAGAACCACCTTCTATTGAATCTCAACCTACCAACATACATACCATTGAAACCATGTGTCCTTCCTCTAAGACTTCTATTAAACTTATTGAAGAGGACATGATCAATGATGAAATTATTTTTCATGCTGATGATCCACCACTTTTCATTAAAATAGCCATTAATACTACCCTTATCCATAAAGTGCTAGTTGATGAAGGCTCTGGTATTAATGTGACATCTTTGTGGATTATCCAACAACTCAGTTATAACAAGGGTCATCTCAAACAAACCCATCTTACCTGTTGTGGTTTTGATAAGACTAATCAAAAGCCACTTGGTTGTATTTGGCTTCCCCTAACAATAGGACCTAATACCTTTTAAACTAAGCTTATGGTCATTACTTTACCCTTATCTTATAATATACTCCTTGGTTGCCCATGGACTCATAGAATGAGGTATATTACTTCTTCCAGTACCCAATACATTAAATTTTTAAATAATGGAAAATGGTATAAGCATGAGGCTGATCCCAACCCTTGGAGTATTCAACTTCTTAATCCCAAATCTCAGTATCATATTCCTACCACTCCTAAGATCAATAGTGTTCCTTTAGCTGAGTTCATCAACATCAACCTTGATTTACAAGTCACTCTTATTGATTTAGATTATGATGAACCTAATGATTTAAAACATACTTTTAATATTTCCAAGATACCTACCTATATTTTGGAGTGGCTTCCTCCTTCTTTATTACCTCAGGACCACACTATTCCCCTCATTGATGAGATTACTGATTTCCCCCCTCCATGCAATACTCAAGAGCCTTATTTACCTAAAGATGCCTTCACTTGTAATTACTTTGGAGTGGATAAATTATTTCAATATCCTCTCATCATGTCTCCATGTACATTCAATAATATTGGGATTTCACCTTCTGAAACTCCCCTTGAATCTCAAGCATGTAAAATTTCTCCAACATATGATGATAATTATATTATGGCCCAAGCTCATTTTTGAGACTTGTATTTTCAAAATTATCAAAAAATCTTAGCTCAAATCCATGCTTTTAAATAGGATATTCATACCATTTATACATATCAGAAATTAGATATTGAAGGCTATGTGCCTCTTGTCAATTCTCCACTTCTTAATACTCCTTGGGTGGTAGAGCAAATTATACCTTCTAAACATTTAGAAATTCCTATAACTTATCTATCACCTATAGATCCCATTATTGCATCTGATCCTTCCCCCATTTATGAAACTAATGACATACCAATCCCTTCCAATCCATCTACTTCTCTTACTCCCAAGATTACACTAGATGCCAAGGCCACCGATGTCCATCAGATACATTTTGAGTATGATCATCATGGTAATAAAATTATAGATCTTGAAGTAGATGTTTAGTATTATTTTCCTCTTCCCACATTTCCCAGTGATAAAGCTATTATTGAACTACTTCATGCCCGAGAACCTCAACTCCCTTGGCGACATCATAAACTTGGCAATTTGAAAACCAAAACCCCTTGTCTTAATAACTTTGTTGCTATCATCGATCCTAAAAATAATCCAATTTCTCATTTACCTAATGTACCATACCATTTCCAAGATGCAAATGATATGATTATTGAAGAAACCACTCGCATTAAATATGATACTCCATCCTATCCTTAACAAATTATAGTTTCTCACAAACTCTCACCTATTAATTATGATAACTTTAGCTTATTTTTTCATAAATATCATGAGATTTCTGCTTGGTCATATGAATACATGATTGGTATTGACCCTAGAATTATGGTGCATAACATCATTACTTATCCTAATGCCAAGCTTATGCATCAAAAACAAAGGAAAATTCCACCTGAGGTTTCCACCTTATGTCACAATGAGATCATCAAATTACTCAATGCTAAATTTATCAAACTAATGGACTATTATGAATGGGTTTATAACATAGTTCTTGGTTGGAAAAATGTCTCTCTGGTCATTTACATCTACATTGATTTTCATAATCTTAATCTCACGTATCCTAAGGACAACTTCCCTTTACCTTCGATAGATGCCATCATGGATTCCATAACTAGTTATGAAATGTTATCTCTTATGGGTGGCTTCTCAAGTTACAATTAAATTCACATTGCCCTTAAGGACCAACATAAGACCACTTTCACCAGGAAATGGGGCACCTATTTCTATGTTAAAATTCCCTTCGACCTCTAAAATTTTAGAGACACTTACCAATGAGAAATGACTCACATCTTTCATGATCTTATATATAAAATTGTTGAAACCTATGTGGATGACCTCATTACTAAATCCAAAAGTTGTAAGACTCATCTTTTTGACCTTATTATCATCTTTGACCATCTTATTAAATACCAAGTGAGACTAAATCCTTATAAATGTGTCTTTTGTGTCACATGTGAAAAAAAATTAGGATTCCTAGTCTCTCTCCATGGTATCAACATTAACCCAGCTAAAATTAATGCTATCATCAACATGCCCATTACTCAATAAACTCAAGGAAATTAGATGATTGTCCCCAAAATGGATTATTGCATCGACTCCATCAATTATCTTCTTAAAAAAGGAAATTCTTTAGAATAGATAGACCCTTGTCAAAAAGCCTTTGATAACATGAAATAATCATTGCTTCATCCACCTACACTTCATCTTCCTTCAAATGATCGACCCATGATCCTATATACTTCTTCCACACCTATATCAGTTAAGGCAATGCTTACCCAACAAGATGATACTAGAAGAGAGTATGTTATCTATTACATTAGCCAAGGCCTCATCGATTAAGATACAAATTATACCAAAGTTGAACGTGATTGCCTCGACATTTATTTGGTAGCTGAAAAGTTTCAATATTACATGCTTTATCAGACCACTTATGTCATCATTCACTCTGACCCCCTGTGTCATGTCTCTTCCAAAGCCTTTCTTCCTAGATATATAATTGTCAAATTGATGGTCCTTATTATGGAATTTGATCTTCGTATTGTAACTCAAAAAGCTGTCAAAGGATAGGTCATAGCTGATCAACTTGTTGTAGCTACTATGTCAGCTACCAATCACCTTCAAGATAGTCTTCCTAATGATAATAATCTCTATATTGAAGGTCTCAATCAAGTTATTTCAATTAAATATTACTTTCATAACTTCACCATTGATCTTAAAGCAAATAATCTTGATGAATCTGCTATTCTTTTTGATACTACAAAACCAAAATTAGTTATCGAAGAAATTCTTAAAATTAATGTTGACTTACATGAATATACTTAGACCCCTCACTTTTATGGTGCTAAATTCCTTCAAAGATTTAGGTTAGGTTGCATTCTTACAAGTCCTCTCATCAAAATCATTCCTTTAGCCTTTTACTTAACATTTGATGTCACTAACAATATGGTCAAATACAAAGCTCTAATCTTAGGCATAAATCTTGCTCTTGATTTGGACATCCAATACCTCTATGTTTTAAGTGATTATCAACTCATTTTCCACTAATTCAATGGTGATTATCAACACAAAAGTGAGAATCACATTACTTATCATTAAATTGCAACCACTCTCACTAAATATTTCATCTCTTTCATTGTCAAGCCTATCCCTCTAGATTAAAATTCTATTACTGATGCCCTCACTTCTTCAGCATCTCTCTTTTATCCCCACCAAGTTCTTTTCAATCCCACTTTTCTTATATAAATAAGAAAATCTCCATCTTCTACTCAACCACCAGATTAGCTTATCTACCACATTGAGGCTGTCATAATCTGACAAAACCCCATGATATAAAAACATCATTCAAATATTATAACACCAAACTTATCCTCCTAACTTCGATTCTCATGAAAATACTCACATTCATAAATAATATTTTAAGTATGTATTCCAATACAACATCCTTTATTATCATAATGCTAAAGGTACCTTGCTCTATTATGTTATGCAAGATGAGGTCCCTCCTCTTCTTGAACAAACACATGGGGGTATTTGTGATTATCATAATGCTAAAGGTAACTTACTCTATTATGTTATGCAATATGAGGTCCCTCCTCTTCTTGAACAAACACATGGGGGTATTTGTGGTGGTCACTGTAGTGGACATGCTACAGCCCACAAATTCCTACATATGGGATAATTTTAGCCTGCTCTTGAAAAGGATGTAATCAAATTCACTAAAAATTGTACCCCTTACCAACTTCATGACAATCTAATTCACTTACCTCTAGTTGATCTTGAAACTATCAAATCTCCCTGGCTATTTTCCATGTGGGGATTAGATCTCATAAGAAAATTACCTCACTCTCAAGATGGGCATGTTCTTATCATTACAAGTATAAAATTTGTTAACAAATGGGTTAAAGACATGCCCCTTATTAATTCCATTAGTAACACCATTACCAAATTCATTCTTAACTAAAACATTTGCCACTTTGATGTTGTCCATACTATTATCTCTGACAATGGTGTTAACTTCAAAAATAAGGATGTCAAACAACTTTGTACTAAATTTAAGATCAATCACAAATTTTCTAGACCTTATCATCCACAATGCAATGGTCAAGCTGAGGCCACTAATATAATTCATGAAACCTACACAAATTGGCACCTTCATCTCTCCTACTATTTGGGCCTATCAGACTAGCATACGTACTACCACTGGGGCAATGCCATTCTCTCTAGTCTATGGTTCTGAGTAAGTTATTTTATTAGAAGTTGAGCTTACCTCTCTTAGTATATCTCTTCATGGTATCATTCTTGGTGAATAATTACATGAAGCTCTCCTTCATTCCCTTGATCTCCTTGATAAACATTGTCTTTCTGATTTGCAACATAATCACCAATACAAGGCTCGTATTACCAAATAACATAATAAACATGTTAAAGTTTGCACATTTAATGTTGTTAATCTTGTCCTTAAATTAAACTACACTCATGACAAAGAAGGTAAATATTCCCAAAAATGGTGAGGTCCCAATTTAGTCAAAGATATTCTTGGTCCAAGTACCTATCGCTTATTGAGGTCAACATACCCCCATTCCTAAAAAATGGGGACCCTTATGTTAAATTATGCAAATTTGTACCTTAAAATTGAAAATTCACTTGATCAGAGTGCCACTATCATATTTGTGTAGTATTTTTTGTTTGAATATCATCCACACCTAGTTTGGTTAGCATATTTACACATGATTCTAGTTTGCCCTTGTTTAAATTGGCTAACCTTGGATCTCTGTGTTTTCTAGTTACAGGGCTAATGAGGTCTAATTAGAATGAATAATGCTTGGGTTTCATGATTTTAATGTTAAATTGATATTTTACTAGCCTTTGTCTATAATTAATTGATTTAATTCATATTTGAATTGTTGAAACCCTAGTCTAATATTTTAACTTAGGTCCCTTTTGAATTAAATGTAAATTTACCATGAACTTTTATCTTTACACGAGAGCAATTATCATGCCAAGGACTCGGTTCAGTCTTTATCCGAAGGCTTAGTCATGTTTTTCAACATGATCAAATCTTAGGCTAAAAATATTATGCTTGATCTCTTTTATGTCTCATGACCACCTTTATTCTCTTTTATCCTAGCGTTGTCCAACTAATACAGGGTCCCTTTCGTATATCTTAGATAAGTCATAAAGCTTTATCCTAAATTTTTAAAACCTAATCTAAAACCTTATGACTTATCTCTTATGATTCCTAGGGTCCTCTTTTTATTATGCTCTTAACCTTGGTCCAAAATCTTTGTACCAAGTCCCTTTTAATTTGCATGGTCATTTTATTATGAATTGAAACCTTAGGCTAAGACCATATGTTATGTCTTTACGAGGGTCCCGTATATTATGTTTTGAACTTAGCTTAAGTTTTTATCCTAAGTTATTTATATATATCCTCAAGCTTAAATATTGTGTTTGTTTGTAGGATCAATGACCCAAGTTCAATCCGGTGAAGTTAATCTAATAGAGTGTAACAAACTTTGACAATTTAAAGCCCTAAGATAGTGACAAGTGTCATGAGTTCATAGAAAGGATTGTATGCAACCAATGATGGTACATCCCTAGCATCATGATCTAATGGTCCACACTTGCTTGGACAAGATTAATCCAATGGTATGAAGTAGACACTAGTTTTTTAATAAAGCTACAAGAGAACATGGGGATGACACATGGAAGAAACATGCTAACCCCATAGAACTAACATCATACAAAATGCAAAAGACCCACAAAGCTGCCAAGTGGCATATGCATGAAGCAGAGTGAACCCAAAATTGACAAGTGGCAATCTTGATAAAGAGTCTTGAGGTGGTGCTTAAATTTGATGATTGCAAAGCTATCAAAAATGCTCATATGAATGTCAAATAATGGTCACACAACCATCAATCTTAAGTTCAGTAAGAGTCCTGAGGAGGTATTTAAATTTACCAGCCATGTGTGTTAGGATTGTGGAGCTAAAAGCTTCACTGATGCAGGCATGGAGGAGGTTGCAGAATGAGTTGCTGAGTGTCAGAAGTGTTTGGCGTTGGTCTGGCCAACCGGCGTCGGCAGGGTAAGACAGGAAGGCAACCGACGTCGGTCATATATCGGCCGGCGTCGGCGACCCCAGGCAGACAGGGACCGACGTCGGTCGCCTGTGTGGTTCGACTGCGAGTTAATTACGGGCAGTGGGTTGACGAACCAAGTGTTTGCATGATGAGCGCTAATTTTAGACTCATAGCTGCGGATCTAATTATGGTAATTAGATGTCTAATCATTGTTTGGATGAGATCTATATAATAGACTCATGGTTGTATTGGAAAAGTGTGCTAGGGAGTAAGAGAGCATAATTATAAGTTCCTTCTGTGTGTGAGGTAGAGCTATGGTGCGTTCCTCCTAGTGCCACAGTACCAGGTGTGTTGGTGCTGGATTGGAGAGCCAGCTGGGTTCTTCAAGAGTGTAGGATCTTGGTCACAGTTGCATGGCCTATATAGGAGATCTACATGGTAAGTAAGATCGTTGACCTGCAGGTGTATGTGTGTGCAAGGTCGAGGTTCACAGGTGATTAGAACCATTGTTTGATTTGCAGGTGTGCAAGGTCATACAGACAGCAACACAACAGGGAGCAGTATCAGGCATGATCTACTTGGAGTACAGGTGTGTACTCAGATAGAGCAAAAGGAAGGCAAGGGAGTTCCTTCCATAAGTATGGTCTGTTGAATTGCAGGTTGTTGCAGATTCATGGGAGATCTACTTGAAGTACCTTGAGTACTTGTGGAGCACGTGGAGTGCTTGTGGAGTGCGTGGAGCACTTGTGTTGTGCGTGGAGCACGGGAGGTGAACACCAACTCTGTATTTGAGTTGGGTGTTGGGACCTGTGAGAGGGAGAGCTTTGGGGAAAAGAATTACTGTTCACTTGAGGTGTGGGAAACCTCTGTAAGGTGGTGGAGAAGAAGTGGCATCTTCTTTATTGTATTCTTTTCTGTATAAAGTGTTAATACAATTTGGTATTGTCTCTCATATGCTGTGTTATTCTGAATTCTAGTTACTTGGTGAATCTGGTTAATTTCCGCATATTAAGTTGCTTGGTTTAGTAATCAAATTGTGTGCTTCCGGTTTACATCCTCCTCCCAACAAGTGGTATCAGAGCCTTGGTTGTAGGTTCTTGAGCTTGATACCAACAAGTGGTATCTGAGCTAAGGTTGGAGGAAGCAGGTTTTGTGTTTGGTTACAGGTCACTCTCAGGGGTTTCTGATCGAGTGGGAGTAGAGCAACTGCAGATCAAAGTAAGCTAAGAATGGAGGAGTTGAAAAGCACAGATGGTCACTCACGGTCCTATGGAAAGAAAGAGCAGGTAAAAGATTATTATTGGTTGGTAGCAGATCAGCATGAAGAAACTGAAGATACAGATGTAGCAGGTGTTGTTTCACAGGATGTGTTTGCAGGTTTCTTGGATAAAGTTGAATCTTGGATAAAAGATTCGGTTGCCTCTTTCCATGCAGTTCCAGGTAGAGGAGCTGGTGAGCCTTGCCAAAGAATTGGCAAAGGAGAAGTGAAGCTGAAATTGCAGGCGGCCAACACACAGGTGTTGATGAAGGTCATGCAGGTCCCAGGTTTGGAGATATGGCTAATTTCTTCAGAAAGATTGGGTGATGAGAGATGCACAAGAACTCTCACAGCGGATGCACTTGAATTAGCTGGTGGTAAGAAAATAGGTATCCTTTATCTACTTGTTTATATTACTGATTCTTCTTTTGTTGCGGAGACGTGGCTTCGTAGGCTTGGTCACATGAGCAGGAAGGAGATGCATGTTCTTAAGCGGAAGACAGATATATTTGACAGGCTTAAGAACTGAAAAGCCTTGGTGTTTATGGAGGAGATGGCGGACAGAACCCAGTGGATGTGGCTGGATACTTTTGAGCAGGGCAATTTGGACATGGGTTTTGATTCAAAGAAGCTCGCGGGTAAAAAGTCATCACTCACAGGCGAACACAGGTACCGATGTCGGTCAGGAGGAACCGGCTTCGAACAGACAGGTGCCGATGTCGGTCATGTGCAGACCGAAGCCGGCGATGTCGGGCAGAGTAAGACCGACGTCGGTCATAAAACCGACGTCGGCAGTATGTAAGACCGATGTCGGTCAGTGGACCGATGTCGGCAGCAGGGACACCAGCGCAGGCAGGTTGGTAGTCAGGTACAGACGCATGGAACCGACGTCGGTCGGAGCAGACTGTGGAGTGACCGAGGTCGGTCACTGTAACGAATTTTGGGTGGACAGCATGTTGTCAAGGAGTCTCAAACACCCATACGGAGGACTGAAGGCGTAAGTAGGCCCTCAAATTCATTGTTCCTCTTCTTTATACATGTTGCTGATTGTAGAGCAGGAAGGATCCAGGAAACAGGTGTGAGCTTGGCATGGATGAGGATGTGATTCCTTGGAGGAGAACCAGACAGGTGTGTTTTGGTAGAGATGCCAGCAGGTATAAAAGCACAGAGACGAATGGATACCTTAGTAGAAGAATAGAGAGAATGGATACGTGAGACGGAAGACCAGGTATGTGGTCTTGTGGAGCTGCAGGACAGTGGTACAGGTTTTGACAGGTGGAGGGCGGAGCATGGCTTCAGTCAATGTCAGGGTAACTACTGTGATTTTGTCTTACCAGGAGGATGATGAGTCGCGACATCATTCTGTTGCTGTATGTGGATAGTATGCTAGCTAGCAGGGGTGTACATACAGGGTTTTGCTGAGCTAAGGGTAAGATTAGTTCAGTGACATGTCATGAGGAGTTTGGAGCAGCGGAATTCTTTGACATGGGAGGCATGAAGATCACAGGTTGATTTTGTCTCGAGTGGGAGCTGATGTGAATCAGGTGTTGGCGAGGTTCGAGATGCAGAGCCGGAGCACACTAAGGGCTGGACAGGTACAGTGTCTGAAATCACATGAGGTCTGGTATAGACCTGAGTATTCCCATGTAGTGGGAGATGTCAGAGAGTTAGGAGCCAATTCGGGGAAGTGGATTCTCAGATTTTCTGAGAGGGACCGGCAGCAGGTGTTGCTATGCAGGGTCAGGACTTCACTACATGTATTTGTAGGTTCGGATGTGGCAAGGTACTCGGATGACAGGTGGTACACCACGGGATGTGTGGTGGGTTGTCTTCAGGGGGGAGCTTGAAGAGGGATACAAACCAGGAAACAGATTAGACGGAGTACAGGTACAGGTACAGTGCAGCTGTTTATCTCCAAGTGGGAGATTGTTAGGATTGTGGAGCTAAAAGCTTCACTGATGCAGGCATGGAGGAGGTTGTAGAATGAGTTGTTGAGTGTCAGAAGTGTTTGGCGTTGGTCTAGCCAACCGGCATCGACAGGGTAAGACAGGAAGGCAACCGACGTCGGTCATATATCGGCCGGCGTCGGCGACCCCAGGCAGACAGGGACCGACGTCGGTCGCCTGTGTGGTTCGACTGCGAGTTAATTACGGGCAGTGGGTTGACGAACCAAGTGTTTGCATGATGAGCGCTAATTTTAGACTCATAGCTGCGGATCTAATTATGGTAATTAGATGTCTAATCATTGTTTGGATGAGATCTATATAATAGACTCATGGTTGTATTGGAAAAGTGTGCTAGGGAGTAAGAGAGCATAATTATAAGCTCCTTCTGTGTGTGAGGTAGAGCTATGGTGCGTTCCTCCTAGTGCCATAGTACCAGGTGTGTTGGTGCTGGATTGGAGAGCCAGTTGGGTTCTTCAAGAGTGTAGGATCTTGGTCACAGTTGCATGGCCTATATAGGAGATCTACATGGTAAGTAAGATCGTTGATCTGCAGGTGTATGTGTGTGCAAGGTCGAGGTTCACAGGTGATTAGAACCATTGTTTGATTTGCAAGTGTGCAAGGTCATACAGACAGCAACACAACAGGGAGCAGTATCAGGCATGATCTACTTGGAGTACAGGTGTGTACTCAGATAGAGCAAAAGGAAGGCAAGGGAGTTCCTTCCATAAGTATGGTCTGTTGAATTGCAGGTTGTTGCAGATTCATGGGAGATCTACTTGAAGTACCTTGAGTACTTGTGGAGCACGTGGAGTGCTTGTGGAGTGCGTGGAGCACTTGTGTTGTGCGTGGAGCACGGGAGGTGAACACCAACTCTGTATTTGAGTTGGGTGTTGGGACCTGTGAGAGGGAGAGCTTTGGGGAGAAGAATTACTGTTCACTTGAGGTGTGGGAAACCTCTGTAAGGTGGTGGAGAAGAAGTGGCATCTTCTTTATTGTATTCTTTTCTGTATAAAGTGTTAATACAATTTGGTATTGTCTCTCATATGCTGTGTTATTCTGAATTCTAGTTACTTGGTGAATATGGTTAATTTCCGCATATTAAGTTGCTTGGTTTAGTAATCAAATTGTGTGCTTCCGGTTTACATCCTCCTCCCAACAATGTGGACATCAAAAACATTCATACGAATGTTAAATGACTATTTCACAACCATCAAACTTAATCTTAACAAAAGTCCTAAGGAGGTATCTTAAAATTGATGCTTGCACAAATGTCATAGATCTTCACGTGGATGTCAAATGATGGGAGTGCAGACATTAATTTTAAGATAGCCATTTGGATCCAAATAATCTAAAAATATTTAGACCTCATTGATTTATACAAATGGACCTAATGGCATAAGATCAAAGTTGAATTTTCAAAGGTAACGAGCATTTTTCAAATATGAATGAGCAAAATGTCATGAAACTACCACATTAGAGCCACATTGGTATAATGTGCCAAATTGGAGACCTTGTGGACTTGGTATGATGTTTGAATTGGAAATTTCCATTAGAACACCATTAAAACCTTCAAAAGTACCCTAGCAAAGCATGAGAACCCTAATCAAGCCCTGTGAACGTTATACTTGAGTTGAAGAGGCTGAATTATTTTCTGTGTAAAGGTAATTCGATCCAGAGTCCACCATTGAGAAGTCTAATAATCCATGATAGCTTGAAGGAATGTTTCCTTATGGAACATGGAATTTTATTTTGACCTCAAATGCTAATAAGCAAGAACCAAAGGAAATCTAGGCTAGATGATAGTAGGGTGATGGACCTAATTCTATATAAAAGAGAAAAGGATTACTGAAGGCCAAGAGCATCAAAGAACCATGAAGATATTGCAGCAACATAGGGGTCCCCAGGGTTAATAGACTTAGAAATATCCTTCTTATAGCTAAATATTATCCATTTTGAAAGAGGAATATTCTATTTTTAAAAGCATGTTTTGTTTGTAAAATACACTACCTATAGATTAGTCCATTGGGAAAGTATAGTGGATTTCTAGAATAATTGTGGAGAGAACAGTTGTCCTAAGACTTGTGCTTTTGTAATTAGATAAAGACTGACTAGTACGCTTCTTAAGACCCTATAAAAAGAGCATTGTCAAGAGCAAAAGGGGGGGGGGGATTTTTTAGAGCCAAAATTACTTTATAAACTTGGAGCAAGTAGTACAATCAAGGAATTTTAAAAAGTTTGTCCATATTTGTCTATGTTTACTATCATGGCTTCTCTTTCAGTTGTTTGGTTTCACTTTTAATTTGAATGGTTAATATGGATTCTAGATGTGTATCTTGAATGTAAAGTTTCTAATGTGTGCCAATGCTAGATTAGTTAAAAGTTATTATGTTCATTTCATTTTTTGCACTTCTTTTGAATTTGGGATAATGTTGTTTGCTTGCAAGAGTGAATCTTTAAAGTGAACATTTGCATCATTTCATACTTTCCTTAGATGTTTTCCTGATATATGGCATGATTTGGGCTTGAGTTGTTTCACTTCACACATTGGTTAAATGCATGTTTAGATGAGATTTGAACTTTATCACAATGTTTGGAATGAGGACTAGCAACATCTCTTTTCTGCCCTACCCTTCCTTTTACTTCTTTTTTAACCAATTCACTCTATTTTAATTGTCATTGTAAATATCCATCTTAGGTTAGTTCTTAGATTAGTTATTTATCATAATTCACTATTCTTAGCATAGACACTTCATATTTTACATATATATACTATTTGGTCATGGTGGCTCCAAACCACCAAACATTATAAATATTATGAAATAGTCCACTTGCTTTGCCTCTATTCCATCAAAGATAACAAGATTATCACAACCTATAACGCATGCATCAAGTACTTAGGAATTCTAAAATGAGAAGTGTTTCTTAAACACCATGGGTACCTGTGATACAAATTTAGGCATTAATAGGGGAAGCTTCATTGGTGCTAGAAGGAGGGCCTAAGTAGATCTTTGTGAATTTATAGAATCTTTACTAATTTTGGTGTGTTTTGATCAAAGATTGATGTATTCTTTACATATTTGTGCTTCTTTCAGCATATGTGTGTAAAGACCATTGATCTTGATGGTGTTAGACCAATCTTTGTGCTTCCTTTAGACAAAAATTGATATTATTTAAAGATCCATGGATATTTGTGCAAAAGTAGTTCATGCTTTGTGTATTCCCTGTGTTTAAGTTTAGCAATAGAAATTGTGTACAAAGATTGACTAGTTCTTTGCAAATTTTAGTTTTTCGAGCATAGAGGTGTAAAGATCCCTATCATTCATCAGTATAGATGTATATTGGAGATTATTTAGTTAAAGATAGTCATGATTTATATGTATTTATGCAAAATTATCTTAACATGCAAACTTAATCATTGTACTTTACAAACATTGGTTTGATGCATCATATTTTAAATAGGTTTCAAGGTAACAAGCCAAAATTACCAAATGTGAGATCGAGGTGAGCATAAACATTCAAGGTCTCAACCAAATTCACCAAGTCAGGGTACTCATGTGTTTAAGGTATGGCTTGGCTAGGTGATTCTTCAATCAACATGCTAGGTATAGTACATGATCTTCCTCAAAATCCTAAAAGATATTTGCCTTTTTTTAGTTCTAATAATGTTGTCACAGCTAAAGAACATATTAGATCTTTCAAAGTTGCTTTAAGACTTCTAAACATTGTTCATGAGGATGTAGCATATAGATTGTTCCCATTTACTTTCAAAGATGCTACATATGAATTGTTTCTTGACCTTCTAGAGGACTACATAGCTAGTTTGGATGATTGTAGTAGAATCTTTATTGATTAATTTAGTAAAATTGTTAGTCCATGCATTTTGTATCAGCAATTCACCATTGTTAAGAGAGATTCTGGTGAGACCATTAGAGCCTTCAATGCTAGATTTTAGAAGTTGTATAATAGAACCATAACCCCTTATAGACCTAATGAGGCTTTAGCCTTAGAGATTTACAAGGATGATTTGGACCCCAAGACTTATGTGTTCCTTAAAAGGTCTGTTAGAGTCATAAACACCTTAGCATTGGCTTATGTTGAAGTTGTAATAATTAATGATCAAATGTAGCCTCAAGTTTAGCTTACATATACTATCCCAAATATCAGTGTCAATTTCCCAGGACTAAATATCATTCATAATGTCAATCAGACACTAGTCTTGAACCAATTGCCCTTAAACCATGCCTATCTTGGCAAAAATTTAGGGTTCTTAAATAATGCTATAAATGGATTTCATCCATAATGCCAGAGAGCTTTAGTGCCCACTAGTAATAACCATCAAGTTCATATCTTAGAAGCACCAATGAATAAAGATGAATCCATACTTAAGATGGTTCAAAAATTGAGCACTAATTTTCTTTAATTACATAAATAAGTGGGAAATAATAAGGAAAATTTTGACAAGGGTTACTCTTTTCAAAGGTTCAATAGGCATCCAAATAGGTTTCATGATAACAAAAATAATGGATCATCTAAAAACATATAAATAAATTTCTGTGATATAGATTTGGCTGATCATTATAATGTAACATCTCAAGGTGAAAGGGATACAACTAAAATTATGCCTAACCAAGACAATATTGCAGGGACATCTAGTTTTGAAAAGACATCTCAAGGTTTCATGACAAATGCCTTTAATTTTCCATTTGAAGAGGAAAGCAAACATTAAGATGTTCTAAAAGAAGGAATCGTTATTCAAGATGAGCAGCCCCATGAACAAGATCAAATATAAGCTGACTTCTCTTCAAAAGATAGTTATGAGGACACTTCATGTGAAGTCACCAATGGAATAGAGGATACTACTGAAGAAGATGACCATGTGTAATAGTTACACTAGGATTTCTTGAAAGAAACTGAGGTGTCCCAAGAAGGCAATGATGTCTTGTAAATCCCAAAACTAGATGAGCTAGAACTCAATTGGGTATAAGAGATGCCTTTCTTCTATGAGGATGAAGATGAAGTAGGTAAAACATATTAGGAATTGTCATATGACTTCATTAAAAGGTTAGAAGTATGGGACCATCATGTTTTTGATGTTAAGATTCTAGATGAGCATCATTCAGTTGATCAGGATGAAGAATCCTTTTCGGATGACTTGGAAGGTTTTTGTGCAAAGATTGGTAGTCTGTTTCCACCTCAAAAATAAAATAATAAAGATATTAGTCTAAGGATACTAGCTGAGCTAACATTATTGAGTGAAGATTATATAAACCACTATTTATCTATGGATGAAGCAAAACTAACACTCTAGCTGAAAAGTAGAAGAATCTGGGAGGAAGATGATTGGGTTTTAAACCCATATCTTCAATCCATGTACTAGATAATAAAAATAGGAAACAAAGATACATCATATGAAAGTCATGAACATAGAAGTGATCCCATATGTAGGATGTCATCAAAATAAAACATTCATGTTTCAATGTCCTATAGTAGACAAAATAACTTTCCATTTGATCTTAGAGGTAAGTACCTTATGGAGTTAGTGTATGGCTTAGTTTAGTTTATTTCTTGTTCTTTATTTCTTGCTTTTTTCCTTCCTATCCCTTTTTTGTATATAGTGTCTATTTATATTTATTTGTTTTCTCTTGCTTTGTTCCTTGCTTTTAAATAAGTCTTTTTGGACAATTCTCAACTTAAGCTTCACCTAATTACTCAGGAACTCCACAAGTTCAAGAATGTTGGTATGAACCTTAAGCAAGTGTTGACCATGGATTTGAAATACAAGTTGTATGTTATATTTTGGAGGAAATAGTAAGGACTGGTGGGTAGGTTAACTGTTCCATAAGATCTTAAACACTGTTTTGATCTAAACTGAGCTTTAAGAAGAATTGTACATGTGGGATGAAAGTTTAAACTATTAGGACATAGACATGTTTGCACTTAAAAAACATTATTACTTGAGACAAAGGTTGCAACCATAAGTGATTATTTGAAGATCAAACATTTAACCAAATCCTTAAACCTGGCTAACTTAGTTCCCAACCTTTGATGTAAAGTCATAAATGATCTAAAAATTACAAAAATAGGAACTTATTACAAAATTTAAAGAGATTTCTAAGGAGAGGTGATTTTGGTAATCTCCATCGGGGCTATGGATGCCTAGATGGAAGTGAACCAAGTCCTTGAGTGGATCCAAGGGCATCTTTATCGGGGCTATATATGTCTGGCTGGTAGCAAAGCAATACCCAAGCCTTTCCTAAGTTAAAACATGGTTCTTAATGAATATCCAAACATGTTGTAAGTCAATGTTAATGGTTAAAGGCATGAAATTTAGAAGTTGTTCCCTAAATCCCATGGCAAATAGTAAGTGGAATCAAAGCACACACACATCATGATTAGGTATTGATGTTTAATCCCAATTTTGCATATACAAGAGTTATTTCAATAATGAATTGATCTAAATAATGATGACTAATCAAGTGAAATAACTAACTTAATTATTAGTCTGAACCAAAGTCTCTAAATTAAAATATATTATTATGCTTCTCCCAGAAGTTTCCATTTGTTGAGGTTAACATACCCCCATTCTTGAAAAAGGGGACCCTTGTGTTAAATTATGCAAATTTGTACCTAAAAATTAAAAATTCACTTGATCAGAGTGTCAATAGCATGTTTTCACAATATTTTTTATTTGAAGATCATCCACACCTAGTTTTATTAGCATATTTGCACATGATTCTAGTTTTCCCTTGTCTAAATTTGCTTACTTTGGATCTTTGTGTTTTCCAACTATAGGTCCAATGAGGTCTACTTAGAATAAATGATGCTTGGGTTTCATGATTTTAATGTTAAGTTGATATTTTACAAGCCTTGGTCTATAATTGATTAATTTAATTCATATTTGAATTTTTGAAACGCTAGTCTAATATTTTAACCTAGGTCCCTTTTGAATTAAATTTAAATTTGGCAGGAACTTTTATCTTTGCATGGGAGCAATTATCATGCCAAGGACTCAATTTAATTTTTATCCTAAGGCTTAGTCATGTTTTTCAACATGACCAAACCTTAGGCTAAAAATATTATGCTTGGTCTCTTTTAAGTCCCATGACCCCCTTTGTTCTCTTTTATCCTTTCATGGTCCAACTAATGCAAGGTCCCTTTCGTATGTCCTAGACAAGTCATAAAGCTTTATCCTCAAGTTTTAAACCCTAGGATAAAACCTTATGAATTATCTATTATTATTCATGGGGTCCTCTTTTTATTATTCTCCTAACTTTGGTCTAAAATCTTTATGTTAATTCCCTTTTAATTTGCATGGTCACTTCAATACGAATTGAAACCTTAGGCTAAGACTATATGTTATGTCTTTGTGAGGGTCTCATGTTTTATGTTTTAAACTTAGCTTAAGTTTTTATTGTAAGTTATTTATATATATCCTAAAACTTAAATATTGTGTTTGTCTATAGGATCAATGACCCACATTCAGTCAGGTAAAGTGAATCCAATAGAGCGTAACAAACTTTGACAATTCAAAACCCCTAAATAGTGACAAGTGCCATGAATTTGTGGAAAGGATTTTAAGCTGTCAATGGTGGTGCATCCCTCAGATCATGATCAAATGGTCTATGTTTTCTTAGATAAGATTAATCTGATGATGTGAGTTAGACACTAACTTTTTAATGAGGCTACGAGTGAACACGGGGATGACATGTGGTGGAAACATGCTAACCTAACAAAACTAATAGAATACGAAATGTAGAATCCCTATAGAGCTACCAAGTGGAACATTCATGAAGTAAAGTGAACCTAGAAGTGACAAGTGGTAAGCCTAATAAATATTCCCAAAGAGGTGCTAAAATTTTATGATCATGCAAACATCAAATGATGGTTGTGCAACCATCAAACTTAAGCTCAGCAAGAGTCCTGAAGAGGTGCTTAAATTTGACAATCATGTAGATGTCAAATATGTTCATGTAAACATCAAATGATGATCATATAACCATCAAGTTAAGCTTAGAAAAAGTCTTGAGGAGGTATCTTAAAATTGATGGCTACACAGACATCAAAGACATTCATGTGGATGTCAATTTTAAGATAGCCATTTAGATCCAAATAATCCAAAAATACATGGACCACATTGATTCATATAAATAAATCTGATGACACAAGATAAAAGATGAATTTTCAAAGGCAACAATAATTTTTTTAATATAGATGAGAAAAATGTTGTGAAACTGCCACATTGGAGCCATGTCGGTATAATGTGCCAAGTTGGAGACCTTACGGACCCGGTAATGCAAAGGTAGAGATCTAAGCCCACAATGTTTGAACTAGATACTACCATTAGAACACTATTAAAACTTCATAAGTACCTTGACAAAGTATAAGAACCATAATCAAGCCTTATGAATGTTATACTTGAGCTGAAGAGGGTGAATTATCATCTGTGTAAAGGTAATTTGATCCAGATTCCACCAGTGAGTAGTCTAATAAGCCATAGCAGCTTGGAGGAGTGTTTCCTAAGGGAACATGGAATTCTATTTTGACCTTAGATGTTGAGAATTAGGAACCAAATGAAATATAGGCTAGACAATAATAGGGTAATAGACCTGATCCTAAATAAAAGAGAAGAGGATTACTAAAGGCCAAGAGCATCAAAGAACCATAAAGATCTTGTAGCAGCATAGGGGTCCCCAGGGTTAAGAGACTTAAGAATATCCTTCTTATAGCTAAATATTGTCCATTTTTAAAGAGGAATATTTTATTTCTAAAAGCATGTGTCGTTTGTAAAACACACTACCTATAGATTAGTCCATTGGGAAAGTATAGTGTATTTATAGAATAATTATGGAGAGGAAAGTTGTCCTAACACTTGTGCTTTTGTAATTAGATAAAGACTGACTAGTATGCTTCCTAGCACCCTATAAAAGGAGCATTGTCAAGGGTAAAAGGGGGGAGGGAGTTCGTAGAGCCAAAATTACTTTGTAAACTTAGAACAAGCAGTACAAGCAAGGAATCCTAAAAATTTTGTCCATATTTATCTATGTGTTTACTATCATGGCTTTTCTCTTAGTTGTCTGGTTTCACTTTCAGATTTGAATGGTTCCTATGGATTTTGCATGTGTATCTTGAATGCAGAGTTACTAATTTGTGCAATTGCTAGATTAGTTGAAATTTCTTAGGCTCATTTCATTTTTTGCACTTCTTTTGCATTTGGGCTAATGTTGTTTGCTTGTAAGAGTGAATCTTTAAAGTGAACCTGATTCCTATTTGCATCATTTCATAATTTCCTTAGATGCTTGCCTAATGTATGGTGTGATTTGGTCTTGAGTTGTTTCACTTCATATATTGGTTAAATGCATTTTCAGATGAGATTTGAACTTTGTCATAATGTCTAGAATGAGGACCAACAACAATTATTTTCTGCCCTACCCTTCCTTTTGATTCTTTTTTAACCAATTCACTCCAGTTTAATTGTCATTATAAATATCCATCTTAGGTTAGTTCTTAGATTTAGTTATTGGTCATAATTCATTGTTATTAGTATTGTCCTCTAAAAATATCACTCATTTTTGGGACAACATTTGAACTATTTTGGTCCTACAGACCAAAATTGTCTCTTCCCTTTTCAAAATTTGTCCTTGGCATTCAAATTCCTCATTTTTCAAGCTTCTCATAAATCTATGGACTCTGTAGGCTTAAATCTATGGACTTTGTAGGCTTAAATCTATGGACTCTGTAGGAAGAGAAAATCTATAGACTCAGTAGGAAGAGAAAATCTACGGACTCTGCAGGCCAAGTTCAATGGGCTTTACAGGTTGATTTCTACAGACTTGATTTCTATAGACTCTGCAGGCAGGTTCATTTCTACAAGTTCAAAGGCTTCTACAGGTGGGTTCAACCAAAAGAATCAGTTTCTAACACTTGGTCATTTTAAATATTGTTTTAGTGCCTTGGTTCAATCAAAAATGTCTATCAGCAAGCATTCAAGCAAAAGAGGCTTGAACCATTGAAATGTTGAACCATTAAACCACTTTGGTTCAAAGGTTCAATGAGTTCCAGGTTCAATTGGTTCAACACTTTCGATTTAATCAGTTCGTCTACTTTGTTTCAATATTTTGGTTCATCCTTTGGTTCAATCAAATGGTTCATCAATCATTTCAAGGCTTTGTTTGAACCGTTGAATCAAAGCTTGGTTCAATGGTAGGTTCAACATCTTTTGGTTCAAAGGTGGATTCAAACACATGGTTCAAAGGATTTGTTTGAACCATTGAACCAAAACTTGGTTCAACGGTTGGTTCAAACAAATGGTTCAATGACTTAGTTCATCTGCTTGGTTCAAAGGCTTGGTTCATTCAATTGAACCATCGGCTTGAACCATTTTGGTTCAAGGATTGGTTCATTGGCTTGGTTCAACTAAGCGGTTCATTGCAATGGTTCAATGAAGTGGTTCAATGGAGCAGTTCACTCAGACGGTTCAAAGGAGCAGTTTAAATGCAAAAGTTCAAAGAGTCTCCTGAAGGACAAAGTGCCCTTGCGGAGGGCACTTGGATGACAAAAGTACCCTTCAGAAAGGTCATTTTCAAAGAAGCCTCAAAAGGTAAATTCTTTTGGATTTATGTTTAAGGCATTTGAAAAATACTAAGGCAAGAAGCAATTCCTTTAGACTTTTTGTCTATAGGAATTCCTTCAGATAAAAAGCCTGAAAGAATTCAGAGAAGCTGCGGGCAGAAAGCCTAAAGAAATAACCAAGGCAAAAGTGATAGGGACATTTTCTGTGGACTTTTTGTCCATGAGAATTTGTCCACGGGAATTTGTCTGGGGAAAATGCCTGCAGGAAACCCGCGAAAGGCCACCGAAGGACCCTGAAGGGCAAGTGCCCTTATGGGGGACTCCCAGATGCCGAATAGAAGGACACTTTCTCGAAGCTGAAGGGTCACCTTCCCTTCGAGAAGATGTAAAATAAGAAGCCTGAAGGCCATTCAAAGACTGCCCAAAGGGCAGAATTCCTTGCGGGAAGCTCTTCTCAACCCAAAGCAGATCATTTCTTAAGGCTCAAAAGGGAAGATTCTTTCTAGGAAAGTGCCAAATAGAAAAGTCAAAGAAGGACCAAGGGGTGACGTACCTGAAGACATCAAATTCAACATAGCAAACTAGCCATTGAAAACATAGTGATAGGCACGCGAACGTCAATTTTAAAGCTCATAAACTAGTTGTTGATCCTTTGAATCTACAGACCCGAATGCATTCACAGACTTCAAGGCCAAGACCAGCAGAAAGTGAGGAAGGAATAGAATAGCAAATTGAATCCAGGACCCAATTCAATTAACCAAAAAAGGAGGAATGATGAAGATAGGATCAGATCACCAGGTGGACATTGAAAGTTGTAAACTTTCAATAGTGTGACTTATTTCTCTGCATTGATAAAATCAAATGGGTAAACGCCCATAAGTTCCAGCCTATCTTCTTAATAGATTCCAATGCAACATGATGTATTACTGTTCTTGAGTCCTTCTTGAAGAGGCTATATAAGGGACTCGCTTCTATTGTAAATATATCACTTTTTGACAATCAAAATGAAACTCTGCCCAAATTGAAAGGCACTTCTGAGACTTTGAGCTTAGTTTGTTGATCATATTTTGTTATTGGAATAAGAAAGCAAGTGATTTTTCAAACTTTGTGCTGTGATATCTTTGTTTTTTGGGAAACTATTCTTATGTCTTTTTCCTTAATATATCTTCTGTTCCTTTAATTCAGCAAGCAAAATTAGTGACAGCAGTTAGGAAGGTGTCCTGAAGAGTCAAGTGTCGAGAGACTTTATGCCCCCATAATTATCTTTAGTGTGTTTTCTTTTCATTTTTGTGTAAAGGACCTTGGGAAGACTTTGTGCCCTCATTATCCTTCGTATCTTACTCTTGAGCAATCCAGGTGGAGACTTTGTGCTGCATCTTGATTTGCTGGTTATTTCATCTTTTGCTACATTTTGCTGTTACTACCAGGAGTATTCTTGTGGTTTGCTAAATAGTACTTCTGAAAGAAGAGGAGTGCTATCTATCATTTCCCTTGAGTTTTTCCTTTGATTTGCATGTATCATCTCTGAAGAAAGAGAGATGGATGGTTTGTCCTACCCTTGAGTATTATTTTCTATTTATATATATATATATATATATATATATATATATATACATATATATATATATATACATATATATATATATATACATATATATATATATACATATATATATATATACATATATATATATATATATATATGTGTGTGTGTGTATATATATATATATAGCATATCTATAGGGAACCTCCCCTTGATGAGAGGAGAGATCAGTCTCCTTTTGATGTGGTAAACCTACACATTTGGATGACCAATATTCCTACTTTGGCTGATCAAACCTATTTTGTTTATCAGTATGCTGATCGATAAAATATTCAACCAATAGTTTTTGGTGATTCTGCTGGGGATATACATAATTATGTGCAATTTGGAACCTCAAGTTTCAGATTGAAACATCCCCTGTGTCTTACCCATTATCATTATAACCCTTATCCATTACAGATTCTAGCGACTTCATTACTTGTCTTACCCATTATCCATTTATAGCCTTACCATCTTCCTCCACACTAATCAGGAAAGAATGCACAGTTTAAAGCCTCAAGCTTTAATTGAAGCAAGGTCAATTCTTTTCCATTTTTGTTTCACAATCTGGTAGATTCAAGGTATACACGAAGCCAAAGGGCTAAAGGTATCATTGACCCTGTATTCGAGTTGGTACAGCAAAGTGATTTTGATTTGTTTCCTTCACCATCTCGTCTCCAACGAACCAAGAGCTTTCCTCCCACTAAAGTCAGATCTTCATTGCTAGATGAAGTATCTACTTCTGTTGTTGATAAAGCTTTGCCTATAATTACCTCTCTAAGATTTTTTATCCCTCCTTTTCATAATCCTACAATGGTAGTTCAAGGCCCCTGGGGTAATGCTTTTCATCCTCTCAATCTTACTCCACCTCTACATGAGCTTCCACACAATTTAAGGAAGAATTTTCCCAAATTCTATGGTGATGGGAAATGTCATCCTGATGAACACATTGTAGCCTTCAGCATAGCTTGTGGAGTAATCAGAGTAGAATTTGAAGATGTAGTAGTTAGGCTATTTGTAGAGACACTACAAGGTGATACTGTAGATTAGTTTTATCATCTACAGGCTCGGTCAGTGACTGATTGGAATACTCTTAAAGCTAAGTTTGAAGCTAGATTCAAACCCACAAAAGATGCACATGCACTTCTGGCTCAACTTACACAGATAAAGAAAGAGCCTTATGAGCCTATGAGAGATTTCATAGCTAAATTTGACAAATTGAGAAATAGAATTCCTATAATAAATCGACCTACAGCTGAGAATCTCAAATGTTTTTTCATTAATTCTCAGCTACCTGAAATAAGTTTTCTCTTGAGACGTGCTGGTCAAATAGATCTTGCTGCAGATCAACTTTTGGCCACTGAGGTAGAAGATGATCTCATCTTAGTAGGGAAAATAAGAAGAGATCCAAATAGAAATAGACATTCATCATCTTCTGAATATGCATCTACAGGCACCACTGATCCAATGGTACAAAAGCTGGAAAATGAAGTGTTAGCCTTGAAAAAACAAATGGCGCAAGGAATGTCTTCTGCTCCTTCATACAGAGATAAGCCAAGAAGGACATTCCCAAATTAGTCATATTAGGGCAATGCTACCAAGAGTCAAGGGCAACAGAATCACCTTCCTCCTCCACAAGGGAAACTTGCCCTTGAAGCTCCTCCAACCAACTCAGCAGTTGGATATTTGGAAATAGAACATGCTTTCTCTTTCCAACCTGAGTTTGAGCAAGAAAATGATGATGATATCTTCACAGAGGATCAAGAAGAATTAGCTAGTGACTCACACATTGGTTTCCTAAACTACCAAGATGAACCTGGAAGCAAAAGAGAAGCTTTTGATGGATCATATGTAGTGTTTACCAGGTCCAAGAACCAATCAGTCCAATAAGCTGATAAAGGGAAGACAGAAGAGCAACCTCAACCAGTATTTATGGTTGCTAAGCATGGAACCCCTCTGCCTTTTCAATCAAAGGATTTGGTGATCACCCAAAATGTAAGTATATCAATTTCACTTTCACCTTCTATTTCAATCTCATAAACTAGCCCTCCTCCCATCCCTCCTAAAACTCAAAAAGTTGAAGTACCTTTCTCTGTACCTAGCTCAATTCAGCCATTTGACATAATTGATCATGTCAAAAAGACTAAAATAAAAATGTCTGAATTTGAATATTTGTAGTCCAATCCTGATCAATTGGATAGGTTGGTCCAATGTATCAAGAACCAAACCGTCCTTGCAAGATAAGAGGTTAAGAAAATAATTCTTGATTCCCCAAAGAACATGTCCATTCCAAATAATCTTGTCTTTACTCCTCCAGCTACTCCTAGGAAAATAGAACCTATCTATGTTTCCCTATTAATAAATGGTTATCAGCTCAACAATTAAATCATTGATTTTGAGGTATCTAACAATGTCATGCCTACTAAAGTAGTTGTCTCTAGGTCTCACATTGACCAAAACCTTTAGGAGATGTTTCTCCATGGAGAACAAGCAAGTACCATTACTGGGGTAAATTAAAGATACCCAATTTGCATTGGCAACCTTTTCAGATAAGAGAATCAAGATGACTATCTTGGTGGCTGACATCCTAGCATCCTATGGCATTTTGCTTGGAAAATTTTTTTGCAAGGACATGGGAGGAGAACTAAGCATGGACCTGTCTGAAGCAAGGATCCCTATCTAAGGCATAATGAAGATATTGCTCCTTGAAAAGGAAGCAAAATATGTGGTCACCCAAACATCAGCCCCTGCAGCACAAATTCTATTTGAGTCTTCAAGCAGGGGTAATTATTTCTTTACCACAGAGGATGTTCATGTTTCTATAGATGAAAGTCATTTAGCTGACAATCTAGGAATTGATCCAAACAAGACTTTAGGAGAATTGGTAGGACACAATACAAGTAAGGAAGAATTTTCCATCTCTAATGAAGAGAAATCTGATAGGAGATCAGCTCCTGATGATGCTTCGATCCTGAAAACCAATAACAGCAATTCTTCCACCAATGATGGAGTTGGGACTGTGTTGATATCTCCTCAAAGAGATATTCTTCCTTCATGTAATTTGCAAGTCATCAACACCAACAACATAGTTGGATGTGAATCTCTATTGCTCAGATTGAAGACTGCTCAGGGTGAAGAGGTCAAACTCCTTCACATCAAAGGAGATGTTGAGTTGATGGTTTGTCAGGGGTTTGATGTAGACAATCCAATCATGTTCTGGATTGAAATAGAATAACAACTAATTATGGTAATGGACCATGCTGCTGCAAATCAAAATCAGGTAAAGGAACCCTTCACCAAGAGAGCAAGGAGTTATGGTTTCCAGTTTGAAGACCACATCCTGGCATGGGACAAGAAGAAGAAAAAACCAAGGGGAAGATGTAGAAAATTGGTTTCTTGGTGGAGAGATCCATTTGCCCATCACCGTTTCTGGGGACAAAATGTCTTCTTGCTAGTTTATCAGAATAGAGCACTATTTTCACTATCTCCCAAGAAGCAGAATCTGAAATACTTCAATTCTTGAAGTATCAGATCATTTCATCTGTACATATGTATATTTGTATAGTTTTTAATTCTATTTTGTTTTATTTATTTTCATTTTTGGAGCCTTTCATTTCTGGGTAGCATGACTCTGTAACCCAATGGTACACATGAAGACACTAGAGATTCTGGATTCTACTCCTTTCAATTCTTTTTGCAATTGACAGAAGTTCCCCAACTGGAGCCAGCTATTGTCCTCCAAAAATATCACTCATTTTTGGGACAACATTTGAACTATTTTGGTCCTACAGACCAAAATTGTCTCTTCCCTTTTCAAAATTTGTCTTGGGCATTCAAATTCCTCATTTTTCAAGCTTCTCAAAAATCTACGGACTCTGCAGGCTTAAATCTACAGACTCTGTAGGCTTAAATCTACGGACTCTGCAGGAAGAGAAAATCTACGGACTCAGCAGGAAGAGAAAATCTATAGACTCTGCAGGCCAATTTCAATGGGCTTTATAGGTTGATTTCTACATACTTGATTTCTATGGACTCTATAAGCATGTTCATTTCTATAGGTTCAAAGGCTTCTGCAGGTGGGTTCAACCAAAAGAATCAGTTTCTAACACTTGGTCATTTTTATGATTGTTTCAGTGCCTTGGTTCAATAAAAAATGTCTATCGGCAAGCATTCAAGCAAAAGAGGCTTGAACCATTGAATCGTTGAACTGTTGAACCACTTTGGTTCAAAGGTTCAATGAGTTCAAGGTTCAATTGGTTCAACGCTTTTGGTTCAATCAGTTCATCCGCTTTGTTTCAACATTTTGGTTCATCCTTTGGTTCAATCAAATGGTTCGTCAATCAGTTCAAGGCTTTATATAAACTGTTGAACCAAAGCTTGGTTCAATGCTTGGTTCAACATCTTTTCGTTCAAAGGTGGATTCAAACACATGGTTTAAAGGCTTCATTTGAACCATTGAACCAAAACTTGGTTCAACGATTGGTTCAATGACTTAGTTCATCTGCTTGGTTCAAAGGCTTGGTTCATTCAATTGAACCATCGGCTTGAACCATTTTGGTTCAAGGCTTGGTTCATCAGCTTGGTTCAACATTTGGTTCAACCAAGCGGTTCATTGCAGTGGTTCAACGAAGTGGTTCAATGGAGCAGTTCACTCAGACGGTTCAAAGGAGTAGTTCAAATGCAAAAGTTCAAAGAGCCTCTTGAAGGACAAAGTGCCCTTGTGGAGGGCACTTGGATGACAAAAGTACCCTTCAGAAAGGTCATTTTCAAAAAATCCTCAAAAGGTAAATTCTTTCAGATTTCTGTTTAAGGCATTTGAAAAAGACTAAGGCAAGAAGCAATTCCTTCAGACTTTTTGTCCAAAGGAATTCCTTCGGATAAAAAGCTCGAAAGAATTCAGAGAAGCTGCAGGTAGAAAGCTCGAAGAAATAACCAAGGCAAAAGTGATAGGGACATTTTCTATGGACTTTTTGTCTGTGAGAATTTGTCTGGAGAAAATGCCTACAAGAAACTCACGAAAGGCCGCCGAAGGACCCCGAAGGGTAGCTGCCCTTACAGGGGATTCTCGGCTGCCAAATAGAAGGACACTTTCCTGAAGCTTAAGGGTCAACTTCCCTTCAGGAAGATGTAAAACAAGAAGCCCGAAGGCCATTCAAAGACCACCCAAAGGGCAGATACCTTGCGGGAAGCTCTTCTCGACCCAAAGCGGATCATTTCTTAAGGCTCAAAAGGGTAGATTCTTTCCAAGAAAGTACCAAATAGAAAATTTAAAGAAGGACCAAGGGGTGACGTGCCCAAAGACGTCAAATTCAACACAGTGAACTAGCCATTGAAAACATAGTGATGGGTACACGAACGTCAATTTTAAAGCTCATAAAATAGCCGTTGATCCTTTGAATCTACAGACCTGAATGCATTCATAGACTTCAAGGCCAAGACCAGTAGAAAGCGAGGAAGGAACAGAACAGCAAATCGAATCCAAGACCCGATTTAATTAACCAAAAAAGGAGGAATGATGAAGATAGGATCAGATCGCCATGTGGACATCAAAAGTTGCAAACTTTCAATAGCATGACTTATTTCTCTACATTGATAAAATCAAATGGGTAAACACCCCTAAGTTCCAACCTGTCTTCTTAACAGATTCCAACGCAACATGATGCATTATTGTTCCTGAGTCCTTCTTGAAGAGGCTATATAAGGGATTATCTTCTATTGTAAATGTATCACTTTTTGACAATCAGAACGAAACTCTGCCCAAATTGAAAGGCACTTCTAAGACTTTGAGCTCAATTTGTTGATCATATTTTGTTATTGGAATAAGAAAGCAAGTGATTTTTTAGACTTTGTGTTGTGGTATCTTTGTTGTTGGGGAAATTGTTCTTATGTCTTTTTCTTTAATATATCTTTTGTTCCTTTAATTCAACAAGCAGAATTAGTGACAGCAGTCAGGAAGGTGTCCTGAAGAGTCAAGTGTGGAGAGACTTTGTGCCCCCATAATTACCTTTAGTGTGTTTTCTTTTCATTTTTGTGTAAATGACCTTGGGACAACTTTGTGCCCTCATTTTCCTTCGTATCTTACTCTTGAGCAATCCATGTGGAGACTTTGTGTTGCATCTTGATTTGCTGGTTATTTCATCCTTTGCTACATTTTGTTGTTACTACCAGGAGTATTCTTATGGTTTGTTGAACAGTACTTCTGAAAGAAGAGGAGTGTTGTCTATCATTTCCCTTGAGTTTTACCTTTGATTTGCATGCATCATCTTTGAAGAAAGAGAGATGGATGGTTTGTCCTACCCTTGAGTATTATTTTCTATTTATATATATAACATATCTATAGGGAACCTCCCCTTGATGAGAGGAGAGATCAGTCTCCTTTTGATGTGGTAAACCTACACATTTGGATGACCAATCTTCCTACTTTGGCTGATCAAACCTATTTTGTTTATCAATACACTGATCGAAAAAATATTCAACCAATAGTTAGCATAGACACTTCATATTTTACATAGATCTGCTATTTGGCCACAGTAGCTCCCAACCACCAAACATTATAAATATTTTGAAACAAAACACTTATTTTGCCTATGTTTCATCAAAGATAATAGGATTATCACAACCTATAACTCATGCATTGAGTTCTTAGGAATTCTAAAATGAGAAGTGTTTCTTAAATACTCTGGACATATGTGACACACATTTAGGCATCAACAAGGGGAGCTTCGTTGGCGCTAGAAGGAGGTCCTAAGAAGATCTTTGTGAATTTGTAGAATCTTTCCTAATTTTGGTGTGTTTTGATCAAATATTGATGTATTATTTGCATATTTGTGCTTCTTTGAGCATTTTTGTGTAAAATTCATTGATCTTGATGGTCTTAAACCAATCTTTGTACTTCCTTTAGACAAAGATCGATATTCCTTGAAGATACATGGATATTTGTGCAAAGGTAGTTCATGATTTATGTATTCCCCATGTTTAAGGTTAGTAATAGCAATTTTGTATAAATATTGACTGGTTCTTTGTATATTTGAGTTTATTCAAGCTTAGAGGTGTAAATATCCCTCTCATTCATTAGTCTAGACATATCTTTGAGCTTATTTAGTTAAACATAGTCATGCTTTACATATATTTATGCAAAATTGGCTTAATGTGTAAACTTAATCATTGTAATTTGCAAAGGTTGGTTTGATGCATCATATTTTAAATAGGTTTCAAGGTCAAAGGCTAGAATTACCAAAAGTGAGACTGAGGTGAGTGTAAACTTTCAAGGTCTCAACCAACTTCACAAGGTCAGGGTGCTCATGTGTTCAAGGTATGGCTTGGATAGGTGATTCTTCAATCAACATGCTAGGTATAATACATGATCTTCCTCAAAATCCTAAAAGGTATTTGCCTTCTTTCAGTCCTAATAATGTTTTCATAGCTTAAGAACATATTAGATCTTTCAAAGTTGCTTTAAGATTTATGAGCATTATTCATGAGGATATGGCATGTAGATTGTTCCCATTTACTTTCAAAAATGTTGCATGTGAATGGTTTCCAAACCTTCTAGAGGATTACATAGCTAGTTGGGATGATTTTAGCAGAATATTTATTGATCAATTTGGTAAAATCATTAGTCCATGCATTCTATATCAATAATACACCACTATTAAGAGAGATTTTGGTGATTCCATTAGAGCCTTCCATACTAGATTCCAAAAGCTATATAGTATAACCATAGCTCCTTATAGACCTAATGAGGCTTTAGCCTTAGAGATTTACAAGGATGACTTGGACCCCATGACTTCTATGTTCCTTAAAAGGTTTTTTAGAGTCATAAACACCTTGGCATTGGCTTATGCTGAAGTTGTAATAATTAATGATCAAATGTAGCCTCAAGATTAGCTTGCATATGTTATCCCAAATATCAGTCCTAATTTTCTAGCACTAAATATTATTTCTAATGCTAATTAGACACTAGTCTTAAACCAATTGCCCTTAAACCATGCCTATCCCATCCAAAATTTTGGGTTCTTAAATAATTCTACAAATGTATTTCATCCACAAGGATAGAGAGCTTTAGTGCCCACTAGTAATAACCATCAATATCATACCTTAGAAGAACCAAAAAATTAATATGAATCCATACTTAAGATGGTTCAAAAATTGAGCACTAATTTTCTTCAATTGCAAAAATAAGTGGGAAATAATAGGGAAAATTCTGACAAGTGTTACTCTTTTCAAAGGTTCAATAGGCATCCAAATAGGTTTCATGATAACAACAATAATGGATCATCTAAAAACATACAAATGAATTTCTATGATAGAGATTTGGTTGATCATTATAATGTTTATGAAACATCTCAAGGTGAAAGGGATATAACTAAAATTGTGCCTAACCAAGACAATATTGTAAGGACATCTAGTTTTGAAAGACATCTCAAGGTTTCATGATAGAAGCCTTTGATTTTATATTTGAAGAGGAAATCAAACCTAAAGATGCTCTAGAATAAGGAACAGTTGTTCAAGATGAACAGCCCCATGAACAAGATTAGATACAAGCTAACTCCTCTTCAGAAGATAGATATGAGGACACTTCATGTGAAGTAACCAATAGAATAGATGATATTGTTGAAGAAAATGACCATGGGTAGTAGCTACATGAATATTTCTTGAAAGATATTGAGGTGTCTTAAGAAGGAAGTGATGTCCTAGAAATCCCAAAAATAGATGAGCTATAACTCGATCGGGTAGAAGATCTTCCTTTCTTTACTGAGGATGAAGATGAAGCGGGTGAAACAAATTAAGAATTGTCATATGATTTCATCAAAAGGTCAGGAGTATGGGACCAACATGGTTTTTATGGTAAGATTCTAGATGAGTATCATTCAGTTGATCAAGATGAAGAAGCCTTTTGGGATGACTTGAAAGATTTTTATGCAAATATTGGTAGTCCATTTCCACCTCATAAAGAACCTAATAAATTCATTAGTCTAAGGATGTTAGCTGAGCTACCTTTATTGATTAAAGATGATATAAGCCACTATTTGTCTATAGCTGAAGTAAAATTAACACTCCTACTATAAAATAGAATAATTTGGGAGGAAGATGATTGGGTTTTAAACCCATATCTTCAATCCATGTATTGGATACTATAAATAGGAAACCAAGATACATCATATGAAATTTATGAACATATAAGTGATCCCATATGTAGGATGCCATCAAAAGAAAACATTCATGTTTCAAGGTCCTGTAGTAGACAAAATAACTTTCCATTTGATCTTGGAGGTAAGTACTTTATGGAGTTAGTGTAGGGCTTAGTTTAGTTTCTTTTTTGTTCTTTGTTTATTTTTTTTCCTTCCTATCCCTTGTTTGTATATAGTGCCTATTTATATATTTTTTTCTTGTTGTGTTCCTTGATTTTAAATAAGTCCTTTTGGACAATTCTCGGCTTGAGCTTCACCTAATTACTCAGGAACTCCACAAGTTTAAGAATGCAGGTATGAAACTTAAGCAAGTGTTGACCATGGATTTGAAATGCAAGTTGTATGTTATAGTTTGGAGAAATTATTAAGGACTAGTGGGTAGATTAACTATTCCATAAAATCTTAAACATTTTTTTGATATAAAATTAGATTTAAGAAGAATTGCACATGTGGGATGAAAGTTTAAACTATTAGGACAAAGTCATGTTTGTACTTTAAAAACATTATTGCAGACAAAGGTTACAACCATAGGTGATTATATGAAGATCAAACATTTGACCAAATACTTAAACCTAGCTAACTTGGTTCCCAACCTTTGCTAGAAAGTCAAAAATGATCTAAAATTTACAAAAATAAGAACTTATTACAAAATTTTAAAGATATTTCTAAGCAGAGGTGATTTTAGTAATATCCATTGGAGCTATGGACACTTGGATGGTAGTGGATCAAAGACTTGATTAGAGCCAAAGGCATCTTTGTCAGGGTTATATACACCTGGCTGGTAGTAGAGCAATGCCCAAGCCTTCTCTGAGCTAAAACATGGTTCTTAATGAATATCCAAACATGTTGTAAGTCAATGTTAATGGTTAAAGGCATGAAATCTATAATTTGTTCCCTAAATCCCATGGCAAATAGTAAGTGGAATCAAAGCATACACATCATGACTAGGTCTTGATGTTTGATCCCAATTTTGCATATGTAAGACTTGTTTCAACCATGAATTGATATAAATAATAGTGTCTGATCAAGTGGAATAACTAACTTAATTATTAGTCTAAACTAGAGTCTCTAAATTCTAACATATTGCTATGTTCCTCTAGAAGTCTCTATTTTTCTAGGTCAACATACCCTCATTCATAAAAAATGGGGACCCTTATGTTAAATTATGCAAATTTGTACCTAAAATTTGAAAATTCACTTGATCAGAGTGCCACTAGCATATTTGCACAATATTTTTTATTTGAAGATCATCCACACCTAGCTTGGTTAGCATATTTGCACATGATTTTGGTTTACCCTTGTCTAAATTTGCTAACCTTGGAGCTCTATATTTTCCAATTGTAGGTCCAATGATGTCTACTTAAAATGAATGATGCTTGGGTTTCATGATTTTAATGTTAAATTGATATTTTACTAGCTTTGGTTTTATAATTGATTAATTGAATTCATATTTGAATTGTTGAAACCCTACTCTAAGATTTTAACCTAGGTCCCTTTTGAATTAAATTTAAAGTTTGTGGGAACTTTTATCTTTGGGTGGAAGCAATTATCATGCCAAAGACTCGGTTCAATTTTTAACCTAAGGCTTAGTCATGTTTTCAACAGGACTAAACCTTAGGCTAAAAATCTTATGCTTGGTCCCTTTTATGTCTTGTGACCCCCTTTATTCTATTTTATCCTAGCGTGGTCCAACTAATGCCAGGTCCCTTTCGTATGTCCTAAACAAGTCATAAATCTTTATCCTAAAGTTTTAAACCCTAGGATAAAACCTTATGACTTATCTCTTATTATTTGTGGGGTCCTCTTTTTATTATGATCCTAACCTTGGTCTAAAATATTTATGTTAAGTCCCATTTAATTTGCCCAGTCACTTTAATACAAATTGAAACCTTAGGCTAAGACCATATGTTATGTCTTTGTGAGGGTCTTGTGTATTATGTTTTGAACTTAACTTAAGTTTTTATCCTAAGTTCTTTATATATATCCTCGAACTTAAATATTTTGTTTGTCTACAAGATCAATGACCCACATTCTATTGAGCAAAGTTAATCTAACAGAGCGTAGCAATCTTTGATAATTCAAAGCCCTGAGATAGTGACAAGTATCACAAGTTTATGGAAAGAATTTTAAGCAGCTAATGGTTATGCATCCCTCAGATCATGATCTAATGGTTTGCACTTGCTCAAACAAGATTAATCTAATGGTGTGAGGTAGACATTAGATTTTTAATGAAGTTACGAGTGAACACGAGGATGATGCATGGAATAAATACAGTAACCTAAAAAAATTGATAGAATATGGAATGTAGAAGCCCCATATAACTACCAAGTGGCACACACATGAAGCAAAGAAAACTCAAAAGTGACAAGTGATAATCCCAACAAAGAGTCTTGAGGAGGTGTTTAAATTTGATGGTCACATGAACATCAAAGATGTTCATGTGAACATCAAATGATAGACATGAAACCATCAAACTTAAACTCAATAAGAGTCTTGAGGAGGTGCTTAAATTTGATGGTCATACAAATGTCAAAAGGTGTTCTCATGAACGTCAAATGATGACTGCACAACTTTCAAACTAAGCTTAGCAAAATTCCTAAGGAGGTATCTTAAAATTGATGGTTACACAGATGCAGATGTTAATTTTAAGATAACCATTTGGATCAAATAATCTAAAAATCCATGGATGGTGTTGATTCCTACAAATGGATCTGACAGCACGAGGCCAAAGATGAATTTTCAAAGGCAACAGTCATTTTTCAAATATGGACAAGCAAAATGCCATGAAACTACCACATCGAAACCACATCAGTATAATGTGCTAAATTAGAGACCTTATGGACCTGGTAATGCAAAGGTAGATGTCTAAGCTCATGATGTTTGAACTGGATTTCACCATTAGAACACTGTTAAAACCTTTATAAGTACCCTAGCAAAGCATGAGAACCCTAATCAGGCCCTATGAATGTTATACTTAAGCTGAAGAGGCTGAATTGTCATCCATGTAAAGGAAATTTGATCCAGAGTCCACCAGTGAGTAGTCTAATAAGCCATGGCAGCTCAGAGGAGTGTTTCCTAAGGGAAGATGGAATTATATTTTGACCTTGGATGTTGAGAAGCAGGAACCAAAGGAAATTTGGGCTAAATGATAGTAGGGTGATGGACCTGATCCTAAATAAAAGAGAAGAGGATTATTGAAGGCCAAGAGCATCAAAGAACCATGAAGATCTTGCAATAGCACAGGGGTCCTCAGGGTTAAGAGATTAAGGAATGTCCTTCCTATAGCTAAATATTATCCATTTTGAAAGAGGAATATTCTATTTGTAAAAGCATGTGTTGTTTGTAAAACACACTGCCTATATATTAGTCATTAGGAAAGTCTAGTGTGTTTCTAAAATAATTGTGGAAAGAACAGATGTCCTAACACTTATGCTTTTTTAATTAGATAAAGACTGACCAATATGCTTCCTATCACCCTATAAAAGGAACATTTTCAATGGTAAAATGGGGGAGGGAGATCTTAGAGCCAAAATTAATTTTTAAACCTAGAGAAAGTAGTACAAGCAAGGAATTTTAAAAAGTTTGTCCATATTTGTCTGTGTGTTTGCTATCATGGCTTCTCTCTTAGTTTTTTGGTTTCACTTTTAGATTTGAATGGTTTTAATGGATTTTGCATGTGTATCTTGAATGTAGAGTTTGTAATCTATGCCAATGCTAGATTAGTTGAAATTTCTTAGGCTCATATCATTTTTTTGCACTTTTTTTGCATTTGGGTAATGTTGTTTGCTTGCAAGAGTGAATCTTTAAAATGAACTGGTTCCTATTTGCATCATTTCATACTTTTCTTAGATGTTATCCTGATGTATGATGTGATTTAGGCTTGAGTTATTTCACTTCATATATTGGTTAAATGCATGTTCAGATGAGATTTGAACTTTGTCATAATGTCTAGAATGAGGACCAACAACATCTCTTTTTTGCTATACCCTTCCTTTTGCTTCTTTTTTAACCGATTCACTCTAGTTTAATTGTCATTATAAATATCCATCTTAGGTTAGTTCTTAGATTAGTTCTTGATCATAATTCATTGTTCTTAGCATAGACACTTCATATTTTGCATAGATCTGCTATTTAGCCAAGGTGGCTCCCAACCACCAAACATTATAAATATTGTGAGATAGTCAACTTGCTTTGCATTTTTTCCATCAAAGATAACAATATTATCACAACTTGCCACTCATGCATTGAGTTATTAGTAATTATAAAATGAGAAGTGTTTCTTAAACACTCTAGGCACCTGTGATACACATTTAGGCATCAACATCACCTTCAAACCAGTGAAGGCCATGTTTTCAAAGAGTCCACCAATGGGAAATTACTCAAAAAGTATTTTGCCTAATTATTACCTTCTTTTCATGTTTATATACTCTCTTTCTAACACTTTTTTGTAGGTTACTTACACAAGTCTCTTCCTCTACCAGAATTCTCTCTTGTTACAAACCTTTAGTCCTTCCTTTTTGGTCTTTTGGTTTCCCCCTTTTCTCTCATGATTTGTATTGTAAAATTATGGATAGCAGTTGGTCTTCCTCATGATATACCATAGTTTTCTTTATTTTCCTAATTTTTGCACACTTTTTTCACCCTTTGGGTTTCACTTTTGTGAGTTATAGTGTAAGACCGTGGATGGGACCTATCCTTCCTCACAAATACCATCTTCTGCTTATCTCATTTATTTTTTCATACTTTTTGGCACCCTCATGGGTTTTATTTTTTATGATTTGTAGTGTAAGACCATATATAGGACCTGGCCCTCCTCATAAAATTAACATCTTGTCATTCCTTTTTTTTAGAATATGTTGTTGATCCTTATTCTCAATTTTCAATTTTGCTTCTTTTGATAGATGGAATTTGTATAACAATCTATGTTAGCATGTTTTACTCCATTTTACTCATTCTTATGATAAGGAATCACACTTTACTATCATTGTATCTTTTTTCACCCTTTGTCACATTTTTTATGATTTGAAGTAATTCAAATTGTTCCATGTGTCATTCCTCTTGATTTCTTTTCCTTCCACTCCTCATTAGATAAAACAAGGTCAAAGTCAAGATAACAATTTTATTTTACTTAGATTTACGAGACTCTAAGACCCCATGCTCTCTAAATTTCTCTATCTTAGAAACCAAGTCCCAAGTATTCAAATGAAATTCATCTTTAACACCCATGTTTTATTTTCTAAATCCATATGGAGGAGGAAAAAAAATCCATCAAGAAAATTAAAAGCCAAACTATTTGAAACAAAAGGTAATGATATACAAAAAGGCAACATTCAAAATTCTTAAAAGTAAAAATCACACTAAAATATGTGATTACAAGCACATGTCTTATCTCCAATTGAAGATCAAACTCCATATTTGGCCTCACAATAGAGCTGAGGTACATTGGGGTGCGATAGGATAGTAGATTGGAATAGGAGAATTCAACAAACTCTATGGTGTTATCTAATTTCCCACATAAGTTCTCAATTTCACAATAGATCGATGGCTCTGTAAGGGGTCTTGAGGAACAAATAACATGTTATGGGAATGTAGGTACATTTTACTTTTCATGCATATAGCCTTCATGGGATGATATCTATACTCCATTTGTTGACTTAAGACTTGTGTGGCTAAGAAAATTTCTTCAGAGTCCTTAAGGTCGAAAGTCCTCTTATTTTGAAAAACTTAATTTGAGTGTCTTGACTTTGATAAAGAGTTACTCTACCTTGGTTTTTCCTTCATTCTCCCCTCCACCCATTTCATTTCCCCCTTGATAGGCATGTGTGATTCTAAATCTATTTTCCCTCTTCTCTACTTCCTTCTTCTTCACATCTTAAAAACATGCTATCACTACTTTGTTTCAGTTTTATCTATCCTTAGAACAAAATAACATGTTTAAGCAGCTCTGGATTACTTTCTTTACACCATAGATTTACATTCTGAGACTTGTTTTACTTTCCTTTTTACCATTTATCATTTGTTATACTGCCCTTTTTTGTGGACCCCTAAGTCCATTTCAACTTTCATGTACTTTTCTCATTATTGAGTGAGGTTAGCTTGTTACTTCTCATTCATCAATGTTATTTTCCCTTTTATGCAACTTTATCCATTATTGTGTAAGATAAGGATTATTACTACTCACTCATCAATGTTATTTTACCATTTTTGCTTGCCTATATTTATTTAAGGATTGTTACTGATTTTACATCAATGTTTGATTACCATATTTTTGACATGTATCATTGGTTTGACTTGGTGAGTTTGCCTTTCTTACTTAAGGTTTACTTGTTTGAGTTTTTTGGTCTTTAGTAGTCTTGGCTTATTTGGTTACCCAATTTACTCTAAATTTTGACTTAGTCATTTTGTCTAACATAGCACTTATCACCTCAGCTTACAAAATGTCCACGTACGTCCTATCTACATAGCACCAATTATCTTGGCTTTCTTGTGTTTGTTTTTTTTGCTCTTTAGTTTTATATTCTTGGGTTTGTCAAAATCAGTCTCTGTACCTTTCACAATTAAAACTATAAACATATTAGACAAACATCCAATGATAAAGGTAAGTCAAGGTACGCATTATATTTAATTTTTAGTTTTTTCCCTTTCAGTCATTTACTTTTAGTTATTTTTTCTTTAAAATACTACAAATGTTTTTTTTTTAACCTTAGCATTGTGTGTTACTATGTTCTTTCTCAAAGCACCATCTCCTATTTCACCTTAGTTACATGTGATGATCTTTGAGTGGGGCATATGTATACACATAATTTTCAACTTTTATCAAATATTGACACTTTACATCTTGTAAGAACTCATCGAGACTCAATATCTCTAAGTGCATGCTTTAAAGGGTACATCAAGAAAGGGGTGGGTAGACCATTAGTGCTTCACAAATTTATCGTCAATTATTACTACTTATTACCAATCCAACTAGCTCCTAAAAACTATTCCCTAAGCTATTAATCCTCTTTTGCATACTCCTCTAGTCTTTTCCCACTTTCTATCACTCTTTTCCTCACCTTAAGCCCCTTTTGACAATCTTTTGTACCAGGTTGACTAGGTCAACCCTGTACAGTTTTAGGTAAAATTCATTTAGGGTCTAGGTCAGATCTTAGCCAACCTAGCCTGTGACCTAGTGAATTCTTGTCCATAAATTTGATAGGTCGACTGGGTTGACCCTGTCAACCAAAACTTTAAAAATGGCTTAGGGCTAAATCTGCCTATATATAAAAGATCATTTCATCATTATTTAGATAATGAATAAGAGATATTTTTCCCTTACACTTCTTGACAATCTGCTCTTCCATCATTCTACTTAAGGAGTCTTAGGTTAGGGTTTCTACTTATAAAATCTAGACTTGTGGATAAGTCTTGGATGATTTGGCCTTTCTTAGTGATCCTTACAAACCACAATGACCTCTTGTAAATCCCCTTTGGCCAAAGAGAGATTGAGTCTTGATGGGTTCATCTTTCAGGTAAGTATTATCTAACTATGCTCCTCTTTTTAGTAGATAAAAGTAGCATAAGTATTGGATTTGAATAATACTACTTTTAGCTTTCCATGTATTAGGGTCGTACTCGTACATAGCTTAATTGAGATTTTCCTATGCATGTTTGTTTGTTTACTAACCCCCATATTGTGCCATAAGCTTTGGTGAGCACTAGATTAGACTTTACTTTACTTATTATTAGTTTAGTGAATATAAAACATAGGACCTAGCTAGGGTTATTATGTGATTGTGCTTGACTAGAGGATTTAGAACCCTCCCTAGCATTATGTATTATGATAAGAGATCCCCTAATTGGGTCTAGCAGATCCTCATATTGGTCATGTTCTCAATTATCTAATGTATCCCAATTAGAAGTGTATGGTCTGATCTATCTTATCTGAGTTAGGATTGATTCATAGACATGATGCATTTCTAATTACATATAAGGAGGTTACATCATGCTCTTAATGATAGATTTCACATGACTGATTCAATACAATGCAAATGTTGTTGTGTGAGTAGTTACTTTGGTTATGTCCTTAAGCCTCACAATCAATGCACCAAAAACTAGTATGAGTATTATATGCATTATTTGTTGTTAATTTTTCAAGATGTGATGCCATTAAAGCTATTTGGGCTTCTATAAAGGGACTAATCCCAATGTCAATACTACCAATAACTTAAACGTGAGGGTAGCTTCTAAAACTTTGTGTAGGCTAATGAAAGTCTTTTGGGATAGTGTTCATCAAAAAGGAAGTAACAAACTTCCCATGAGCCATTGTACATGTTGAGCAACATTTATTTCAAATGACAGCTTTGATAGAAGTGTTTTGAACCTTGCGTTATAGTCTTGTACACTTTTAGTGAGCTCCTACTTTATATTTTTTAGCCTGATAATACTTTGTTGCTCAAATTCAGGAATGTCAAATTCTTGAAGGAATGTTGTTTTGAGATGATCATAGTCAATGACTGCTTGTTGAGGGTCAAAATTTATATACCACTTATGTGCCCCTTTTAAAAGTGTAGTCATGAATTATGTCGCCTTTCACTTAGAATAAGTGATGCCTCATGCCCTCCAAATAATTTCACACTTATGGACATGTTCTAGAACATTCTCTATGCCTCAATATTTAGGTAGGTGAAGAACCATTTCCTAATACACTATTGGTAGCTAAGGTGCTTACACTGGTAGTTATTGAGAACCTCTGGATCCTATCCCTTGAGGGAAAAGTCTACCACTTCCTCCCATACCACATCCTAGTCTACCTCTAGTGCTTCTAGCAGTAATGTTCATGCCATGGGGCATGGTAGCTAGTTGATTAATAAGATTTGGGGATATACTTTATCCACTTTTAATGTTAGGTCCTCCAAGCATTCCAAGTTGAGCCATGAATTTCCCTTGAAGAGGGAAAGAAAGTGCTAAGTCTGTATGAGTTACAATTGGCTCAATTACAATATCCCTTATAAGATCAATTTCTGACTCCACGCTATATGTATCATAATTAATAATATGTAATTCATTTGATTCAAAAGCATGAGCGTGCACTATGGTTGGGGAATTTGGTTGGTTAAAACTTGGTTCTTCAGTTTCCATTGTCCAACTAGTTTCACCTTCATATGATAAAAGTGGCATAGGGCATGTTTTAAAAGTGATGGGGTCCTCTTTATGTGTTTTTGCTTCCCTATGGATCCTAATAACACTTCTTGAGTTATCCCTATCCCTTCTCGTGTCATTTACTCTTATGGTCTTCTGTCGAGCTTCATCATATTTCCACTTTTGCAATGCCTATTGACTAGATACCATTTCAAACCTAAAATCCTTTACCAACTCTTCTTTATTCCCCTCCAAATGTGTGATTCATATAAAGAGGGATTTATCTCTCCATTGGCATAGTTTCAATCCCATAATCAATAAAAAACTTCTTGATTTTTAATGAGAAATGTCTAATATATCTACCATGTGGTTCTCTAAGAAACTAGAACTTAGCTTCTTCAAGACAAGAATAGGTAGTTACATTATACTCCAGAATGTAGCTATTCAACACTCGTTTCCACCAAATGTTAACACCTCATGCCTATGGTGTTCAAGTTGTGCTAAAACTCTTTATCATTCTAATGTCCAAGACTGTCTTCTCTTAAAGTTTTGTGATCAACCTTGAGCATAAATAGATAGCCAAGTATGTAAATGAACTAGGATTTCAATAAAGAAAGTTTCATATAATGCACTATAGAGATTTTTTTCTACCCACTAATGTGTAGATACTCCTGGTTCAAGGTAAGGAACCATAAAATTATCCTCAACCCTAGTAATCTATTGTTCAATACTCTCAAGGGTGATACATTTAAGCATCTTCAATTACTATGTATCAAGTAATATGGGTCCCAGTAATGGAACCAAAATGTTAGATTTTTATTCTTAATAATGTTTTTGATGCTAAAGTGTAGTCCCAATGAGCTAGTACATTGGCCCTTCATGCAAGACTGTGGTCTTGCATGCTCACCTAAAGTGTGCAACAAGAGATTGATTCCTATGGGTTATGATACACAGTAACATATTAGTCATAGTCTTTGTGTTTAACTTATATTTGATTAGAAGTTACATAGAAAAAGAGATACACTATATTGATCCTTGTATCATTAAGTTCAACAACCAATATTATGCAGATAATTGCCATGTTCAAAAATTGTTACTTAGAAAAAGTAAAAGTTTCCATATATCTCATCTCAAGTTATAACTATAAGTACTCAATTCAAACCTTCCAAAAGTGCTTAACTATCAATCAATTGGAATATGAACATTAGAATTAATTATAATCTTTGTAACCCTATATTATGCTTTAGCAAAATGATATCCAAAAAATGTGTCACCGCCAATGAATTCATATAGGGGCATTTATACTTTTTTTTTCCTGACCAAGTAGTTACAACATAAATGACATGAGTAATTGGCTAATGAACTCTCCATGAACAAAGATTCATGGTAGTTTATTAACTAGTTTCTCCTAAGGACTCGGGCCTTTGCACTCCTTATATACTCATTCTATGCTTGATCCTTGCTGTCATGTATCTATCTCCTTGCAAGTTAGTGCAAAGCTCCCGATGGATAAGGTCTAAGTGACCCTTAGAATCACTCCTTAACCATATCCCATTTCCCATGTGCTCCCCAAGTCTTTCACTATTATTCTATGTCCTATTCTCTTGGGTTCCTCATTGTTAATTCTCTTTTTTGATTGGGTCTTCCCATACTGGTGCTTTTGTGCCCTTATCCTTTTGTGTTTCATTATTTCTATGCCACAATGCTTCAATGACAGTCTAGTTTTGTGCCTTAGTATCTCTTTGTTATACTCCTTCCATGTCATGTCGATTTTTCACCAAAATACCAAAATACTTGGCCAAAATCTAGGGTCTAACACTTCTGCTTCATGAGACCAAGGGGGCTGGGAGTAGGGTTGTTGAGGATTTGTCAAAAAAATTTAAGGATTGGACTTTTTTAGTAACAAACCCCTCTAGTTGCTTAGGGGGATTGATTTCTAGTTGGAGAACTGCCTCCTTTAGGTTGTTAAATTCTTTGCTCTTTCTCTTTGGTATAGGGTTGGATCTCGATTTTATGGAGCTTGGGAGGTCTTTCATCATTTTGAATATCTATGGTTCTAATATGGAGAGATTGGCTTATTAGAATGACCTTTTCTCCCAAAATTATATGTGTGCTAAGAATACCATTATTAAAGGAGATCTAAATTTCACTACCAAGAGAGCAAAGGTGAGTATACTCTACCAGATTGGATCCACTAGCTGATTTTTTCTTTAAAAAATTTGAGGATAAAAACTTGGTAGACATGGAACCTATTCAGTTGGTTCCCACATGGCGTAACATGAGAACTGGTTTGGATAGCATGGCTAAGAGACTAGATATATTTTTTATTTCTTACACCCTCTTGGTTGGAGCTGAACATATTAGATCTTGGGTGTCAATTGGATGTGATTTTGATAATATCCATATACTCTTGTAGATTTAAAAGGGAGGAATAAAGCCTCTAAACCCTTTCAAATTCAACCCAAATTGGATGCAAGATCAAGATTTCATCAAGCTGGTACAAGAAGAGTGGGTTGTTTTTTATGAGCATTCCTTGAAATCGGCCAACCTTCAATTTGCCTCAAATCTCAAGAGGGTAAAAAAGGTAATTGTTATATGGGCTACCAACAAGAGACGTGAGGCTGAAAGGGTTATTTGTGCTCTGGAACAATATATTGTTGAGATGATTGAAAATAACATTGATTAGGGTTTTGATGAAGATTACAAACACAAGTTCAAAGCACTAGAGTTGAAACTATATGGGAATTTGGTTGAGATTGAAGTTTAATGGCAGCTTAAAAGTAGAGCACTTTAGCTAGAGAGCAGTAATGAAAACACAAAGCTTTTTCAAAACTATGCAAAACTTCACAAAATCAAAAATACCATTTGGGAGACGTTGAATGTTGAAGGTTCCATAGTGCGGTCTTTCTAAGAAATTGTTGATTTAGGGGTCTCTCATTTTAAAGACCTATATAAAGAACCTGTCCATGTGAACATTGTTGAGATTGTTAGAATCACCTCATTTTTTCTTTATTTTGTTCATGATGCTGACCATGGGTGGTTAGAGGTGATGCTCACCAAAGATTAGTTGTTACTTATTCTAGACTCTTTTTAAAAGGATAAGAGTCTGGGTCCCGATGGTTGGTTGATTGAGTTTTACCATGGCTTTTTTTATTTATTTGGAGAGGACCTACTTGAGATTATTGAGGAGACTAGGTGGACAAGGAAGATCCTTGGGTATTTCAATTCTACTTTCTTAGCTCTTATACCTAAGAAAGATAATCCATCATCCTTTGATGAATCCTAGCCCATATCATTATGTAATTGCATTTATAAAACCATTGTAAAAAACATTTCCTTGTAGCTCAAAGGTTTACTTTCCCAAACCATTTTGAAGGAACAACTTGGCTTTATTCATGATCGTCAAACTCATGATGCTATAGGGGCTGCCTAAGAGGGTCTACATTCTATCAAGATGAAGAAGGTACTGGTGGTGGTTCTAAAATTAGATCTTTCTAAGACTTTTGACAAAACCAATTAGCTCTATCTAAGATTAATTATGTTTCATATTGGTTTTCATCTACAAATGGTCAATTGGATTATGGGATGCACAACTATTATCTCCTTTGCTTTACTTATAAAGGGTTCTACCTCTTTTTTTTCCACCCCTTCTCATGATATTAGACAAAGATGTCCCCTTTCTCCCCTACTCTTTCTTGTCATTGCTAAAGGGTTGAGCCAACTTATTCTTGTGGACAAAAGATTATGCTTGATTTAGGGGGTTAAGATTAGTAGGACCATCCATCTTACATATTTTTTGTTTGTGGATGATGTGTTATTGTTCTGTGATGGAACATGAAAGGATATGACTCTAATTAAGGCTACTTTGGACCTCTTCTATGTCACCATGGGCATGCAAATAAATGAACAAAATTCTAGCATATCCTTCAATGGCTTGGAGGCACATCAAATCAGATGGATACTTGAAATATTCCCCTATCAAACTATTGATTTAATGGGAGGTATCAAGTATCTGGGATTCTTGCTGAAACCAAATGAATACATGAAGAATGATTAGAATCGACTGATTGAAAAAGTGGAAAAAAGAATATGTTGTTGGTGCAATCATTGGATCTCATTAGGAGGTGGATTAACTCTCATTAAATTGGTATTGGAAGCAATACTTGTTTATTGGATTTCTATAGCCCACATCCCAAAAGGAGTTCTTGATAAGATCCGTACAAAAAGCTTCAAATTTCTTTGGATGGGTAAGAAAGATAAGGATGGAATAGCTCTTGTAAAATGGCAAACTCTTGTCACCCCTAAGGTTATTGGGGGATGGGGTATTAAAAATATCCAGCTATTTGGAGAGGCATTAGCTCTTAAAAGTCTTTGGAGGCTTATCTCTATGGATGGTTTATGGAATCAAATCATCATCCAAAAATACATTGAACCTCTTTCTGTGGAGGAGTAGATTCGTAGGCCAATCAAGCATTATCTCAATGCCTCAATTATGTGGAAAGCTATTGGTCATTCTCTTTCCCTCATAGGAAATTGGCTTATTTGGAAGGTGGGCTTGGGCATAAAAATCAAAGTGGGGACTAATCCTTGGGTGGGCTTTGGTATTGATTTCAAACTACCTGTTGATCTAATTGTTTCTTTGTAAAGGCTGGGCATCTCCTATTTACATCAAGCAATATATCAACAACTCACTAACATATGGCATCAGGGCTAGAAGAGTGCGCTCTCTCTAGGTTTGGATGGGGAGGATGACATGAGATGGGATTCATATGTTCAAATATTAAAATGGATTCATATAAAACTTACTCCTATGGAAGATGAGCTGGTTTGGTCCTTTAATCCAAAGTTGGGGAAATATGCTGCTTGCTTAGGTTACCAGTCTAATTTCCACTCTTTTCCCACTGCTAGGAGTCAATTATGGTGGAAAAAAATATGGAAAAAAAAATCTCCCCTCATATCCAAAATCTTTATGTGGCTCGCCCTAAACAACAAGGCTCTTACTTGGGAGGTTCTACAAAAAATAAATTGGCATGGTCTATGGAGATGTAATCTTTATTTTCAAGCTTTAGAGACTATTAATCATGTGTTTGTCACTTATCATTATGTTGTCATGATATGGGATGAACTAAAAACTTCTATCAGGGTGATTTATTTTTGGGAGGGCCAAAATGTTGTTGATTGTCTCAAGAGTTGGCAGAAGAGAATTGATCTCATATCCTATTAGGCCTTACCCCTAATTGTTTCTTGGGGTATTTGGTTGGCAAGGAATGCTTCCATATTCTAAGGTAAATTCATTCCTACCTTTTAATGTATGTCTCAAATTTGGCTCATTTTTGGGCATTTTAAAAGCTCCCCAAGACCTTTAAGACATAGGTCATCCATCCTCATATTGATACATCTAGTGCTTGGGGTTACTTTGATGGAGCTAGTGAAGGTAACCCTAGAGTCTATGGCGCTGGTGGCATCCTTTACCTAAATTCCACCCATTTCTCTCATTTCAAGGTAAGCCTAGGGCCATGGTATAAATAATTATGCTAAGTTATTGGCTATCAAACTTCTCCTCAGACTTACTATTGAGATTGGTGTTCAATCTTTGTAGATCTTTGGTGACTCATTGGTTGTCTTCAATTGGTTAATTAGATCTTCCAAGTTGGAAAATATGTATCTTACTCCCATTTTTTATACCACTCATAATATGGCACTATCCATCGATGTCATAACTTATGGGCATGTCTATAGAGAGCTAAACATAGATGTTGACTCCCTCTCCAAAAAGGGGTTACTTTTGGACCCTAACCTATGGGTCATAAATGAATATCAAGTAGTGCATACTCCTATTTTACACCATAGATCAGTACTAGAGGCCTAAACTTTCATATTTTTATTTCTCTGCTATATTTTGGTATCTTTTGTTTCTATCTACTTGGTGCTCGACTTTATGTCATTGATCATCACCTCCCCTGCTCCTACTTGACATTGGCAATGGGTTAGTCTTTATTCAGGGACTGTTTAAATTTTTCCTCACCATTCTTTTCCCTCTCTATTTTTGATAGCAGGCTCTTTCTTTAGGCCACACTGTGGATTTGGTGAGTCACTAGCATCGCTTGGTTATTGATCCTTTTTTTCCTTTTGTTGCTCAATCTTTTTGACTCTTTCTTCTTCTTTGTTTTCACTTCTCAGTCTGTTCTTGCTTCTGGTCTTATTTTACTTGTACTTTTTCCCTTTAGAATGTAGTTGTATTTGTGAAATGTAATTTCAAATTAAATTAATATGAAGTTACGATATTTTTCCATGGGAAAAAAATTGATTGTAAAGAAGTTAAGGTGCAATGGTTAATCAAATAGGGGTCCATGTAACCTAAACTGATAAATGACAAGCCTAAATAATCCTATATCTATACAAGTTTATTTAGTATAATTAAAAACCTAATAAATGATACAAACACATGTTCACAAAGTAATAAACAACATATAATCCACTAAGTAAAGGAAAGAGTATAGGGATGTAAATACTTTCCTTGGGGTGGACCCATTGATGATTCAATCTCTCCCTTTGGTTCAAGTGGAGTTTTACAAGAGGTGTTATAGGTTGAAGACCTCAAATTGTTGGATGAAGATCTAGATATCCTTAATTAAGAACTCTAAATGACTTTTCCTATTGAGCTTCAATGACACCACAAGATAAGGTATCCAAGATAAGGTTATAAGTCTTTAACTCTCCCAATTATTCATTAGGGCATAAATACAAGCACAAATAGAGTGTATGAATGTGATATATCTCATTAATAATGAAATATGACCCCTATATATATAGTTCTAATACCAAAAACCAACCTTAAACTCTAAGTTGATGATGTCAGCTAGGCCGATATAGTCAAAAGATGCTGGTGGGCACAATATGGTCTTGATTTAAATGTTTTGGGAATATTGGAGTCTTATTCCTAATTTAGTTAAGGGTATAAGCTAATTAAATAATTAAATAATATTGAGATAATTACGATACTAATTTGTATAATTTAATTACAATTTAAAACTTTCTAAAAATAGTAATAAATGAGGAGAAATGTAACTTAGCTTAAACTAGATTGAGATGGTTGAGATAGGGTTTGGAATCTACTGTGTATGAATGTAATAGTATCATGAATCAGGATCTAGCCTTCATTTCATAAAAGGATAAGAGCACCAAACATAAGACACTTTAAGGTTTGATGTTATAGTCTAGGTCTTGTCATTGTTATCCAAACTGGTCATAGAGATCTAATTTTTCTAGGTTTTGTTTGTTGTCCCTATATTAGTCCACCTATGAAATTTCAAGTCTTGACTATTAATGAAGCTCTTTTTAAAATTGATTTAATATCCAACCCTAGATCTTTATTATGCTTGAACTTGAATTCAAACTTGGAAAAAAAGGGGGGGTCAATATGTGTAACATGCACTAAATATGTATCCACACCCCTTATGTCGGCATGCTGCCTACATACCAATACTTTGAAGAGGGATCAATCCATATGTAGTTCTCCCACTTGATGTGCTTTGTGTAATATTTTAATGAAGATTCAAAAATACTAAACTAAGTGTGCTTGAGGTGGTTAGGGACTGGTGTGAGGTTTTGAATATACTAGTGGTTGTATTGGATGGTTATATAAAGAGAATAGGGAAGTTTGCCTTAATGGTTTTGCTTGTATTCTTACTTGTTTTTGAAATAATTTCCAACCCCATTCTAAATGAACTTTGAATGGGATTTTATAGAGATATATTATTCATGGGTCAAATATATTCATGCTAGGCCAACATAATGAAGAAGAAGAATCAAGAAAAAATGATCATCTAAGCTTGAAAGGTGATTGGACAAGAGCGTTGTAAATGGGACACCCTAGGGTCCAGTGCTATAGTCCAACGTAGGTGTTATTGTCCTAAGGGTATGAGATTTGGGGGGATGGATTTTTCATGGAAAAATTAGCCTGGTTGAGCTAGAATGGGGTCTTAGAAGTTTATAGATGACTAGGAATCAGTAAAAAGGTGGATAGAAGGGTCATGAGAACATGCAAGAGGGACCTATGGGTTGGGTGTCACAAGCCACACTCAAGCTAAAAATTTTCATATTTTATATGACTACATTTGCCCCCCTTTATTCTAGTGATGCAATAAAGTGAAATGCTAGGATAAAGGAAAATAGAAAGAATAATTGAACTTACCTACAAGGGTGAAAATCATGAAGCTATGTGATGTTGGGTGTGCATAGAGAGAGCATGTTATGAAGTGTAAATCTACAAATAAAAATAAAGAGTAGATTAGTTCTTACTAGATACGCTATATTTAAAATAAGAACGTACAAATGTTGGGTAAGAGAGAGAGGAAGATAAAAGAAAGGATATACCTCACTAGGTATGTGGACCAATACAAAACCTATTGTGATGTTGAGTGATGTTAGATGTGTGTTAGGTATATGTTGTATTAAGAGTAATATTGTGAATAGAGCTGAGTGCTCAATTTCTTGAGAATGGCTCAAGAATGCAAAAGATGGCCCTTTGGCTCCATCATCACTCACTAAGTGAAGCTAGGTGTCATGAATGTGCTAATCAATTTCTGGAATGTGTGTCCAATCCCTCTAAGTAGGTGGCTCAAGAATACAAAGCCTAACCCTTTGGCTCCATCATTGCCCCATGAAGTGAAGCTATGAACTGATATCGATATGAAATGTGTGTCATATGAGATGGCTCTTAAATCCCATGAATGTACTATAATCTGATAATGTGGTATGGATACTTGAATGTGTGCTAAAAACCAGGCCACTCTTGGCCAACTTAGAAAAATGGTGGAGATTAGCTTGTATGAAAGCCACTCCAAAATTGGGAAATAGGATTATATGAAAGCCACTCAAAAAAATTAGAGGTTAGTCTTGTATGAAAGCCACTCTAAAATGATGCCAACCACCTGTAGATGGAATAAGGCACACAACTACTAAGAATGCCTGGGTAATATACTAAACTCAAAAAGAAAAAAATTCAAATGTGTCATGCACATTACCCACAATCACTAGTGTCTGAAACATGGATTCTAATATGGAAGTTATACCAACTGTCTAATCTGAAACTAAAAGTGAGAGCCATCATGCCACGCATGATGCCCTCTATAGCTAGATTCTTTGAGAAAAATTGTACTAAAACTATTGAATTTGGATTGATCTATATCTGATAAAACTGTAGCTGAGATGACCTTTCTACCTAATTTTGGAAAGTCTAATTTTTTTACTATTTGGATAAGAACACCAAAAATAGGACACCCTAGTGTTTGGTATTGTTTTCCATGTCTGGCACTATTGTCCTTTACTAATTTGGAAGACTATTCTAGAATCATCACTTTTTTTTTAGTTTGTTCTCCCTAGTTTGACTTTTAATTGATATTTTGAGTGTTCTAAAAACTAAATTTTCAATCAATAGGAGCTCTGATCTCTATGATAAAAACCCCTATTTGTTTCCCCCTCTTTTAAGAGTAGGAATGAAGACCCTGTAATGACTACCCTCAGAAAGAAAAGCCCTACAAGTGTGTTATGTTGTAAAATACATGATGTAGTAATGATAATTAAAATGATGTTTTGAGATATATCATGGTTTGTATTGGAGATTGTTAGATCAATAGGGGTATGCTTAGATATATATATATCAATGTAATAGCATGTGTAATATACTTAATTGAAACTAGAAATGTTAGTTATTAGTTGTTAGTTATCAAGGAGGGATGGAGCATGATGTCCATCATGGCATCCAAGAAAGTAAGATAATGTATGATGTGGATCATGGCATTTCAAACAATTGAAAAGAAAACAAGCAACAAGCACACAAGGTAAGAAGCAAGAAGAAAATAAGAATGGTTAAGGGGCCAAACAAATAAGGGACATGGGTGCATGTCACTCAAACTAAAAAGCAAGCATACAAGGCATGTTCCAATCCCACATACACATATAATTGGAAACAAGCAAGGTTGGCATGAAAACCACAATCATAGAGAAGAGTACAAGAAAAGGACATTATAAAATGTCCTAAGGCACACCTAAGAATAGAAGCAAAGGACATTGGCAAATGTCTTAAGGCACATACAAGAGATAAAATAGGAATTGAGAAATGCAATCACATCTAGCAATTCAAATCAAGAAAAGAAAGCATGTAAATACTATAAATACAATCACATCTAACTAAACAAAGCAAGAAGTAAAAGTATACAAGACTAAGTATATACTAAGAAATACACAAGTGTTATATACTAGTGAGTGTCGATAGGGTAATTTGTGTAAGTTCGTAAGTAATGTACATCAACATGATAACTAGAGTGTGTGATGTAGGAATGACATAACCTAGATGGTTTAGTCATGTAGAAGATGCCCCCAAGGGGTAGATATATCGATATATGTCTTGAATGTAAAAGTAATATGCACCCTCAATGGGTAGAGTGAAGCAATCAAGGATCTAGAAGTAACTGCACACACTCAAAGAAGATCAAGTGAAGCATGGTAATGTAGATAAATCAATGAACAATAGCATAGAACAACAAATGTAAGTCTAGCATGGTAGTAGAGATGTAAAGCATAGATGATGCATACTATTGAAATATTTTTGGTATTTTTAAATATTTGGATGTTTTTTGTATATTGAAATGTTATATTGTTTTTGGTATTTTGACATATTTGAATGTTTTTGGATTTTTGACATGTAAGCTATGTACAATCAATCATGAGAAGACTATGTATAAGAAATTAAAAAGAAGCTATCTACAATCAAGCTAAAAGATTATGTATAGGAAAACTAAGAAATTATGTACAAGTAAGCAAAAATAAATTATGTACAAAGAAGCTGAGAATAAAATTTATGTACAAGAAAGACTGAGAAGAGATAATACTAACTAATGAGTCTCATGGGAGACTTCTTATTATGGTGTCCTATATCGAATGAAGGAATCATGCGTGATTGTGAAACATGAAGGAATGGCTGTGAATATGATCTTAAATATTTGGATTCATTGTTGGTATCTTGAAAATCATAATAAGCTATATTGTTCCACTCATCATTATCATTTTGATTTTAAACCAATGGAATACTAGTGTTGACTTTTGTTGTATTTGGATCTTTTCCTTTGATAAATTATGTTTGTGAATGATTTACCTTAAGATGTTCAATAAATCCCAAACATTGGTGATAAACATTATCAGGTGCTAGAATAGGAGTAGTGATGCCTTGAGCATGCTTGCCCAACCCTTGACCTTGATAATCAAACTATTGTAGATATTTTTGACCAAACCCATACTACTTTGAAAACTGAATCTCATTTTGGAGAGGTAGATTTGCATCTTTTTCATGCTTTACATGTGCTTATGGAACTATTTATTGCTCTGATTTTGCTTTTTGATCCTTTTGTTGTTTTGATTTATGCTTTGGTAACCACTTTTGTACTATTTTTGAATTTGACCCTTTGTGAATGTGTTCTTGTGTCACTATATATTGCTTGATTGATTTACCTTGTATAGGGTCATCATTAACAATTATATGTTGTATATATTTTTTCAATGCTAAACATGAATTTATGTGATGCCCATGCATTCAATGATATACACAATCATATCTAGATCTTCTTATTGGATATAGAGGAGGTAGTTTGATCAACTCATATTTAATCATTTCCCTTAGTACCTCACTTGAACTCGTACTTAATCTTTGAATGCTTTTTGAATCACTATTTATATAGTTATTTTGTTGTGATTTCTTGTTTTGATATGTAACATTACTTTCAACCAATTGACTAGGTGAAGGTGCATATACATGATTGGCACTAGAATGCCTTTGAGGCTTTTGTATTATAATTTGATTTTCTAATGTTGTGATATTTTTATGTAATAGTTGATTCTACATTTGTAAATCTAAAAATAACTTACTCATACTGATGATTTGATCCTTTAGAGTCTCACAAGTGCAAACCCTAGTTGTTTCCAATTGAATATGTAAACACGTATGTTGGAGAGGTTTTGAAGAAGTTGTAGGTTGAATGTATGCATTAAGAATAATAGTATGGGTTTCCTCACCTTTCGGAGGGGTGGTAGCATGGCCCTGGTTAGAGGGAAAGTAGAAATCACCCTCTTGGGGGAGAGGAGGAGAATGAAACTATTTCTTATGCATAAGATATGGCATTGAAACTTGATAGGTGGTTGTTAGCTTATGCAATGGATCCTCTAAGTATGTAAGGATTTTTAACATGTGGGATGATGTGCATGTAATTGGAGTTATAAGTTGTATAGCAATGTCTTTATAAAGAGAATTCCTCATGAGAGATAACAAGCAAGGGAGAGAGCATGAATTTGTTCATTAATGCATAAAGAACTTTGACATGTGCTATGATATTTCTAATATGTTTAGCAAGATAAACTTGAAAATTTTTCCATATGAGAGATACAAAGTAAGGGGTAGAGAGCATGAAATTGTGCATGAATACATAAAAAACTTTGCCATGAGCTATGATATTTCTAATGTGTTTAGCAAGATAAACTTGAAAAAAATTCCATATGAGAGATAGAAAGTAAGGAAACCTTGTATTAAAGATCAGCAAACATTGATTTGAAGGAGAGGGATATTAATATGTTTAACAATAAGTTTCTTGATATCATCCTATATTATGAAAAGTAAGCATGTAATGCAAAGAATGAAGCTTTGTAATAGAATATGGTAAACTTCATCATTCATGTACATGATAGGACCAAGTATGAATTCTTTATCATTATTTTAATAGTTTTGGGAATATTAGAATATTATTCCTAATTTAGTTAAGGGTTTGAGTTAATTAAATCAGTAAACAGTATTAGAATAATTAAGCTACTAATTTATATAATTTGATTGTAATTTAAACCTTTCTAAAAATAGTAATAAGTGAAGAGAAATGTAACTTAGCTTAAACAAAACTAAGATGACTGAGGCAGAAGTTGGTATTGGTTGTGCAAGACTGGGACACTGCCATAAATCAAGATCTGGATTTCATTCAATGAAAGGATAGTAGCACTAAAAATATGACACTTCGAGGTCTAAAACTATAGTCTAGGTCATACCATTATTGTCCAAACTAGTCACAAAGATCTAATTTTTTTTTGTTTTGTCTGCTATCCTTGTATTATTCTACCTATGAAATTTAAAGTCTTGACTATTGATGAATCTCCTTTTAGATATAATTTAATTTTAAACCTTAGATCTTCTTTGTGCTTGAACTTGAATGAAAACTTGGAGAAAGAGGGAGGTTAGTGTGTGTAAGATGCATTAAACGTGTATCCACACCCCTTGTGTGGGCACACTACCTACATACCAATACTCCAAAGAAGGATCAAGCCATATGTAATTCCCCCACTTGATGTGCTTTGTGTAATAGTGTAATAAAGATGCAAAAATACTAAACTGGGTGTACTTGAGGTCATTAGTGACTGGTGTGAGGGTTTGAATATGCTAGTGGCTATATTGGATGGTTGTATGCAGAGCATAGGGAAGTTTGCCTTAGTGGTTTTACTTGTATTATTGATTTCTATTGAAATAATTTCCAACCCCTTCTAAATGAACTTTGAATGGAATTTTATAAAGATCTATTGGTTATGAGTTAGATGCATTAGTGCTAGGCCAATATAATGATGAAGAGGAATCAGGAGAAAATAATCATTTGGGCTCGAAAGGTGATTAGACAGGAGCACTAGAAATAAGACACCCTAAGGTCCAGCACTATAGTCCAACTTGGTTGTTATTGTCTTGAGGGTATGAGACCTAGGGGGATGGATTTGTCATAGGAAAAATAACCTAGTTAAGTTGGAATCAGGTCTTAGAAGTCCATGGATGACTGGGAATCACTGAAAAGGTGGATAAAAGTGTCGTGAGAGAATGTAATAGGGACCTATAGGTTGGGTGTCATAAGCCACACTCAAGCTACCAATTTTCAAATTTTATATGACTACATTTGCCCCCCCCCCCCGATTTATTCTAGTGATGTAGCAAATTGAAATACTAGGATAAAGGAAAAATAAAAAGTGTACCTGAACTTACCTACAAGGGTGAAGCTCATGAAGCTATGTGATGTTGGGTGTGCATGGAGAGATAATGTTGTGAATTGTAAATCTATAAGAAAAAATAAAGAGTAAATTAGTTCTTACTAGATACACTATATCTAAAATAAGAATGTACAAAGCTAGGTAAGAGAGAGAGGAAGAGAAAGGAATGAATACACCTCATCAGATACGTGAACGAATACAAAACCTATTGTGATGTTGAGTGATGTTGGATGATGCTAAATAATGTTGGGTATGTGTTATACCAAGAGGAATATCATGAACAAAGTTGAGTGCTCAATTCCCTGAGTGTGGCTCAAGAATACAAAGGCTAGCCCTTTAGCTCCATCGTCACCCACTAAGTAAAGTTATGTGATCATGCATGTGCTAATCAATGTTTGGACTATGTGTCCAATCCCTCTAAGTAGGTGTCTCAAGAATACAAAGGCTAGCTAGACCCTTGGCTCCATCATTGCCCACTAAATAAAGCTATGAACTGATATCGATATGAATGTGTGTCATATGAGATGGCTCCTAAAGCTCATGAATGCTCTATAATTTGACAATATGACATAGATAGCCAAATGTGTGTTGGAAACTAGGCCAATCTTAGCTAACTTGGAAAAATGGTGGAGATTAGGCTTGTATGAAAGCCACTCTGAAACTAGGCAATAGGCTTATATGAAAGCCACTCAGAAAAAGTAGAGGTTAAGCTTGTATGAAAGCCACTCCATTGTATGAAATCCACTCCAAAATAATGTTAACCACCTGAAAATGGAGTAAGGCATGCAACTAATAAGAATGCCTGGGTAACATACTAAACTCAAAAAGAATAAGAAGACCAATGTACCATGCACATTACCCCCAATTATTGGTGTTTATAACATGGATTCTGATTTGGAAGTTATACCAACTGCCCAATCTAAAACTAGAAGCAAGAGCTATAATTATGTGCATGATACCCCTTATATATGGATTTTTTAAGATAAATTGTATTGAAACTACTGAATTTGAACTGGTCTATATGTGTAAAACTATAGTCGAGCTTATGTTTTGTCTATTTCTAAAAAAAATGGGTTTTTTGTTGTTTAGAAAGAGCATTGAAAATAAGACACCTTGGTGTCCAATGTTGTTGTATTTTGTTGAAACTAAAGATTGTTCTAGAATTGCCACTATTTTTTTGGTTTATTCTGCCCAATTTGACCTCTGATTATTGTTTTGAGTGTTTTGAAAACTAATTTTTTGATCAGTAGGAGATCTGATCTCTGTGACAAAACCCCTATTTGTTGCTCCCTCTTCTAAGGGTAAGAATGAAGACCCTGTAATGACTACCCTAAAAAAATAGCCCTATAAGTGTGTTATGTTGTGAAATATATGATATAGCAAATGATAATTGACAAGATATCTCAAGATATAACATGGTTTGTATTAGAGATTGTTAGATCAAATATGGGTATGCCTAGATAGATATAACAATGTAATAACATGTGCAATGTACTGAATTGAAATTGAAAATGTTTATTTGTTAGTTGTCATGGAGGGATGGAGTATGATGTCCATCATGGCATCCAAGAAATCAAGAGAATGCATGATGTGGATCATGGCATTGCAAATGGTGAGAAGTAAACAAGCAACAAGCACACAAGCTAAGAAGCAAGAAGCATACAAGAATGGCCAAGGGGCCAAGCAAACAAGGGACATGGGCACATGTCACTTAAACTAGAAATCAGGCATACAAGGCATGTTTAAATGCCACATACATTGATAATTAAAATCAAGCAAGGTTGGCACGAGGGCTACAAACACATAGAAGAGTACAAGCAAAAGACATTAGCAAATGTCCTAAGGCACATACAAGAGATAAAATAAGAATTGAGAAATGCAATCACATCTAGATATGCAAATAAAGGAAGAGAAGCATGTAATATACTGTAAATACAATCGCATCTAACTAATCAAAGCAAGAAGTGAAAGTATGTAATACATGTAGTAAAAAACTAGGTAGATGTTAAGAAATACATAAGTGTTATATATTAGTGAGTGTTGATAGAGTAATCTATGTAAACTAGTAAATAATGTATATCAACATGATAACTAGAGTGTGTGGTGCAGGAATGATATAACCTAGATGGTGTAATCATGTAGAAGATATACTCGATGGGTAGATATCTCAATGTATGTCTCAAATGTAGAAGTAGGATGCACCCTCATTAGGTAGAGTGATCTGGATGTCACTACACAAACTCAAAGAAGATCAAGTGAAGCATGATAATGTAGATAAATTGACAAATAATAGCATATAACATCAAATGAAAGTCTAGTATGGTAGTAGAAATATAATGCATGGATAATGTATACAATTTAAATGTTTTTGTGTTTTTCAATTATTTGAATGTTTTTATATTTATAAATGTTATATTATTTTTTGGTATTTTGACATATTTGAGTGTTTTTATTTTTGATATATGTTATGTACAATAAATCATAAGGAGACTATGTACAAGAAATTGAAAAGAAGTTATGTGTAAGGCTAAGAAGAGACGATACTAACCAATGAGTCTCATGGGAGACTCCCTATCATAGTGTCATGTATTGAGGAGAGGGATTGTGCATGATCGTGAAGCATGATGGAATGGCTAAGACTATGGCTATGAAAGATGTGTATGTTATAAATGCTCTAAAATATCTATAGTGGAAACTAACTATGGGGTCCCCTTGTAACTCTAAGAAGTGGATGTAACTATATGTAATGAAATTACTTCAAGAATTAAGTATAACACCAGAATTATATCCAAATATGACTGAAATATATCCAAATATATGATAATAGATAAGCCACTTCGAGGGGGAAACCTCCACAAGCTTCAATAAGAGCAGAATTCTCAATATGATGATAAATGATTACCCACTACCTCCTATATATAGTCTATCTAGGCCATGGTTACTCCATAGGCTGACCTACTAATCAAAAGAAAGCATAGATAAATGTAATATAATGTCAAAGAGGGATAAGTAAGCCACAAGTCGGCTAATACTATCCTCATACATGTGATAGGTTAGGGGCGTAGCATGCCCTTCCCCTTCAAACCAATGTTGTCCTCAACATTGAACAGCTCTGGATGTTGTTGCAAAAAATCTTCACCTTCCCAAGTTGCATCTTCACTGCTTTGGTTTTTCCACTTGATAAAATATTCCCTAATCTCTCTGGTTCTCAACCTCTTAGTACGTGTTTGGAGGATCTTCTCTGGTTCCAAAATGACTCATCCTTCTTCATCTAGTTTTGGGAGCTCTGTCTGGGGAAAAACTTTCTGTCCAATGACCTTCTTCAAACAAGAAACATGAAATACTAGGTGTATGTGAGATGAATGAGGTAACTCAAGCTTATAAGCCACACTTCCAATTTTTTGTAGAACCTTATAAGGGCCATAATACTTAGGAGCAAGTTTGTTGTCCTTTTTCTGTTGCTTCAAGGACATTTGCTTGTAAGGCTGAAAATGAATAAATACCCAGTCACCCACCTAAAAATTTCACTCACTATGGTGTTGATATGCTTGTTGCTTCATCCTATTTTGTGCCAAGGCCAAATTCTCTTTCAAACTAGCCAAAACCTCTTGTTGATGTTGAATGTGTTCTTCCACATCTCGAACCTTGGTGTGCACCTTTAAACAAGAAGTGATGGAAGGTGGCTGGTAACCATATAGTGCTAGAAATGGAGACATTTTAGAAGAGGTATGGAAAGATGTGTTATACCACCATTCTGCAAGTGGTAGCCATTTAACCCAATGTTCTTGTTTATCTGATACAAAACAACGGAGATACCCCTCTAAACATTTGTTAACCACTTTAGTTTGTCCATCAGATTGGGGGTGGTAAGATGAGCTATGAGCTAGCTGAGTACCCAAACAAGAAAATAGTTTAGTCCAGAAATTACTAGTGAAAATAGGATCACGATCACTTACAATTATTTTTGGGGTTCCATGTAATTTGAGAACTACTTCCATAAAAATAGTCGCTACTGTACTTGCTGAAAATGGGTGTGAGAGAGCACAAAAATGGGCATATTTTGTAAGCCAATTCAAAATGACCAAAATAAAATTCTTACCTTCAGAACAAGGCAACCTAGTGATGAAATCCATGGAAACCTCTTCCTACCTTTGACTAGGAATTGCTAACGGTTGTAACAAACCTGGGGTCTTAACTGTTTCACCTTTATTCTGTTGGCATATCAAGCATTCTTCCATAAACTTTTGTACATCTCCCTTGAGTCCTTCCCAAAATAATTCTTTCTTAATTCTATGATAAGTTTTCAAGAACCCTGAGTGTCCCCCAATTGGAGATGCATGCAACTCTGCAAGAATCTTATGCTTAAGCTCTGAATTTTTGTACAAGTATAACCTACCCTTATACCATAAGACATTACCTTTCCATTCAAATTTGTCAGAGGATAAATTACCTTGCTGGAGATTCTGAATCAGAACCTGTATATCCTTGTCTTGCTTCCATTCTAACCTAGCTTCATCCACCCAATCTAATTACAATATGGACATTGCACAAAGTAATGCTTATGTGGATGCATCCCGTCTGGATAGTGCATTTGCTACTACATTATCTTTACCCTTCTTGTAGATGATTTCAAAATCATAACCCAACATTTTGGTTACCCATTTTTGTTGTTCCTCAGATGATAATCTTTGCTCCAAAAAGTATTTGAGACTATCATGATCTGTTTTCACCTTAAAGTGTCTACCCATCAAATAAAGCCTACATTGTTTAATTACATGAAGAATAGCCATCATTTCTTTCTCATAGACAAGTTTTTGTAGATTCTTACCTTTGAATTGATGACTTTCAAATGTAATGGGTCTTCCTTCTTGCATTAGTACTGCCCCCAATCCAAACCTAGAAGCATCACATTCAACAGTGAATGTTTGTGAGAAGTCTGGAGTAGCCAAAACTGGAGTGGTGCACATAGTTACTTTTAGTTTCTCAAATGCTTTGGTGGCATCATCATTCCAATGGAAAGCATCCTTCTTTAGCAATGTAGTAACCTGTTAGTCCAAGGAACCCTCGAAGGTTTTTGAGAGTTTTTGGCATGGGCCATTCCATTATCGCTTTGATCTTCTGGGGATCAACTTTGACCCCTTCATGGGAAACAATGTGACTGAGGTACTCTACCTCTTATACTCCAAAAGCACATTTAGATGGCTTTGCATAAATTTGGTGCTTCTCCAAAAATATTAACACCTATTTCACATGTTGCAGATGTGCTTCCCATGTCTAATTATAAATCAATGTGTCATCAAAGAAAACTAGCACAAACTTCCTTAAAAAAGGCCTAAAAATAGTGTTCATCAAGCTCTGAAAAGTAGATGGTGCATTTGTAATACCAAAGGGCATTACCAAAAACTCATAATGGCCCTCATGTGTTCTAAAAGCAGTTTTATGAACATCTTCATCCTTGATTCTAATTTGATGGTACCCCGAGCGAAGATCCAATTTTGTGAAATAATTAGCACCATGCAACTCATCAAGTAAATCATCAATTACTAGATAGGAAACTTATCTTTGATGGTGTACTTGTTGAGTTCCCTATAATCTGGGCACATCCTCCATGTGTCATCCTTCTTCCGCACCATGACCACTGGTGATGAATATGCACTTTGGCTATGCTTGATGATCCCTGCCTCTAGCATCTCATGGACCATCTTTTCAATTTCACTCTTTTGTGCATATGGATATCTATATGGTCTGATATTTGGTGGTTGACTACCTAGAATTAGTTGAATAGCATGATCATGTTCTCTTTTTGGTGGTAGTCCTTTTGGCATGGCCCCAAAAATAGATGAGTGGTCTTCAAGAATTATTTTTAGATCAGGATGTGTAGATACCTGTGTGGGTTGAACTTATATGGAGCATAATCATGCAATAATTCCCTCTACCCCCTTTTTTAGCATCTTGGTCATCTGATGTGAACTAATCAATTGTGGAGATTTTGCATGTAATCCATGTAGTTCAATTTTTTTACCTTCAGAATGAAAGCGCATGAATAGTTCTTGGAAGTTCATCTCAATGGTACCTAAAGTTGTGAGCCATTGGACTCCCAAAACAATGTCTGTGTTACCCATGGGAATAGCAAACATAGGAGAGTCGAGATTGTACCGACCCATAGTAAGCTTAATACTATGGCATTTGCCTGAACAATTAATTGTGCCACCATTTGCAATCATGACCTAAAATTTTGGTGTTGGGTAGATGAAACAGTTCAATCGAGTGGCCAACTTATGGTTTATAAGGTTATGTGTGCTCCCTGAATCAATCAACACTGTCACCTTTTGTTTCTTGAGGAAACCCACTATATTAAGAGTTTGTGGAGTGCTAATACCTGCAAGTGCATGACAAGAGATTGTAGGTTGGGAATCTTTAGGTACCTCCTCTATATCTTCCTCATCATCATTGGAGGCATCATCTACTTCTTCATCTTCATTTGGTCCCTCAATGTAGAATAACTTCTTCTCAGCACATCTATGTCCTTTACTCCACTTGCTATCACAACCAAAACATAATCCTTTTGCACGCTTCTCTTCAATTTGTTGAGGGGTCAATCTAGTAGGTGGAGGAAACGTTGGTGATGATATGCTACGATCTTTGAAGTGAGTGAATGGCTGCTTCTTGTTGGCTATGAATTTTTCCTCAGCTTTACGTGCTAGGATAATAGAATCAGAAATATTAAGTGGATTAAACATGTGTACCTCATGTTGAATGTGGTCCTTGAGTCCACCCAAAAATAGGTCATTCAAGTTTGCTTCAGAAATTGTCTCCACACGTAAGGATAGGTTCTAAAAATGATGAATATAATCCTTGACAGAGCCAGTTTGTTGCAATTTTTCCAATTGGCTGAAGTAATTCTCTATCACACTATTGCCATAGTGTAATTGTAGCTCCTCTATAAAAACTGACTAGGTGACATTGAGAGTCATCTTTTTCTTTTGAGCACACAACCATCGATACCAAATGAATTGATCAGGTTCAAGATACAAGGATGCCATGGTAACCTTCTGTCCACTTGGAATCTGATGTAGGTCAAAAAAACTCTCCATTTGGTTGAGCCAATTGAGTGGATCTTTTCCATCAAATTTGTGCATATCCACCTTTGGTAATAGGTTCCTTTGTGCCATGGAGTTAGATTTGAAGTAGACTAGTTAGGAGAACCACCCTGGTGGGTTTGTGAAATAGAGTTAGCTTGATGATTTGACTGATTAATTTTCAAAGCCATCATGATATCTCTCAAACTATCTTGTATGGATTGCATATTAGATTGTATGTCTTGCACCTCACTCTGAATGCCCTACACACTATAGTCAAGCTAGCTCACTTTGTGATCTATGTCAGAAAACCCTGGTACAAAGGGTCTATTACCTCCCCCTTATGACTCCATCTACTCCTTTTTAGGAGTTTTACCTAGAGTTTCAGCACCCTTCCCTCGGCCCCAAGTTTGTGGACATGCCATAAAAGGGTTTTACAATGTCGACCCTTATTGGCACTTTTGACCCAACTTTGACCAAGTAATTTTGGAATTATTTCAGCGTCAAATAAAAATATACAAAGAACATACCATATCCAAAATTTTCTAATCTTTCCAAAAATGTAAATAACTCAGAAAAATTCTTTGAATTGTGCATTATAGAGCAATTTTATGAAAAATCATAAAATAGCGATAACTTTTGTAAAACAGATCCAAATAAGCTGAAATTTTAAGGGAAGATTAATTTGATTATTTCTCACCTCCAATAAAAAATTTGCATAGAAATTCACAACTATTTTTTATATATCTCGAAATTTAAAAATTTAGTGTTTCACCCACAAGATTGCCCAAATCGCAGCTCTGATACCACTTGTAATGAAATTACTTCAAGAATTAAGTATAACAGCATAATTATATCCAAATATGATTGAAATATATCCAAATATAGGATAATAGATAAGCCACTTCGAGGGGGAAACCTCCACAAGCTTCAATAAGAGCAGAATTCTCAATATGATGATAAATGATTACCCACTACCTCCTATATATAGTCTATCTAGGCCATGGTTACTCCATAGGCTGACCTACTAATCAAAAGAAAGCATAGATAAATGTAATATAATGTCAAATAGGGATAAGTAAGCCACAATTTGGCTAATACTATCCTCATACATGTGATAGGTTAGGGGCGTAGCACTATAGGGATCTTAAGGACCCATCTGGTAGTAGGATAAGTTCTCTAAATATGTGCTTTGTGTGTAGAGGCATGAGACCTCAATGAGATTTCCTTGGGTGTGAATACTATAGCTAGAAGCTATCTAGAATCTTGAAATTATGGTTGTTCTAAAAGAGACCTCTATGGAAATGTATGAATTCTCTATGCTAGTGATGGAGGCCTCGACTGTGTCTGAATCTAAACTAGAGGAAGAACTAAAACTGGTGGAGAAACTAAAACTGGTGGTAGAACTAAAATTGATGACTATAAAATAGTAGATAGCTCTGAAGTAAGGAGTGATAACTCATATGGAACTCCACCAACTATAACAACCTAATTAACATGAATGAATTTCATGCATCTATGAACTATAAAAAGTACTGCTCAAAGTTTTTGAATCCATGGTCAACCAAGTAACATATCAAAACTCCTACACTAAGAACAATAGTAAATGGTGTGGCCACATGTGTTGGACCAACCTATAGAGGAAGTACAATCTCACCTAATGAATTCTATATGTGCCCACTAAATCTACTAATAACTATGTCCATTAGGGTAATGTCCTGCTCAAAATATGCTAAATGCTGTAATAATGTCATAATGCACATGTTTACACTGGATCCATTTTCTATGAGAACACTATGAATAGAATGATTAACGTGAATGAATTTCATGCATCTATGTACTGTAAAAAGTATAACTCAAAGTTTTTGAATCCATGGTCAACTAAGTAACAAATGAAAAACTCCTAAACTAAATGGTGTGGCCATATGTGTTGGACCAACCTGTAGAGGAAGTAAAATCTCACCCAATTAATTCTATATGTGCCCACTGAATCTGATAATAACTATGTCCATCAAGGTAATATCCTACTCAAAATATCCTAAAGGTTGTAATAATGTCATAATGTACATGTTTACACTGGATCCATTTTCTATGAGAACACTATGAATAGGATGATTATGAATGTAAGCTATGATAAAGAGGGCATGATAATCTGAAACATCCTCAACTATCTCCTACTCTGAGAAAGAGATGGAAGGTCTAGATGGAACTCTGGAATTGTATACACCAATCATGTTGCTCAAAGGGTGTAACTCAACTGAAGGTCCTTGATACGTAGCTAGTGGAGGATGTGCATGATATGCATGATGAACACCTGATGTATCCCCTATTTCTTATTTAGAATGCTATGGAAAAGGATCTAAGAAATTTTTTAAAGCTTTATCTTATGTTTTCTTTGCTTGAGAAGGCTCAACTGAAGTGTCAAGATCAATAACATTGTCATCTATCAAGTCCTTTATTTTGTGTTTCAAACTGATGCATCTGTTTGTTATGTGCCCTGGTGCACTATGAAAATCATCAAATGCATTCTGATCATATCCCCATGGAAGAGTATTTATTGGATCAACTTACTAAATAGGAGGGAGAGATATGATTTTACATTCCAATAACTATTGTAAAACTCTGGTTGGAGATATTGATAGATTGAAAAAAGTTCATCGAGGAGGTAATGATAAAACCACTCACTGAGGGGGATCCAAAGCCACATTAACTGTTGATTAATTTTCACTCTTGTTATCATTTACCTTTACTTTGTATGGGACTTTGTTGTTACTCTTGTTTGTTATTTCTGATATGCTCATTTACTTGAGTTTGCCCATTGAAATTAGTTTGACTTACCTTTCCTTTAGTGTGTGACATAACTTAGTGAAGGAAGAGAACTTTTTGAAAACTATTGATTCATGCAAAGCTAGTAGAAAACTCTATTTTAAGAGATCTTATAACTCTTGATCCACAATGGGGCTTGTCATCTTAGCCAATATAGTCTTCTGTCAAAGAACATAATCTGTGAGATGCTCATTTGACCTTCGTTCACCAAAATGTTTTATTATTTTTAGGAAATTATTCTTCGGTTCCAAAATAATAAAGGATTTAGAGTTAGGCAAAAATCTAATAAACTAAAGGCTTTGGTCAATTTAATCAAATTAATTGCATGTGGAAAGAAATAAACATATCTAGAAAAATAGGTTGAAATAAATGATTCAGGGGTTGAAAATTGCTCCACGAGACTAGGAAAATGTCAAAAATTTGGATCTATCTGTCATTCAGTGAAAGGACAAGAGCACCATAAATAGGACACTTTGGGGTCTGATGTTATAGTTTAGGTTATGACGTTGTTATCCAAACTAGTCATAGAGGTTTGAGTTTTTTAGGTTTTGCTCGCTATCATTGAATTAGTTTGCCTATGAAATTTTGAATCTTGACTATCGACGGAGCTCCTTATAGAGTTATTTTAATAGTCAAAACCTTAGGTTCACCTACACACATGAAATAACAAATACATCAAAAGCAAAAAGGGAAAAAACTAGGTTAGAGGAAGTATGATCACATAATCTAAAACCCCTGTTGTCTTGATTTCTACCTATATTAACCCTCAAGCTAGGGTTTTAGATCAAATGTAGTTCTCCCTTAGGGAACATGCATAATCAACACGCATGATAGATGCAAGAATGATTTTCACCTAGGCCCTTCCTTGATCAAGCATGAAAATCTATGTGTGATGTAGAATGTTAAGTTATACTATTGACTAATTTTTAATTATGTATTATGCCAAAGTAGTAAGTACTAGATATAAAATGCCTTATGTAGTCGTTTATATAGGAAACTCTTTATTTCAAATTTAGGAGCTTTTATTCATATTTGACCGACATTAATAAAACTTAAGGATGAAGCTAAGAAGGGATTGGGACTCATTAAGCGAGAGAAATTGACCATCGAAGCTAAAAATTCCATTGGACAAGAGCACTGGAAATGGGAAACCCTAGGGTCCAGTGCTATAGTCCACCCCCAGCTCTCCTGTCTTATAGGATTGGGACCTAGGGGGATGGAATAAGCATGGGAAATGGGGTCTGATTGAGCTAGAATAAGGTCTCGAAAGTCTATAGATGACTAAGAATCAACAAAAAGGTGACTCAAACATGAAACAAGACTAGGATGAGTAAAACAGAAGACATAGCTAATGTGAACAAGGCTCATATTCTCCAGTCAGAGTTCCCTATAAAAGGACTATGAAAATACATGATATGTGTGGTTACTTGACCAATTTAGGGTGTATACATTTGTCCTCCTTTTATTATAGTGATGCAATGAAATGAAGTACGAGTAAAAGAAAGAAAAGAAAATGTGTACCTAAACCTACCTGCATGGAGATGAATGTGTTATAAAGGGTCCAACTCACTTCCTAACCAGGGAAGTAGATGGAGAGCTAAATAGTTCCTAGAGAAAGAAAGAATCCCTGAATTGGATGCCCCTGTATTGAATTTGAAAGTGGAATCCATGTAATCATGTAGAAAGAGAGCAATACTTGCCTTTTGTGCTGAATCTAACTAGAATGAGAAATCTTTAGAGGCCCAAAACTAATGTCTTCCCTCTATCCCACATAAACTCATGTAATCTAGAATGTGTGTATAGAATTTGTATGCTATGAAGAGCAAAAGCTATCATGCCCCCACTCTGAATATCTAAATTGAAACTGAGAAATGCTCAGAGGCACAAAACTAATGTCTGTCCTCTATCTCATACAAACTCATGTAGTCTGGGTCTAGGTAATATAATGAACCAACTACTGTAGATGGCCATATGGTCCAACCTAGTGATAACCTAGGTACAACTAGGTGTAATCTAAAACTCTAGTCAATGTGCAAGAAGAGAATGTCATGTTTTGCCATTCCAATCTGTATAATCTTGGATGATGAAGAACATGAACTTTTGTGTCATGTACCCAAGTCTGGTATGTGAGTGATGTGAATGTATAATCTGGTAATCTATATAACCACATGTGATATGACTTATCGTGCCCTACCTTATGTGTAAAATTAGAGATCAAAACACTATGCTTTGTATTATGCCTATAATCTATTATCTGGTCCTATAACTATGTCATGTTGTATGAAGTTGTATGTGTGAGACATGTAGTAATGCACATGCCCCCAAATTTGGTATCTGAGTCTGAATCTGTATTGAAGTCACTATGAATCCATATGATCTAAACCACTGTATCTGAATAATTTGTGTACCTATAAAATGAAATCACTATAGATCCATATGATCTAAACCACTATATCTATAAACTGAATATATATCTATGTACCTATAAAATGAAATCACTATAGATCCATATGATCTAAACCACTATCTATAAACTGAATATATATCTCCTTGAATGTCCTGAGTAATGTTGATTGACTCATGTAATATGAATCACTATATATTTCACTCGATCTGAGTTGAATCTGATAATCTAAATACTAAAGGTGTAAGAAACATGGTGTATCCACTTATGAGAGTGGATGGGTATGCTGATTAAGTGTAAGAATTATAGGAATGATGCCCCCCTTTTAGGGAGAGGGATGAAATTTATGATAGAGAAGGTCGAATCAAAAGTGATGACTAGTGGCGTAATGATAGAAACAAGGTTGGTATAGTTTGAATTAATTGAGAAGTTGTTTGATTGATTAGACTAAGTTGTTGAAATTGGAACAAGTTTTGATTGGTGATCATAAAGATATGTGTCTGAGTATAAAGGAAGTATAGATATGTGCATGCCATAGTAGGCAACTGAAGTAGTAAGAAATTGAAGCTCATGTGATGTCGAAGGTATCATTGTCATTATTCTATTGAAATAAATAGTTTGAAAAATGGAGTTATAGGGTTCAAGTTATAGGTAAAATGGTATTTTGCTTTGATTGAGAAAGCTAGGTAATATAAGAAGTTGGATTGATTCTTGATTCATTTGTGTATTGACTAGTTTGAGATTTAGAGCTCTAGAATGAAAGATATGCCAAGCAGATGAGGACCTATCATGACTCAACTTGAGCAGTTAGCAGCCTAGGTTCAGGTTGGTGGTGATGTTACCCTGGTTAGTAGCTAAAACACATGATTTTTGCCTATTTGGAAGCCTATTTTTTATGCTTTTGAGTTGTTTCAAGTGTCTTAGGAAAATTTTGACTAGTTCCAGTGCTCCTATCTAGGAGTTAATGCTCCTATCCAGGGTTCATTATTATTGTCCATGTTCTAGCACTTGTGTCTTTTTTATAATGTTGTCTACAGGGCTTAATTTTTTAAGATTCTGATTTGTTACCTATTGTTATATAGCTTGGTTATTTAATTAGCATGGTTGACTGATATATATGCAATTTTTTGGTGTTTTTCAGGGCAAGGTATGAATGAGGGAGTTTCATAAAGGTCAAGTGATGAAGACATTGAGGATGTTACCATTATTTGTTGATGAGAGAACTATCATAGATAGGGTTGAGTTGGGTCATATGTGTGACCTAAGCACAATACAATGGGTTAGGTATCTAATTACAACCTTATGTGAGAGGTGAAATGTATATACATGTACTTTTTAACTTCCTATAGGGGAGATTATTGTGACTCTGGAGGATGTGTATTATATTTTGCATTTGTTGATTAGTGGACAGTGTGTGATATTAAAAGATGACATGGGTGTTGATGCTATTAATCATGCATCCTTGTATTTTACTGGTGTAGCTTCAGGTATACATAAGAGAGGTAGTGATAATGATGTGTTACTATCAGTTATAGTATAGTCTAGTGTTCTATATTTGTGAAAGTGGTTGGTTGTGTTGTTGGCTTCATTTGTTGTTATGGATGGGAGTGGAGTGTTGATTGCATGTAAGATACATAGGATTGTTTGCAGTATTGACGTGTATGGCACTATGTTCTGATGGGGTAAGACTATGCTTTCCCACCTATACATGGATCTATACAAGTTTACATAGGAGGCATTTAGTGGTGGATTGAGTGCAGTGACACTATTGCATTATTCGGCTTATGAGCACATAACAGTTGTGTGATCGATAGGATTATCAAGGGAGAGGTGGGCACCTCCACAGCCATTTGGGAAGTAGTGAATGAGTACACTATCTATCTGATCTCTTAAGATAGATCATTATGGATGGGTGTTAGATAGACTAGTAGCCAGTGACATTATATAGAGGTCATATAGAAGATTTCTTGGGTGGGTTGAGGATAGAGTGTAGTTGTGGTCTACAAGGGTTAGTTGTTGGATACATGACCACTGAGTTAGAGTGTATGAGTGCTTTTAGTATGAGCACATGACTAGATAGTTTGGGGTAACACAAGATGTGCCCCTAGTAGTATGGGTGTGGGTGAGGAGTGCATGAGTACCAGTGAGGGCAGGAGCTCATGTGATTCCCATAAAGGTTGAGCTAGCACCATTACCTTTAGATGCATAAGATATGGTGATAGACATTCTTGACATAGATGATGTTGGATGTTTAGAGGCATATACCACATGGTGGGCTAGGCATCAATGGGCTCCATTGTATCTTGTTAATGGAGGGGATGCTCCCAAGTATGAATATCCTATACTAATCCAGATGATGGGAGGTAAGTAACATTTATATTTGAATTATGTACAAGTTATTAATTGTTTAGTTTGATTTCAAAACATATAGATAATGTAATGCCATACTTTATGTGCAGGTGGAATGGGAGGTGCTCAAGACAAAGCACAAGCTGGTGCAAGGAGTGGAGATGATGAATACTGGGAGACCATCATTGAGTCAACACTCTGAGATCTTTTATGACATGTACTCGATGTTTTGAAGGAGGGTTTGATAGAGTGAGCGATAGTTACAGATAGTGTTTATGCTCATTTATTTGATAGAGATGTTATAGCTACAATTGCATAAGTTAGGGAAATAGGAGAGAGAGAGAGATGAGTTGAGGGTTGAGCTAAATAGGCATAGGATGCCTCCACCGGATTATGGTTCTATTAGCATGAGGATCATCGATGAGTACATGGAGCTTCAAAGGTGGTATGTGGACTTATATGAGAAGCATGGTCAGCTACTAGAGTGAAAGAGTCATCATAAGAGGCATTCGATAGCTCAAGGAGGTGTGGGGTCATCGAGTGTTAGGTTGGATTATGATACTAGTACTGGAGGAGAGAGTGAGACTAAGAGTGAGGGCTTGACACCTATTCATGATTGATTGTATTTGATGTGATGTATGTGTTTTGAAATCTTTGTTTTATATACATATATATATATATATACACACATATGGATGTTAGTTTGATTTTGGATTCAGGCATATTGTGTTATGGATTTTCAAATATATTGGTATATTCATTTTAAATGGTTGATTAGAATTAGTTGATTTGACATTAATGTTGAAGTTGCATATGTTTTGGTAAAATGTTGTTTGAGATGTGATTTGATTGTTTGAGTGTAATGCTAGTTTTGATTTCAAACTTATTGCAAATCCTATGTAAGTAAAGAATTTTATTTGTTTTGTAATTTGTAAATTGATTTGTTAAAGTAAATTGGTTTAAGATTGGTAAAATAGGATTTGGTAAGATCAGGATTTTGATAAGCTAGTTTGGCTAGGGATAGTTATTTGGAAGTAGGAATGTTAATTATTAGTATAAGGGGATGTAAGATAGCATTCTATACATACCACTTCCCTGAGAGTGGCTCAAGAATGCAAAGGCTACCCCTTTGGCTCCATTGTTGCCCACTAAGTGAAGCTATGTAATCATGCGTGTGCTAATCAATGTTTGGACTGTGTGTCCAATCCTTCTAAGTAGGTGGCTCAAGAATACAAAGGTTATCCCTTTGGCTCCATTGTTTCCCCATGAAGTGAATCTATGAACTAGTATCAGTATGAATGTGTGTCATATCACTCTATGTTGTATCACTATCTGAAATTTGATGGCCAATTGAACAAATGTTTGTACTACTCATGCTATGTAGGAACATATGTTGTATCTGATACTATCTATTGTGTACTAATTATAGCTGTGCATGGAAACTCTACTAAATGTAACCTTACTAGATGTGCAACTGAAGCTATATGCTATGAAGAAGGCTCATCTATTTGTAATCATAGTGGATTATTACGTGAAATAGTACCTTGTGGCCTCTATTGTGATGCATATGACTGAGCAATAGATTGAGATGGAGATGGAACCTATGATGGTGGCTCATCTAATCTCAATCATAGTGGGTTACTATGTGAAATAGGTCTTAGAAAGCTTGATCATAGTGAATATCTATCTAGAGCGATACTCTCTGATGTGGGTTCATCTAATCTTAATCGTAGTAGGTTATTACAAGAGATAAGACTTGAAAAACTCGATCATAGGGAATATCTCTCTAGAGTGGTACTCTACTATAATGCCTTTGACTATGTTGGCTATGTATATGGAACTGCACTATGTACTTCTTGGATGACAATGCTATATGTAAGCTGCTCTTGTTATACCAGTTTCCAAACCTTCTAAATAGGTGGAATAAGAGAGATCTCCTATGAGGCTCTGTCCTAGAAGTTGCATTACTCTCATGATGAGTAACCAATGATTTTGATGAAGGAATGTCTTGGGATGACTCAACCATTGAGAAATGAGATCTAGGAATCCATGATGGAGGAGATCTCAATTCCCCCTATGTGAATGCTATGATGCCATTATCAACACATATATTAATCAAACCCTTGAGTCTATAACAATCATTATCTCTGTGTCCATGGATATGATGATAGTTACAAAAGGGTCAATGTGGCTATCTATGTAAGAGATGTGGATCTCGTCGATGAGTAGAAGGTAATGTGATTAACCTCCTATTGAGTAATGTTGATAATATGACACATGGGCTATCCTGATCTGAATTAAACTGTAATGGTGCATTGTTGTTGTTATTTGTAGTGTATACTATAGGTTGTGTTCTAGAAACTGGCTCTTTGTTCTTAACTAGTTTTTTTTCTAGTTGAGGTCTCTTATCTTGTTTAGGACATGGTGTATGTTGTGTGCTAGGAGCTATAGATGGAGGTACTACTATGAAATCTAGAGTGATGCAATTAACTAAATCTACCTCAATCAATACCAATTTATTTTCCAAGGTTAGAACTATATAACATAAGTGCCTAAAAGAGGACTCTGTCCGATATAATATATGCTCGAGGAGAGGTTGATGAAGCCCCTTAATAAAGATATATTAAATCTCTAAATTTGCTAGTTTATAAATCAATCTTAACATGTGAGCCTTGAATCATAAGATATAATCACTAACTGGCTCTGAAGTATTCTGATGAAATGTGGCAACTTTCTCATATGTAACAGGAGGGCTTATGTTTACTATAAAATATCTGAAAAATGCCTCCTCTAAGTCATCATATGTGTGCAAGGAGCCAATGGGGAGTAGATGAAAGAACTAATTGTGTACTTCCCTCATTAATGTCTACTGGAACAACTTCAGTAGAATCAAAGGACTAGCATGAGATGACAAAGCCTTCTGAAAGGCTTGAAGGTGTATGAATAGATATCTAGTTCCATCAAAGTGAGGTAATGATGGTATCTGAAAATGCTTAAGCAGTGAAGCTTTTACGAATGTCTTCAGAAGAGGGTTACCATGGAAATTATTGGCATCCATCCAAGACTTATAAGACTTGTTTTCCAAGGCAAGGAGATGTACTTGGTGTTATAATTCACCTACTACATGCATCAAATAAATAATCTCCTGGGATGGTATATTAGCATCTTGAAGTGGTTAATTTAATCATTGAATTTGATCATTAATTTTAGCCATGGGAATGTTACATTTAGCAATTAGATCATTAAGAGGGGGTGTGCTCACTTGAACCTTTGGAGGAATGGTAAATTGGACCTTATTGGAGGGATGTGGGCTACCATTCTCTTTAGGTGAAGAGTGAGAAATAAGTGCTACTGTAGTAGGGGGTGGCTTGGGAGGTTCATTGGTATCTTTATGTTTTAGTGAATCACATTCTAATTGAGTAGAAGATGTGATGTTATCATTAACATGTATATAATTTGAAATAAAATCATGCATAGAAGTAGAAACAACATTTGGTGGTGCATTATGTTTGAGAAGAAGAGTGAGAGAAGAATTAGAAACATGCGATGCATTTTCTTATTCACTATGTACATAAGAATCATCATTATTCCATGCATTATCATAGATGAAATATTGTTCATAGTCAATCTCATTTTCATATTCATTTGCATGTTCATTATCATACTCATTATCACTTCCATTGTCACTAGGGAGAGGTGTAAGAGAATAATTTAATTCTTTTCTAATATGCAATAAATTGTCATGTGAATTTGGAATATTATGTGCCTCTATGTTATCCATGGATGGAGTGTATGCATTATTTTCATTTGAAATATGAGAAGTAAGAGTAAGAGAGTTATCATTTAGACATTATTTTGATAAATTAGAGTTGAGAGCATGAGATGCATCATTTGAACTATGAATCAAAACACTATACTCTACACTATGCCTATAATCTACTATCTAGTCATGTAACTGTGTTATGTTGTATGAAGTTGTATGTGTGAGATGTGTAGTAATATACATTCCCCCAAATCTGGTGTTTGAGTATGAATATATATTGAAGTCACTATGAATCCATATGATTTAAACCACTGTATCTAAATAATCTGTGTACCTATAAACTGAAATCACTATGGATCCATATGATCTGAACCACTGTATCTGTAAACTTGAAGGTATATCCCCTTGAATGTCTTAAGTAATGCCAAATGACCCATGTAATTTGAATCACTATATATTTTGATCGATCTGAGCTTAATCTGATAATTTGAATACTAGAGGTATAAGAACCATGGTGTATCCACTTATGAGAGTGGGTGGGTATGTTGGGTAAGTGTAGGAATGGTGGGAATGATTGCCCCCTTTTGGGGAGAGGGATAAAATTTTTAATAGAGAAGGTTGAGCCAAAAGTGATTACTAGTGGCATAATGATAGAAACAAGGTTGGTATAGTTTCAATTTATTGATAAGTTGTTTGATTGATTAGACTAAGTTGTTGAAATTGGAACAAGTTTTGCTTGGTGATAATCAAGATATGTGTCTGAGTTTAAATCAACTATAAAGATGTGTGTGTTGTATTAGGAAAATGAATTAGTAAGAAAAAAAAACCTCATGTGATATCAAAGGTATTGTTTTCATGATTCCATTGAAAGAAATGTTTTGAAAAATAGAGTTACGGGTTTTAAGCTATAGGCAAAATGGTATTTTTCTTTGATTGGGAAAGTTGGGTAATATAAGAAGTTGGATTGATTCTTGATTCATTTGTGTATTGAATAGTTTGAGATTTGGAGCTCTGGAGTGAAATATATGTCGAGGAGATGGACACCTATTGCGACCTACTTTGAGTAGTTGGCAGCCCAGGTTTAGGCTGATGGTGATGTTACCCTGGTTAGTAGTTAAAATGCATGATTTTTGCCTGTTTGGAAGCCTATTTTTTATGTTTTTGAGATGTTGAGTGTCTTAGGAAAATTTTGACTAGTTTTAAAGCTCCTGTCCAAGAGTCAACACTCCTATCCAAGGTTCAACGCTCTTATCTAGCATTGGTGTCCTTTCTATAGTGTTGTTGTCCATTAGGCTTGATTTTTTGAGATTCTGATTTGTTACCTATTGTTGTATAACTTGGTTGTTTACATGGTATGGTTGAGTGATATATATGTTGTTTTCTAGTGTTTTGTAGGGTAAGGTATGAATGAGGGAGTTTTGTAGAGGTCAGGTGATGGAGACATTGAAGATGTTTCCATTGTTTGTTGATGAGAGAGTTGTCATGGATAGGGTAGGGTTGGGTCATGTGTGTGACCTAGGCACAATGTAGTGGGATAGGTATCTGATTATAGCCTTATGTGAGAGGTGAAATGTAGATACATGTACATTTTTGCTTCCTACAAGGGAGATTACTATGACACTAGAGGATGTGTATCACATTTTGCATTTGTCAGTTAGTGGATAGTGTGTGACATCATAGGATGACATGGGTGTTGATGATATTGATCGTGCATCCTTATATTTTATAGGTATACATCAAAGATGTAGTGATAGTGATGTGCTACTATCATTTATAGTACATTCTAGTTTCCACATCTGTGGAAGTGGTTGGTCATATTATTGGCTTCATTTGTTGCTATGGATGGGAGTGGAGTGTCTATTGCATATAAGATACATAGGATTGTTCATAGTATTGAGGTGTATAACACTATGTTCTCATGGGGTAGTACTACGCTTACCCACCTATATAGGGATCTATATAGGTTTACACATGAGGCATTTAGTGGTGGATTAAGTGCAATGACATTATTTCATTATTAGGCTTATGAACACAAAGTAGTTATGCAGTTGATAGGATTATTGAGGGAGAGGTGGGCACCTCCACAACCATTTGGGGAGTAGTGGATGAGTACACTAGCTATTCAATCTCTTGGGACATATCATTATAGATGGGTGTTAGATAGACTGGTAGTCTGTGACATTATATGGAGGCCATACAGAGGATTTCTTGGGTGGGTTAAGAATGGAGTGTTAGTTATTGGATACATGACTATTGGGTTGGAGTGTACGAGAAATTTTAGTATGAGTGAATGACTAGATAGTTTTGGGTTTCACAGGGTGTGTCCCCAGCAATATGGATGCAGGTGAGGAGTGCAAAGGCACCAACAAGGGTAGGAGCTCATGCGAGGCCTACTGAGGTGGAGCTAGCACCGTTACCTTTAGATGCACAAGATGCAGCTATAGACATTCTTGATGTGGATTATGTTTGATGTACAAATGCATATACTACATGGTGTTCAAGGCATCGATGGGATCCATTATATCCTATTGATGGAGGGGATGCTCTTGAGTATGAGGATCTTACACTGATCCAAATGATGGGAAGTAAGCAGTAATTATATTTGAGTTATGTACAAATTTGTGCTTGTTTAATTTGATTTGAAAGTATATATCTAATGTAGTGTTGTACTTTATGTGCAGGTGGAGTGGGAGGTGCTCAGGATGAAGCACAGGCTGGTGCAGGGAGTGGAGATGATGAGTACTGGGAGACCATCATTGAGTCAACATTTTGAAAGCTTACACATGTACCAAATGATGTTGTGGAGGAGGGTTTAATAGAATGAGAAATAGTTATAGCTCTCTCATTAGTAGACAATGGTAAAGTCCTTCATGTCTCTATCACCTAACCTCTACAGAACTCTCTCATCCATACCTTACCCTACAAAACACTAGAAAATAACATATATATCAGCTAATCATGTTAAGTAAACAACCAAGCTATACAACAATAGGTAACAAATCAAAATCTCAAAAAATCAAGCCTAGTGGACAATAACACTACAAAAAGGACACCAGTGCTAGACAAGAATGCTAGAACCTAGACAATAGTGCTAAACCTTAGATAGGAGTGTTGACTCCTAGATAGGAGTGTTGGAACTAGTCAAAAGTTTCCTAAGAAAATTTAAACAACTCAAAAACATCAAAAATAGGTTTTTAAATAAGCAAAAATCATGTGTTTCAGCGACTAACCAGGGTAACATCACCACCAGCCTAAACTTGGGCTACCAACTATTTAAACTGGGTCATGATAGGTGCTCATCTCCTCAGTATATCTTTCACTCCAAGCTCCAAATCTCAAACTAGTCAGTACATAAATGAATCAAGAATCAATCCAATTTCCTATATTACCCAACTTTCCCAATCAAAGCAAAATATCATTTTACCTATAACCTGAACCCCGTAACTCCATTTTTTAAACCATTTCTTTCAATAGAATTGTGACAACGATACCTTCGATATCATGTGATCTTAGCTTTCTTACTACTTCATTTGTCTACTATGACATGCACATCTCTATACTTCCTTTATACTTAAACACATATCTTGATCATCACCAATCAAAACTTATTCCAATTTTAACAACTCAGTCTAATCAATCAAACAACTTCTCAATAAATTCAAACTATACCAACCTTGTTTCTATCATTACACCACTAGTCATCACTTTTGTCTCAACCTTCTCTATCATAAATTTCATCCCTCTCCCCAAAAGGGGGGCATCATTCCTAATATTCCTATACTTACCCAGCATACCCATCCACTCTCATAAATGGATACACCATACTTCTTACATTTCCAATATTTAGATTATCAGATTTAGCTCAGATCAGTCAAAATATATAGTGATTTAGATTATATGGGTCACTCAGCATTACTTAGGACATTCAAGGGGATATGCCTTCAAGTTTATAGATACAGTAGTTCAGATCATATAGATCCCTAATGATTTTAGTTTATAGGTACATAAAATATTCAAATACAATGGTTTAGATCATATGGATTCATAATGACTTTAATACAAATTCAAACTCAGATACCAAAATTAGGGGCATGTATATTAATACACATGTCACGCATACAACTTCATACAACATGACACAGTTATAGGACCAGATAGTAGATTATAGGCATAGTGTAGAGCACATTGTTTTGATCTCCAATTTTGCACATGGAGCATGGCACAATAGGTCATATCACATGTGGTTATATAGATTACTAGATCATACATACACATCACTCACATACCAGACTTGGGGGCATGACACAGATGTTCATGTTCTTCATCATCTAGGATTATACAGATTAGAATGGTAAGACATGCCATTCTCTTCTTATACATTGACCAGAGTTTTATATTACACCCAGTTGTACCTAGGTTGTCACCAAGTTGGACCATATGGCTGTCTGCAGTGGTTGGTCCATTGTATTACCCAGACCTAGACTACATGAGTTTGTGTAAGATAGAGGACAAACACTGGTTTTGGGCCTCTAAGCATTTCTCAGTTCTAATTTAGATATTCATAGTGGGGGCATGATAGATTTTACTCTTCACAATAGATAAATTTTATACACACATTCTAGATTACATGAGTTTAAGTGGGACAGAGGGCAGACATTGGTTTTGGGCCTCCAAGCATTTCTCATTCGATTCAAATTCAGCACAGGGGACAAGCATTGCCCTTGTTCTCCATGATAACACAAATTCCACTTTTAGATTCAGTATAGGGGCATCCATTTTAGGGATTCCTTCTTTCTCCAGGCACTATTTAGCTCTCCATCCACTTCCCTGGCCAGGAAGTGAGTTGGACCCTTTGTAACACATTCATCTCTATGCAGGTAGGTTTGGGTACGCATTTTCTTTCTTTCTTTTACTCTAGTTCTTCATTTCATTACATCACGAGATTAAAAGGGGGGAAAATATATACACCCTAAATTGGTCAAGCAACCACATATATCATGTCTTTTCATAGTCCTTTCATAGGAGATTTCAACTAGAGAATATAAGCCTTGTTCACATTAGTTGTCTTTTGTTTTACTCATCCTAGTCTTGTTTCATGCTTGAGTCACCTTTTTACCGATTTCCAATCATCCATAGACTTTCTAGACCTAATTCTAGCTCAACTAGATCCCATTTCCCATGCTTATTTCATCCCCCAAGTCCTGAGCCTGTAGGATAGGAGAGTTGGGGTTGGACTATAGCATTGGACCCTAGGGTGTCCCATTTCTAACACTCCTATCCAATGTCATTTTTAGCTTTAACAATCAGTTTCCCTTGCTTAATAAGTCCCAATGCCTTCTTAGCTTTGTCCTTAAGTTTTCCTAATGTCATCCAAATGCAAATAAAAGCTCCCAAATTTAAAATAGAGAGTCTCTTATATAAAGGACTACACAAGGCATTTTATATCTAACACTTACTACTTTGGCATAGTACATAATTAAAATTCAATCAATAATACAACTCAACATTCTGCATCACACACAGATTTGCATGCTTGATTAAGGAAGGGCCTAGGTGAAAGTCATTCTTACATCTATCATGCATGTTGATTATGCACATTCCCTAAGGGATAACTATATTTGATCTAAGACCCTAGCTTAAGGGTTAATGTAGGCAGTGATCAGGACAATAAGGTTTCTAGATCATGTGATCATACTTCTCCTAACCTAGTTTTCCCTACTTTTGCTTTTGATGTATTTGTTATTTTGTTTGTAGGTGAACCCAAGGTTTTGAAGATTAAAACAACTCTAGAAGGAGCTCCGTCAATAGTCAAGATCGAAAATTTCATAAGCAGACTAATATAGGGATAATGAGTAAAAACAAAAAAACCAGACCTCTGTGACTAGTTTAGATAATAGCGGCAAGACCTGGACTATAGCGCCTATCCTATCCTTTTACTAAATGAAAAATAGATTCAGATTCTTGAAATTTTCCCAGTCTTGTGCAATAGTTTTCAACCCTTGAATCATTCATTTCAGCTTGTTTTTCCATATAAGTTTATTTCTTTCCATATGCAATTAATTTGATTAAATTGACCAAATCCTACATTTTATTGGATTTCTCCCCAACTCCAAACCCTTTATTATTTAGAAACTGAACACTAGTTTCCTAAAAATAATGTAAACTTAGAGAAAGAGGGGGGTTTAGTGTGTGTAAGATGCACTGAACGTGTATACATACCCCTTGTGTGGGCATGTTGCCTACATACCAATACTTTGAAGAGAGATCAAGCCATATGTAGTTCTCCCATTTGATGTGTTTTGTACAATAGTGTAATTAAGATGAAAAAATGCTAAACTAGGTGTGCTTGAGGTGGCTAGGGACTGGTGTGAGGTTTTGAATATGCTGATGGTTGTATACAGAGAATAGGGAAGTTTGCCTTAGTGGTTTTGCTTTTATTCTTGCTTGATTTTAAAATAATTGTCAACCCCCTTATAAATGAACTTTGAATGGGATTTTATAGAGATCTATTGGTCATGGGTCAAATGTATGTGTGCTAGGCTGACATAATGAAGAAGAGGAATCAAGAGAAAATAGTCATCTGGGCTCAAAAGGTGATTGGACAAGAGCGCTATAAATGAGACACCCTCGGGTCCAACACTATAGTCCAACTTGGGTGCTATTGTCTTGAGGGTATGGGACTTAGGGGGATGGATTTATCATGGGAAAATTAGCTTGGCTGAGCTAGAATCAGGTCTCAGAAGTCTATGGATGAGTAGGAATCAACAAAAAGGTGGATATAAGGGTCATGAGAGCATGCAAGAGGGACCTATGGGTTGGGTGTCACAAGCCACACTCAAGCTACCAATTTTCATATTTTATATGATTACAAATATCAACCAGGTTGATATAGTATAAATATCATAAGATAGACTTAAAATTATACCGAGTTAGTCGATACAGTACAGTAAAGTCTTACACACAAAACAAACAATATTGGTCAAGTTGATATCATAAGATATAGGGAAGCTAACAGATCTAAATGAGAAGTGGATGAAGAGGAAAGATTGGTATAAACTTAGAATAGGTCAGACTAATAATAGTGATGGTGTGATATGATAGTATGCAAAAATCTCTCATAAAGTACCACGAGTTGATCCTACCCCATTCTTAGTACACCATTTAAGGCGTACACTCAAGGAGATTAAAGTGTCAACAAGATGTTATAAGAGAAAATGTTATTAAAGTGATAAAGTGAAAATATTAGGTGTATATAATATGCACCATAATATCTTGATATAAGGAGACTATTTGTCTATTAAAGAAGGCCATCTTATATTAGGACAAATGTAGTGAGACTCATAGGAAATGACTTGGTCATAAGCAATTGATCATGTTGAGAACTAATACAAGTTGCAAAGAAAGCTTTGATATGTTACGATGGATTCCCAATTCCACTAAAATTTGTAAACTTAGGCATTTGGAATGATGGAGACATAGGACGAACAAGTAGTTTTTGAGTTATATGTTTATGAAATATGTCATACGATGAAACCATATGGATACATTTGCTATATGTGTGAAATAATTATGAAATTTGCATTTTCATGTCATTAAGTTGTTGCACTATTGTGTCAGTGGTTGTACTACTAGGTGTATGATTAACATTTCCATGTATGTATGCACAAGGGATTTCAAATGATTAACATTAATATGCGAAACATGATTAGTGTTATAAATATGTCTAAGATCAAGAGGTTGAATTTATGAATTCATTGGAGGCACATTGGTCTTTGGATTGGTAGGAGGAACCATACAATCTCTAGGTTGTGTAGGAATAGAGTCATCAAACTAAGGGGGTGTTATAACACTGGGTGGAGGCTTATAAATATTAGTATCATGAGGAACACTAACCTCACCACCTAATGTAGAAGGAGTAGAACCATCCAATGGAGGTTGCTAAGGAAAATGATCCTTATTCTCAAGCTTTTATTGTGTACTTTTCAAAATTTGCAATAAATAACCTACACTTATAAGGTTTTGATCAATCATAACTATAAAGCTAACAAAGGTTGCAACTCTGTATGGATCAACCTCTTTAGCATATTTATGATCATCATAGATTTCAGTGTCAGTATCATAACCTGAAGAGGTAACGAGGGGTCTATCAACAATAAGTTGGTTCTCAACACTAACATAAACCATAAAAGGATTAACATCACTAGTAGTAGCCATGGTTAATGAATATATACAAACAAGATGCAAATTTGAAAATCATATTTGGAATAAGAGAACCAAACCCTAGGTAACCTTAAAATATATATATGCATTGAAAGAACAAAGGTATGCCCACCTAATTGTGAGGGTGGATATAATTTGTAAGCATAAATAGATGAATAAAAGATAGGGTTTGACCAAACATGTAACAAAAGATGCCTATATGAAATCAGATCTTAAAAATCATAAAAAATAGCCATGGAAGAATGTATGAACATTTGAAGAATGGCCAGGTTTACCAAAATGTTTTGATTAAAAGTGAATTATGTTCATTTCCTTTACAGAATTAACTAAAATAATGACATATAGTTGAGTCTATGATAAATCCATTTAAAACATAATTTAGACCTGGCCTTATGTACTAAAAACTGTAAATATGCAAAAGGAAAATGTTGAATTGGTAATTGAACTTGAAAAAAGGTACAAGATGATTGAACAATCACAACTCGATGATTTTTGAATGTGGATTTGATATGTGCAAGTCTATAGTTAATTATGTGTGAAATTTGAAGTGATGATTGTATAGAAATAGGAATGACACTTGCACCATTCCTGTTTAGGGCATAAACAATGATGACCCATTTTGGCCATTATTCATATTCTCCTATGTTGATTCCACACTTTGCTCACTTTTAGATTCAGATTTTTTCCTATTTGTGTTTGCACTTCTTAGATATGATGGGCATAATTGTCGAATGTTGTCCTCTTCCTTCTTCCTAACATAGCTTGCCCTCAACTCACAACAAATCAAAGTTATGGGTTAGACAACAATTGTAGGAGTTGTAATACATCTCCCACATTCTGGAATCATACCTCATGTGGTTTTGTGCAGTGTGAATGGAATCTCAAGTAAGGGCTTGTACCTCCTCTTTCCTAGATGTGAAAATGCAACTACATGCAATTCACCTAAATCCTTCTTTTGATACAAGAGGGTGATGCACAATGGTTGAAGTATCAATGGATGACTCTATTGCAAATGTAGCAATGGATATAGCAAGGGTTAACTCAAACTTTATTTATGGAGTAGGATTCACTATATGGTTGATACTTGATACATGTTTCTTAGCTTGGGATGACTCGGTATAAATATGATGTTTTGGGACACAACATGCACTTAAGCGGACTTTAGAGGATATTGATAAGCATAAATCAAGGCATATGGATTGCAAAAAAACACAAACAGACACATAAAATGATGAAAACGGGAACAATGGGCCAATTGTTTCGACCCAGAGCAAAGATGATGGGATCACCATTCCCATCCCAAGCAAGATAAAGATACATCGTTTGAGTAGTAGTATGAAAATATGTGCAACTAGGGTTAGGGCTAAGAATAAATATATTTAGAGAAGTGTAAGATGTATTAAGGGCTTAAGGGCGAGATAAAAAGTAGTGTGAGGTAGGAGAAGTACTAGAGATTAGCAATTATACATAAATATAGTAAGCATGATGAAACATGGAAAATATATTATGGAAAAAGGCTTTGTACCAAAATTATATATCTATTAATAGTAAAACATTAAAACGAAATATCTCTTCTGTCAAATTCACTCAAGACTTATACCTAAACTCGTTTATTAAAATACATCACACCCAAAATTAATATGTTTCGTATATTTTAAACATGAATCTCTACCATAAAAAAAACTGATATCTCATCTTTAAATAAATTTCCAAATTACTTTATCTTTTTTTAACATTATACTACAACCTCACCACTTATCCATAAATTTAATGGGACCAATTTTTTGAACTTTAAATTTAAAAAACCTTTCAAAGGACATGTGAAAAAACAAATACGACCTAAAAAGAAGGGACGAGTAAAGTAGTTGAAAGACTCAAAATTTAAAAAAGATAAAGAGTTGTTATTTGTGTTTAACATAATATAAAGACACATCATTCTCATTAAACAATTACCGTCCCCATTATCATTATTTTACTTTTTATTTACTTCCGGTCAAGAGTATTGTAAACAAAGGAATGTTGAACACACCATATTTTGATTGCAGAGGAGGTTAAATTAACTTTTGGGTAAGTACTGCAAGAGGAAGAAGAAGCGCGTATTTAGTCATCAATTGATTTGGAGGGCCTTTCGCCAAGGCAGGGGCGGGGCTTTTCTATTGGCTTGAATGGACGCTGCTGTTCTCGATGATATTGTAAACAGGCTTCTGGAGGTTAAGGGTTCAAGGCCTGGAAAACAAGTTCAGCTCTCTGAGCCTGAGGTTCGCCAGCTTTGCCTCACTTCCAAAGAGATCTTCTTATCCCAACCTAATCTGTTGGAGCTCGAGGCACCCATCAAGATCTGCGGTCAGTTTCTGGAATGCCCATTTGGTTTTTTTTTTTGTTAAGGATTTGAAATAAAGACGAGGTGCGTGATTTGGGTGTTTTTTATCGTATTTGTGTAAGGGTTTTTTCTTTTCTTGTTTTGTTTTGTTTCGCGTATTGGAATTGAGGGTTGTGGGGTCTGATTGTGTTTAATTTTTGAGAATTGGGTGTTTGTTTTTGGTTTGGTTTCGGCTTCAATGGATGGTAATATAGAGTTTTCCCTTGTTTTAATGGCAGTGAATGTGACTTTTATTCAATATAAACATTGTGTATATTAGTTTTTTATTAAGGCAAGATCAAACATGCCAGTGCAGCTTGTGAAGCTTGGGAACCAGGCGTCCGCGTTGGGTATGGGATTAATTGGAGGGTAATGTTGAAGATTTTTCCCTTGATTTTATTGCAGTGGATATGACATCTATGTAATATGGCATTCTATTTTTTTTAATTGGTTAAGGTACAGTTTAATAAGCTTGTGAAAACCAATAATTATCAAACAACAGTCCACCTTCAGGCTATAGATTACAATATTCTCCCTCACAATACAGTATGATATTTCGAGGATTTATTAAAAGGACAGTATGAGTGTGAGGATTGTTTGCCCTAAATTGATGGGAGTTGGGATCTGTTTGGACTTGAATTGACGATAATGTGGATTAATTGCAGTGGATCTGCTTTTTATCAAATAAGGGAATTTGGGTATGTTTGAATTGCTTTAGAAATGATAGCGATATGGTTTTTATCGAATAAAACTTAAAAGCATTATGGTATTTTTATTTTATTTAAAGAATGAAAGTGGACGTGATTCTTGTGAAATACAATTGTTTGGGTATTTTTTGGTTCAAGGCAAGGTCGAAAAAGCTTGTGAATCTTGTTAATTGTAGTCCAGCAGGCCTCCCTCAAACTTTACATTACAATATTCTCCCTCAGATCATACATTACGATATCCTGAGTATTATACTTTATTGTAGATTGTAGATTTATTGAAAACTATTTTTTCTGTCACATCCATCAAGCTATATTGACAGAATGATCATTGAGAGGGGGTCATGTTTGTTGGGTTTGAATCCGTGTCATTGTTAGGGGGCACCTTGATTTTATCAGTGGTTCATACTGGACAAATTTCAGAGGATTTTCAATAAGATGGCCCTATAGAACATGAAACATTTCCATTAATAAATCAACTATTTGCATATTTCTTAAAAAACATTCCACTAAACAATTGTTGTTATTTGAAAATAATCTGCCTAAAATTTATGAGAGGGTGTTCCAAACTTCCAGGGCCCCCTTTTGAATGGCCTCTCAAAAAATTCCCCCCGGAAAAATATCCAATCCATTTTTTAAGTTGGACACCCCAATTATTTTTGTTTGTCAGTTTCAAATGTCTCTTGGGCCACCTGCTCAAGAAAAATTGGAACAGCCCCCATCTGCAGAACCACATCCTAGTGTCCTGTGTCATTGCTAGACTGCAGCCTGATCGACCATTTTATTTGGATGGTATTGGTCTTACTTTAAGAATTGTGAATGTATTGGCATGAAAATGAAAAGGTTATAGGAATTTTCATTTTGGATTTTTTTTGGGCATAAATGGACAATATTGTACTCAAGTGAGTGAAGGATAGAGGTTTTGTGTTTTAAGATTACTTTGCGCATGAATTTTTATCTGGAGTCAATAAACATGTTGTTCTTGGTGTTTGAATGATTTTATTTTCCCTTTGAATGAAAATAATTTAGTTTTTTTGCATTGGAGTGAAGTGTTTTAATTTTTTAGGAATGCTTAATATGTCCAGCTATAAATTTATGTAATTTTTCAAATGCTAACTCACATCTTTGCCTGCAATTGGATTTTTTTTAAAATGTGTTGAGTTTGTTATGGATGCTCTTCTAAGTTTCTAACACATTTTAACAGACAGGCACTTCCAAAACAGTTGCTTAACTGTCTCTGGCCTCCTTTAGTGTGACGCCTTTAATTTGTAAATAATGTTCTGGAGAGTACCTTGCTTATTGATTGCAGGTTATTAGTTTTGAATCATTGCAGTGGTCATGGGAAATGCATTTGGACTATGACTTTGACTGCTCTCAGGCTTATTGGATGTAAATGTGTATTTACAATTTTGCAGGCATGGTTGGGTTTATTGAGTCATATGGAAAGATAGTTCTGAACTCCTCCCAACACACACCTGTAAATTCAAATTTGGATAGATAGTTCTGGACTCCCTACTTGCTCCTAGCATTGGAAAACAATGTCGATGTCTCTTATATATGGTTTATATTTGGAAACTACTGCTCCTGCTGTCCTTGTTTCTGCCTATTGCTCCTAGCATTTGAAAACAATGTCGATGTCTCTTATATATGGTTTATGTTTGGAAACTACTGCTCCTGCTGTCCTTGTTTCCTCCTATCCTTTGGCTGTTATTATGATTATTGAATAATTATATCATGATGAGCAGATTGAAGTTTTAATAGGGGCTCTATTTTTCCAGGGCAGATATTTTTTAGTGTTTGATCTTGTAGGGGATGCCTGGATGTCTTGGCAGTCCATATTTACCAAATCCGGCCTGATCTGCACAAAATCTGGCCGGATCCAATTTTTTGGCAGGCTTGGATAAGTTTGGTTCAGGTTGGCCCTGTTTTCTGATATATATATATATTTTAAATTATATATTTATATTTATATATATATATTTTATATGGTAAACAATATAGTTTATATATATATATATATATATATATATTTTTTTTTTTTTTGGTATGTTATAACTATATTATTAATGATATTACATCAGTGGTTCTTTTCATTGTATTTGTCAATCTCGTATATATATAAAATTATGTTTATATATATATATATATATATATATATATATAAAATTCTGTACTGGGTTTTCCAAAGTTTAAGGAATTCCAGATTTTCAGATATTTTGCCCTCTTGAATGGATCTAGATTTCCAGTCTTGGTGACTATGCTTGGAACACTGGGCGAGACCGCACAAGGATGCCCATGTTAAGCAGGCGACGACTCAAAAATGTCTCCTGGGTGTGCGTTTAATAAATATCTACTGATGTTTTATTCACATTTCTTGCCCCCAGTATTGAAAGATGTGGGTATGTGTTCCCCATGCCTGTGGGCCATAACTGGCGACATGTTCCCAGGTTATTCAACCCACAATTCAATGCAACTTGAATTGTTGTTTCATGTCTTCTCATCTTTTTCCCCAAACATAGAAAGTTAAAGAAACTGTATTAATGCCCAGTAATGGTGAAAATAATGGATAAAAACTAATTAAAATATAGTTTTAACAGACAGAGCAACTTGCAAAAAGTGTAACTTGCAATCTTCTCTAGATCAAATAACACGTAGACCTTGTTGGTTAGTGCTATACCTAATGAGGGCACACTTGTGACTGTTGTCATGTGGCTTCTGTTGTATTCCTTTGGAATGTGAAAGCACTTTGAAATGTTTCACTGTCTGCTTGAAATTTCTCTATGGTCCATCAAGTGTCATGTATTTAATTCCTTTGTTGGACCTTAACTGAGAAGTTACATCACTCTATTCATTTAAGCTTCAACAATGGTTCTGTTCTCCCACTCTGCAATGTAGTTCTACCATGTACAGTTTCCATATCCCATACGTATTACAATATTTATTGAACTCATTTGAGGTGAGTTTTCCTCCATTCTCTGATCTCTAAATTTTAATTTTCAACTTATTTTGCCTCTTAAGTTTCAACTATATCCCTGAAATTTATGAATGACTGTAATACTTCTAACTTGTTATTGAGAAAGTACACCCATGTATCATGCTATTAATAATTAATGAATGCTAGAAATCACCTTGATCCTGAAATGTATAGAACCTACATTGGTCTGCATGTGTCAACATGAATTAATTTAAAATGTATTTGTGCTTGCTGAGCTGCTTTCATTAGAAAACTGTGTATGCTACTGTTCAAGAATAAATGCCTCAAAAAGGTATGAACTTTTCTCTATTTATAGGTGGTCTGTGCACCCTCATGATATTCATACATGAAACAAAGTCACAAAACGAAAATCCAAATCTACAATGCCAAAGCTAAATCTTGTTGATAAAGCTTGCTGCTCAATTTCTGGTTATGCTGCCAATTTGTAGAAACCTTATTTTCCTCCTCTCTCTCCTTTTGCAAGGACAAAAACCTTCAACTCATTTATTATTTTAACTGGACATCTGACTTTGTAGAACTCTATCTTGACATTTTGATAGATTGTAATCTGATCAAGGGATAAAGATATCATATCAAACTTTCACCATACAATGCGCTAGTTATCTTCATAGTACTTTTGACTTCCATAGTGCTATAATAAGTCACAAGGTTTGAGTTTGAGTTTGATGAGGATAAAATTCGGTTTGAGTTCGATGAGGGATAAAGTTCAATAAAAAATCGCCATTAAGTTCGAACGTAAGTCACAAGGTTCGTTCGAATTTGGGTTCGACGAGGATAAAGTTCGGTTCAAGTTTGTCAATGGATAAAGCTCTTAAAAAAAACACCATTCAATTCAAACAATAGAAAAGCATAATTTTTAAATGTATTATATAACAAAAATCAAATTATTAAATATAATTAAAAAAAGTAAAAAAAATGGAAAAATATAAACTAAATATAACTAAAATATAAAATATAAATTAAAGATATAAAAATTGAGCTCAAAATAAAATAATAATAAAAAACAGAAAAAATATTTATAACAAATAATTAGGAAAAAAATTAAACAACCATAAAAGAATATGAACAAAAACTGAAAAAACAAAAATAACTCAAAAACAAAATACGTATAAAGCAAAATTTTAAATAGATAAAATATATATCAAAAGAAAAAAGAAAAATATAAATTGAAAAATTATAAAATAAAATGAAAAGAGAAAAACAAAACTAAAAAAAAAGAAGTTAGCAAACAAAAATTAAAAATGCGTCCTCTTCTCTGCTGCTCCTACACTCTTTCGTTTGGTCCTCACACCAGCAGACGTCGGCCCCTCTCATCAGACATGTTGGCAGCATGCTTTCTTCCTCCTAGTCAACAGGATGATCCCAACGCAGCCGTCTCACATTCAGCCAGGCGGGAAAAATGTACAGCAAGGGCACAAAATGCACAGCCAGGGCACGAAATTTTGCGATGCATTTTCCTTCTGTTTAGGGATACACTTTACAGTGTTTTTTCGCCACCTTTTTTTGGGACGAATTTTAGTGTTTTTGCCCAAACTTTTTAAGGGCCCTACAAAAAAAGGCGATTTTTTAATTTTTGGGGAAAAATTCGTCATTTCTTGTGACTTAGGACTGCTATCATTTCCCGTACAACCGTGTCAGCTTGCTTTTTATCCTCCTCAGGTATTGGAAACGTCTTCAAAAAGAAAAACAATTGGAAGCATCATAGGTAATAATCCATTCGCTTTTAGAAAGATTGTCAACCCATGAAAGTAGCCTACATCAGAATGTCTCTAGTATCATATTCATCACCTTTGCTTTTTGTGAAATGATTGTCATACCTTTGTGGTTTTGAATGCTCCATATCACCACTTTTTCCATTCCTTTTGGTCAATATGTGGATCTGCCATTATAGTAACAACAATTGTGAACAGAAAAAGTTTTTCCTTTTTTACCTTAAGTATTTGGTCACTGTAAACCTTGTCTTGACTGGAAATTATTCTGTTGTCTTTATTGTCGTTGTTCTTGTTTTTGGTTTCCCTGATCAAAACTTCTTCTGAATATCGTTGTTTTTGCGAATGAATTCTCAACTTTATGTCAATTTTTTTGTTGATATTGTTGGAATTCCCAACTTTATGGCATCAGTAAAAGAAATGGATTTCCCTACTTGATAGAAATCTAAATTGCTAAGAAATCTTTAAATAATGCTTTGCAATTTATTTGAATAGAAAGAAGATGGCAGTGAGATGCAACATAGACAAAAGCCAATAAACATTTTTCTTACAGAGACATGGGTCACAACTTGCCGAGGATGGCAACTAAATAGGTTTGGAGGAAAGACCCCTTAATCTTTGACCATTCCAAAACTGGAATTGATGAGAGAAGTTGCAATTCTAAAATGTTGTCTAATGCTTATTTCCACATATTTTGTATACACAGTTTATATTTAACAGGCAGCTGTTACAAAAGAACATTTTAGCCAAACACTCTATGGAAAGCACAAGGGGAAGTCCAGATTGTATGCATGAAACCTTTTACTTTCAGAAACAATGGGTTGCAACTTGCCAAAGAGGGTAGCTCGTAGTAAATAGGTGTATTGAAAGTTCCTTAAAAGTCTTTGACCATTCTGAAACCATACTTGATGAGCAAATTTTCAATTCTACAATGTTGTCTAAGATCCATTTTTTGTCCCTCCATTTTTAGAAACGGCTTGTTTTAATAGGAAACCTTTGCAAAATTACCATCCAGGTGAGCATTCTATTTCCAAAACTCAAGCAGGAGTCCATATCATCTCCACCGAATCTCCTCCTTTCTGAAACATGGGGTGCAACTTTCCAAAGAGCACAGTTCTCTAGTAAATGGTTGTATGGACAATTCTTAAAGAAATGTAACCTTTTGAAACTAGAATCAATGATAAAATTTGCAATTCTAAAATGTTTTCTAATACTCATCCTTTTCCCCACATTTGCATACACAGCTTATTTTTAATAGGCAATCTTTGCAAAAGATCCTGAGAGCAAAGCATTCAGTGGCTAAAACTTAAAATCACAAGGCAAAGGCCAAATCATTTTCATTTTTCTTGACCATCTTTCTTTATCATCCTTAAAAACCCACGGGCATCTAATGTGTCAGCAATATTAAAACCATAGGTATAATGCACAGTGCAAAGAAATGAAACAAAGTCTTTTCATTAGGCTACACACCTCCTCGGCATAAACATCATGCAAACCAGCTTTACAAAAGTTAAGAGTCAATTGCTGTAGTGATATCTTAAAAGGGAAGTTTGGTTTTTGCTTAGAAGTAACTGACCGAAGATTTGCCATTAGGAAATCTTAACTTTTGAACCTTCATGTCTTTGAAGCGGTGGTGTGATATCTTGACTTTTGCATTGTATTTGTGCAAACTAAGAATATTGTATCAGACTTACCTGGTTTACTAAAGTAATTTCTTTCTGCATCTTTGTGAAACTTAAGGTAAGGAAAAGCCTAAGATATTCACTCCCTATGGGATTTGGTAAACATTGGGTAATCCAGGTTGGGATGGAGAATGCAAACCCAAAACTAGAATCTGATTCATGTTTGAGCACTATTCATGCACCTGGCTTCATTTTAATGGTTTAACAATTTCTTTCAACTGCATTCATAAGTTATAACAAAGAAATAGCTGTGTAATGGAATGCTGGGCTCATCTCTTTACAATTAGCAGTTTCCACCTTTGTTTTTTGTTGTCTAAATTTTGTTGCTCTGGATTTGACGGTATGATTTTCTATTATCTGCATATCTTTATGCTTAAGCTGGTCAATATTATCGACTAGTTCATTACTGCTTCCATCTTTCTCTTGTAACTGAATGAACTCGATGCAATTGGACTAATGTGATTTAATATGATAGCTGATATGGTTTTATTTTATGTTTTAATTCATTCTAGCAGTGATGGCCGTTGCCACATGGCTCAAATAAAATGGCTGTGAGACCTTGGTCAATATTTATGGATATTAATATTGTGTCTGCCATTGTATCTGTTTTCTTAAGTGTTAGAGAGTAGGTATGACATCAAGCTGTTTTCTATGGTTAACTTGTAATTTCTGCTTTTAATTTTTGCCTTGAAAAGATTCTCTAGTCCCATTTTCTAACATGTTTGTCAATGAATACTTATTTTTAGATTTGTGATTTTAGCTATTCGTGTTTTGCAGGTGACATCCATGGACAGTATTCTGATCTTTTAAGGCTTTTTGAATATGGTGGTTTACCTCCTCAAGCGAATTATTTATTTTTAGGGGACTATGTTGATCGTGGTAAACAAAGCCTAGAAACAATATGCCTTCTCCTTGCATATAAAATAAAATACCCTGAAAACTTTTTCCTGCTGAGGGGCAATCATGAGTGTGCCTCAATCAATCGTATATATGGCTTCTATGATGAATGCAAGCGTAGATTCAATGTCAGGTTATGGAAGGTGTTTACTGACTGTTTTAACTGCCTCCCAGTGGCGGCTCTCATAGATGAGAAGATACTATGCATGCATGGGGGTTTTTCGCCCGATCTTATTAATTTAGACCAAATCAGGAATATATCTCGACCTACTGATGTTCCAGATACAGGACTGTTATGTGATCTTCTTTGGTCAGATCCTAACAAAGATACACAGGGTTGGGGAATGAATGACAGAGGAGTATCATATACATTTGGTCCTGACAAAGTTTCAGAGTTCCTTGAGAAGCATGATCTGGATCTCATTTGTCGAGCTCATCAGGTTTTTCCTTTTTCTGGTTCTCTCAAATTTTAAATCTACTAATGGAAATCTCAGAGCATTGTGACATTTGACTAATGCGGATGCAAAAATAAGATACTGATTAATTCCACTCTGCAGGTGGTGGAGGATGGTTATGAGTTTTTTGCTGATAGACAACTTGTAACAATATTTTCAGCACCAAATTATTGTGGTGAGTTTGACAATGCGGGTGCAATGATGAGTGTGGATGAAACACTGATGTGCTCTTTCCAGATTCTTAAGCCAGCGGAGAAAAAACCAAAGTTTGGTTTCGGCACCTCAAATGTTGCGAAGCCTGGAACGCCCATACGAGGTGCTAAGGTTAGCTCACTTTGAGTCCAAGCTAGGAGCCATGCATTGTTCTGTACATGTATTTCTCATATTGATCGGTATTATACTCGATCTTATCTGTTCCAAGGGAAGAGGTTTCTCTATGTATTTCATTATTCCTGATGAAATGTTTCAGTGACAGATCATGCTGTGTATGTTAAGGAGCATTACCCCAATTTGCAGGGAGAGCAACTGTAGCATTTTACTAATGAATTGTATGAGAAATTTGTATTCTGCTTTTTTATGGGTTCGAGCATACCTTTTATATATATCTTGGTTGTGCAATTTTTAAGTGTCTGTAACCATCTTGTTTATAAATATGGTTTCTTACTTCTGAAAGGATCATCTTGTATAATGGCATTTACTGATTCTGAGACCCAGTTCATTTTCTGATATTCTTAATGTTTCTGCAGAATAATCTTACTCTGTTCTTCCAAAATCTGATGGAAATTTGGGGTATTCACGTGGCTAGAGGTTGTATGCTTTATCATTTTGTAGTTAGAAGGGTGTCTGCTTGTGAAATCACCGGTTAAATGTTCACAGTAGAGACAACTTTAATGTAATGTGTTATTAAATTGCATTATCTGTCTGTGTCAATTTAGAAATATTGACAGCATCATATCTTACACTCACTATACTTGTTAATGTTTATGATAATTTTTTGTGAGCAACAAGTTAGTAAGAGTAACGAGTCAACTGAAGAGCTTCAAAATATTTTATAAGACAACTCCGTGGAGTACCAATTTTTTTTTTTCCTTGGAATTTTTGCATTTTGTTTCTAATATTTTACAAGTTTTAGGGACCATACAATGATCTATTAGAAATGGGCATTTGGCAAAACTATATTTTTCCCTGAACGACAGTTTTTCAGACAGATTAGTTGTTAAAGGGATGGTTTGGGTTATTACAACTGACGGTAGCAATTTCTGGTGGTAGGTGCCACAGTAATTTTTTTGATACTAAATGCTTGCCAGAAAACATGGCATTTTTTATCACGTTATTCTTTTACAAATCATTATATCCATCATGGATTAGAAATTCATTTTTAAAAAGACAAATTAATTGAAATGTAGTATTGGTCTAAACAGAGTCACACGTTGCTCAAATTTAACCTAAGTGACAGCTCATTTAAGGTTCTACGACAGAATATCAATCTAATGATTGACCTGGTCAACTTTACAATTTCGTTCCTTGAACACAGCGAGCTACGAAAGATATGTATGAACAAACTGCGTGTGCTAAGGCAGAGAGGAATGCATGTCCCAGTCACGCCAACTATTGTCTCCAGTTATTAATTCAGTTGATGAGGGTCACTATTGCATCTGCATTCAAACTGCTTTCTGATTCTTAAATACATGATTTATCTTGAATAGAAATATCTGAACAACTTGTATATCCGCATTCAGTGAAACAGCAATGACATGTTTCTAATTGTGTTTATCGTGAGTATTTATATATATATTTTAAAATTTTGCTGGGTGAAAAGCTGGCTTTTGTATTATAATTGGAACAAAACTATTGAGCCAACTAATGGCTCGAGTCTGTTGATGTCTTCATTTAGTGCTGATCGTGTTTTACACCGCTTTGCCTGCCATAGACTGTAGGATCCCCATAGGGTAGTCATTGATACTAGACACATGCCATAGACTGCACAGTCCTTGTACAGGAGACATTTCTTTTATCTTAATGTTTCAAAACTATTCGTTTGGCTACACTGGTCAGTTATTCTGAAGGTTTTGTCGGGCTACACTGGCCAGTTATCTGAAGGTTGGCCCCATAATAAAAACCTTAATGCCTTTGGTCAAGATCTTTTTGGAGCAAGCTAAATAGCAACCAAAATGCCCCTTTGGTCAAACTTGATTTTGTGGCCCTGGTGTTAGTCTTAGTTTGGTAGATGACATAAGTCACAATATTTATGTAGTATGGAGAACGGCAAAATGTATATACAGTATTTATATATAGAATGGAGGACGGCGAAGTGTATATATTGTATTTCTATATAGAATGGAGGACCACATGTTATGATACATGGAATGGCGTGGCATGCCATACATGCATCGATTGACTACACAAGTGCTATTAATTTTGGTGATCGATATGCTATGGATGTTAACATCCGTTTTTTAAAAATCTCTTCAAAACTGCTCGGTAAACCACACTCATTAATTGAATTGAATCTTTCTATGTACACCATCTCTATTCCTTTGATGTGTAGGGTTTACTTTGTTTAAAGTTAATATGTTTTTCACCTTTTACCATCATTGTGTTTGGGGGATTTTTTTGTGTGTTGATTTTAATTGTAGATAAAGAAGAATAAAATGAAAATGTAGATAAGATGTCAAGAGAGGCGGCCTTATGAGAGTAGATAGTATTATTATACGTTAAGAATTTCCGATTTACAGAACACAAGATGCGGAATATATGTTGGATGATTATATAAGGTGGATGTTGAATGCCCTAAGCAGAGAGATTACCCTATTTAAGATTACCATTAAATGTTGAATGTAAAGGACTCTGGGGATTTTGTGGGTGTTGAATGTTTCTATTACAAAGAAGGAAAATACAGATAGGATGTTAAGAGAGTGGAGATAATAGATAAGAACAAAGGGATAAGCCACCTAAGAGTAGGTAATATGATGTGCAACTATTGGAAGAGGAGAAAGTTACACACTCTGATAAAGAAAACTATTACTTTGTTTCTATGATATAGTGGAACGGGGAAGTTACACTGCAACTTTTATGTTTTGAGAAAGACATTCGTTTCCTTTTGTAGTATAATATTTTAATATTTTGTTATTTTACTCTATATAGTAGTGTAGAGGAAACATTTAGAGGAAGTATTACTATACATTAAGACTTTCCAATTTGCAAAACACAACATGCAAAATATATGTTGGATGATCATATAAGTTGGATGTTGAATACCCTAGGTAGAGAGAATACCCTATTTTAGATTACCATTAAATGTTGAATGTAAAGCACTCTTTGGGGATTTTGTGGGGGTTGAACGTTTCTATTACAAAGAAGGAAAATACGGAGAGGATGTTAAGAGAGTGGAGAGAATAGAGAATAAAAAGGGGAGAAGCCACTTAAGAATAGGTAATATGATGTGCAACTATTGGAAGAGGAGGAAGTTACACACTGCAACAAAGAAAAATATTACTTTGTTTCTATGATATAGTGGAAAGGGGAAGTTACACATTGCAACTTTTATGTTATGAGAAAGACATTCTTTTCCTTATGTAGTATAAAATTTTAATATAGTTTATTATTTTACCCTATATAATAGTGTAGGGGAAACATGTAAAGTTTCCCTATGTTTTATTTAATTATTTTGTTATTGTTTTTTCATGGAAATGTTCATAGGGAACTATTATCAAAACAAGGAAAACCTATTATAATTCATGGAATAAATGATAATCGATATATTTGTTTATCATATATATATTTTTTATTTTTTTCCTCTTCAAAATTGTTTTTAAAATTGAATTATTAAATTATATTAATTTATTATTACTGCAAGCTATCAAGCACAAATGCCATATTTATTATTTTATTTAGTCGTATTTACAATTTGTATCTATAATTTTCTATTGTTCATTTACAGTTGTCTCAATAATTTAACATATCTTTCAACAATTAGTCGATACTAAGAATGTGTGTTTTTATCATGTTTCTTAGAATGGGGCTGGGATTTCCAATGGTGAAGGGAAGAAAGTGAACTTTTATGAAACCCCAAAAACAAGACGAGTTGACAATATATTTATGGTTCTAAGTTCCCATTTTTCTTTTGTGATGAAATACTTTATCAAGTTCATATGTTCAAAGTCCAAACCACATGTAATCAACTTGCAACAAATGATGAGCTATATTATGGTTTTGGAGTCGTAATATGAATATATGAGGACAAACAATTGAGAAACTATTCAATACACAGAGATTTGTGAAATTCCTCAAACCACATAAAGCTAAAGTGGATATACATTTTCAGGGTAACATTTTCATTATGCAATAGAATTGCTTCCTCAAGTTCTCGATAAAATGGATTTATTTGGTAAACTTATCGATGAATTTGTCTTTATTTGATTGTGAACATCTTAATATTTTTTGCTAAATTGAATTTGTGAACACATCAATTAAGTATTCTTCAATATAATTTGTGAACATCTCACCAAATGTTTATTATGTTGTATTTGTGAACAACTTAATTACTTAATTTTAATTTGTTAATTTCTAATAAGTACAAACAAATAATTTAACATGTTTTTTTCATTTCTTGATAGAAAAAGAATGACATAAAAATGATCAAATAACCAAATAATGAAGCCAAAATATTTATTTAACTTTTGAATTAATAATCGAGTTTATAATGTGCTGGTAAGAAAACAATTTGCAGAGCTTATAAATGTGGAAGGATTGGGACAAAATATAATCAAATTGTAACAAATGATATTGTAATCAATTTGGAGCAAATCCCAAACTAAATATTAATCATATTGGTTCTCTATTTTGTTTTGGAGAGTCACTCATTCAATTTCTTTGAAGGTAATATAGAAATTTGGGAACTATGGTTAAGAGATGACAGTGGTTGAAAAATACATCTCCAAACATTACATATGTGCAAACATTTACTACACAATTTACCTAATTAAAGTGATCATATTAATCTTCCTAATTGTATTAATCTTCATATATATGGGAAGGAATACAATGCTATTATATATTTTTTAATTTGTACTTCTCTCTGTAATGCTTTGAATTATAGATACCCGGAAGATGACCTTATAGCATGTAAACATGTGTAGATGTATTATTACGAAGATGTACAAGATAGTTTCATAGTTGCATAGCAAAGCTACTACGTTTTGCAAAACATCTTGTTCACCATACATTTTGTGGAAGCCTTATCAAGGTCTTCTCAAATGATCCCTTAAGTTTTGTGTTTGCACATAGTTCAACTCCTCTTATTATGCTAAGGCTTGCCATGATTTCATTTGTAAAAAAAAAGACTTTTGTCTTAAGTTTTTTTAGAATCTAATCACACTTATACAAGACCTGTACATTCTATGATAACATTCATATAGCATATATGCCATTTATCAACAATTTTGTGTGATTCATACCTTCCTATTCTATCACTCAAGTGAATGAGGTGACTTCAAGGTCTAAGAAAGATCTTAATTCATTTTGACTTAAGATTTCCTATTGCACGATGCTTATTAAGCAAGTAAGACTTCTTATCCACAATTCTTATTATGCAAGTAAAATTTGCAATGATTTTGTTTATTCAAAAATAGACTTTAGGCTTAAGTCTACTAAAAATCCAATCAAATTATACAAAGGCTTGTACATTTTGCAATAATGTTCATATAAAAATTAATAGTTGTACATTGTATTTTATTTTTATATGGAAGCAACAGTCAATAATTGTATTCAATTTAAACCAAATTGTTCAAATAGAATTTCTAACGAATTTTATCATACATCTAAATATTATAGTCATCGACGATTCTTATTCATGTTCAACAATTAAATGAATACTTTATCATTTGCCTTACTCTTAAAAATGCAATTTATGAACTCTTATTTAGTCCTAAAATCCATGACATAACAATCAAGCTTTCAAACTTGTTCGAATATAAAACTTACTATTGAATCGATACTCTCAAAGTGTAATAAAATACATACAAGTTGAAACTCTTAATTAACAACCATACAAAGCTCAATAAAATACAATCATTGCAAAACATAAGTATTTGAAACCAGCAGCCGCACCCTGATGAAGTTGAGCCCTGACACTCATGGTATGGAGTAGGAAAACTAAGCTCATCCATTGGTGTCCCCATTCCACCCATCTATCAACTTAGGGAAATATGAGAATGTATTGAAGATGAACCTACTCACAAAATTGGGCAACATCCACAATTCAAAACAAACAATAGAGTTCATAAATTCAAATTGTGGATTCCTCCAAGTTTTTGACCACAATAGTCACTGATTTTTGTATGATATGACTTGAGTATACTCATTATCCCATCCACATCATGATCCATGATCTAGTTGTACTTGCACAAGTGCAAAACCAAAATACATCAATAGTATATGTCAGGTGGTGAATCATAATCATCACATAAATACTGCATAATAAATGAAAATGATAACAAAGAAATTGTATCAAGTAGACTCACATCATGTATCTAAATCAAAACTGTATCAAAATCCAAATCAGAATTGTATCAAGTAGAGTCACATCACATCATGAAACATTGCTACTTTATGTTTTTTGATTAGGCAACCTGATTTAACCATTTATGCTATGCGGCATAGAGATGATGTGCATTGGAAAATTAAATTTAATTAACAGTTGTGGATTAATTATTTAAATGTAAAATAGTATCCAACACCTAATTTGGCACTATTCACAAAAAAGTTACTAGTTTTAGCTGGATACTTTTTTCCATTTAACTAAAACTATCGTTACGTATATTATCTAATCGTACTGAGAACATACACATTCATTATCAACTATCATTATACTTCACATGAGTTCAATGAAATTGTTCTGGACTTACACATGAGGGATAACTATCACCCCACGTCGCGGTTAGATTGGAAACAAGGAAAATGTGTGATAAATTCAATCAACACAAACCCAACACATTACATTCAACGAACCCTTTAATGTTTCTTGAACAATCTAGATTCTTTTGAAAACATTTGAAGGCCAATAAATAGTTTTTGAACAAAAATATATACATCTAATAGTATCTATATCCCAATATGAATGTAATTTGTACAATTCTAAAGGTATGACATTTCTTTGAATTGTACAAGCAACCATAATCAATTTAATTTGTTCATTTCACACTAAAACCTCAATAATTTATAACATAGAGGTTACCTAGTGGAGATGTTGACCCTAAACACTCTACAACAATACACCATTATCTTAAGTTCAATTCCACTTAAGAACCCTCTTGAGCTGAACTTCACATGTAAGCTTCAAAATTAAGCTTATAAGATTGATAATCATTGTCACGATTTCACGTAACCTTCAAAATTAAGCTTATAAGATTGATTATCATTGTCATGATTTGTATTTGCACAAGATTACATAACATGTTTAGAATTATGCAAGCTATTAAGCAACCTATGGATACAAAAGCATGTCATGTGCAAAATCAATGAACATAATTCTCAATTCACAGTTTACACTAGTTTCCAACACTCAATAAAACAATTTCCACAAAGAGATTTTGAAAATAAATTCAATAATATAGAAATTGGAAAAGATGCTTCATACCAAAATAGGTTTGAAAATATTGTATTGCTTATTCCATTAATTAAAATCTACCGTTCATGAAAATACATCAAATATATCTAATCATACATGCAATTCACCAACATTTTTTTTCCACAGTTTTAGCAAGATTTTTAGAGACCAATTAAGCAAGGTACAATACAACCTTAATAAGAGTTTAATCACTACGTAAAACAAGAAAATGCATATTATATTATCAATAGACAACATCCAGTCATTTGCTCTGGGTCTGTAATGTCTTGCACCACGTTGCATGTTAGTCATTGGTTGTTCTAACTCGTCAGCAAGTGATTCAAGAGCTGCTGCATCATCTTCATCATCGGATGCTTCATCTGGAAGATCTTCAAGTGTTGGTTCATAAATATCTTCTTGAAGATAAAGATCTTCATCGGCATCTACCATATCCCACCACGCGGCTGCGTTGGAGGAAAAAACAGCTTTAACAGCAGGGTTTTTGCAAGAACAATTAGGAGCAATATGGCTGGGTTTGCGACAGATGTAGCAAATCGGCTGCTTGGAAGGAGGACGAGCAGTGCGTCGTTTCTTGAGGAAACGATGAGGAGGAGCATAAGAATGCTTCTTAGGGAATGAGCGGCGGCGAAAGGAGACATGCTTGCGGCGCTGCTTCTGTTGGCGACAAGGTTGTACAAATGGTCGACAGCCAAATGGGGCTATTTCTGCGAACACTGGAGCAATCTGGGATGCTTGGTGCTTACTGAGCTTTTGCATAGACTTAGTCTCGGAGACTAAAGTCATGATTTGCTGCTTGGCGAAATCCATGACATCAGAAAGGGCTAGATCTTCGATCGTGAGTCCTTTGAGGTCAATATAGGACAATACTCTGTCAATCAAATTATAAGGCATATCATGCAAAAACTTTAATTTAATCTCAGTAGAAGCATAACATCTGCTTTCATAAGCTAATTGCCGGAATTGTTTGGCAAAGGCGTCAAACTGCTTTAAATCACAGAGCTCCATCTTCAGTAACCATTTTTTGGATTCTAGTTCTCTATTGCCAACTGGAGGTGCAAACTCATTAATCAATAATAAAAATAATGCTGCTAAAGAATCTGGCTGATTATGTACACACTCATACTGTTGTGGTTTAGTCATTGACTGCCACCACAAACTAGTGACACCCCATAAAAATTTTGTTGCAAAGCAGGTGCTACCTACTTGGTCAAGATGGGCCTGAATAGCTAAGACACGCATGGTATTGCACCAGGCAGTGATTTCATTTAAGGGATTTAGCAGGTCATCTATATTCAAGTACCACGGCTGCAAGTGTATATGGGTTCTTTGCATAAGGGTATGACTAGGTGATCTTTTTATAGTTTTAAAATTAGGACCAAAGGAGACTGAATATAAGGGCTTTGAGGATGATTCTGCCTTTTGGTCTTCTTTTGACAGCCAACTAAGACTATCATCTAACAAATCAATTTTTGTATCTATGGAAGATACTTTCTTTTCTATATTATTTACAGTGTCCTTAATGGACAAAATATCTCTACACAGATCATCAAAATTTTCTATAAGATGAGAATTGAATCTCGCAGTGTAGTTCCTTTGCTTGAACTCATTAGAGGGGTTCTCGTATGCAGCTGCAAAATACTGCATAGTTCCTGCTGGTTGCTTGTGGACACCTTTTTGCGGCGGCCATCTTCCACCTCTGTACAGAGTAGTAGTATCTTCTGTGTAGAATTCTAGACTGTCTTCTCTTGGAAGACTCATAAGAGTACCTGGTAAATCATTTCCTTGATTTACCTCTTCATCTTCGATCAAAATGTGACCGGTTTTGACAGATCTACGGGAAGAAGACGTAGATGGTCTTGTAGGAGAAAGACGAGAATTTACAGACAGGGATCTTGGCAAAATATTTACAGATCTGCCATCACTATGGTGGACTGTGGCTTGACTCTTCATTCTGGGAGAAACATTCTTCAACCAGTCAAGTTTCCATTCATGGGGGATTTCAACTGCTTCAATGTGGCCTTTTTGCAGTTGTACAGTTCCATTGAGTCTTCTGGCATAGGGCAGATTCTCAAGGATTTTGGGGTGATTTGTGTTGGTCATACTATAGACAACTGATATGTTAATAGATGCATATTTAAATTCTCTGAACATATCTAGACCAAACAAAGAGGTAAACAAACCCCAACAATCTAAAGATCCATGTTTGACTTCTTTACAACCTTTATCGCGGACTGCGACAGAGAGGTTGGGACAAAACTCAAAACAAACAGTATCATCATTTAAGCGGCCAAGGCTGGATAACTGACATGAATGCTTAAAGCTGACTTGGCGGCGATCACACAAAGCTAGATACAAAAGAGGTTTAATATTACTAGGAATCAAGGGTCTAATATGTATTCTGATCAAACCAAAATGAACAAATTTGACATCTTCATGTGACCTGATATAAGTGATTTCTTGTTCAGGTAACAGAGAGTAAATTCGTTTGATAAGTTTTCTTGGGTTTGTAACAGAGGGTTAACTCAACAGACTTGGTTCTAGGTTTTACAAAAGATAAATAAGTAGAAGTATACAAAAACTTAGACTTAACTAACTCAGACTTTTTATACACCTGGGAAGCCTTAATAGCCGGAGGTTTAAACAGGCTAGTTTCTTGCTCAAGATTTTCTTCAGTAATGTCTATATCGGGGCAGTCCGATATTTGGTCTGGGACAAATGGAGGGAGTTCATACATACCTTCGAACTCAGATTCATTCATGATTTCTACGGTAGATGTGGATGGTGCTTTTCCGAATTCCATTGTGGGGAGATTTGGGTTCTGGTAAGCGAGAAATTTCTGGACAGGGAATAAAGGGATGCAGAGATAAAAGCAGCCTATGACAAATGGATTAACGGCCTGCGACTCGATGCAATAACTTTCTCAAAGAAATTTTCAAAGCAGAGAACTCAAAAGATCGATCCACGAAACAGGAAAATTGATTCACAACTTACAGTAATATGGCTCTGATACCAATCTTTTTCACGTCAGTAGACGCCTCCTTGTTCTTCACTATAACAGCTTGATTAGAAGAAACTGATTAGAAGAAACCTGCGATAGTAGGCAGGGGCCGAATGGCTACGGCTTCACTCTATTACTCACTCAAAATATTACACACTATTACAATATCCTTGTTTCAATTTCTGATTCACAGGATCCTTCGAAAAGGGCAAGTGAAGAGCATACTCTTTGACAAGGCTACTAGTTTTTCACACTGAAAATTTTTCGATGATAATACCAAGGCGGAGAGGCTTATTTATAGCAATTTTTGGGCGGTCCTGCTTGCTCGCTGGCAAGGCGGTGTCAATCCCATCATGCTTTACAGCTCAAAAGATGGCTACAGTGAGATGCTATTCGAGGCGTTGGATCCACATGATGATGATGGTGATGAAAGAATCATGGGTTGTGGGCCCAAAATGTCTTCCGCTTCGTCTTCTAAGTCATCTTCGAATATTGGTTGAAAAAGGCATCTTATCTGAAAGGTACTTTGTAGATGCCAATGTCGACAATTAGGGGGTCCCGCTTCACATGGCGTATGTCTGGGAGTGCAGTGGAAATAAGATTCCCACTCAAGTTGTCGGTGAATGATTGTATGCACTACCGTGTCTTGATCATGATTTTGTTCTTCATGAATTCTGTGTGGGCCATGCCGAGCAATCCAGTGATACAGGTGTTCGTTGGATGTTGATCTGATCTGAATGTGCCACGTCCACACTGGTCGATTTAGTAGCTCAGTGAACTGATGATACAGGAATTCACTATTGAGCCTTTCTATTGTGATGACTCTTGAGTTTTGACAGCGGTTTGCTTGTAGCGTCACTGCTGTAGACATTTACAGGTCTCGTCCTGCTGCATAGGAGATCCTCGTATAACGGGGATGCAGGCCTTCTCTGAGGATTTGTTCTTGTACAAGAACATTCATAGAATCAAATCCTTGATTTAATATCCTAGTGAGATTGAAACCAGGTGCAGGCTGATGCATCAATGTAGCTGGAGGATTCCGGCTGAGCCAATCTGCAATAACATTATTACTACCTATAATATGCTCCACAGAAAAATTGAACTGATGAAAGAATGCTTGCCACCGGACATATTTTCCACGACCATCTTTCCGACCATGATCCTTTTCTCTAAAGGTCATAAATCTAGTACAATCGGTTATAATTACAAAGTGTGGCAGATGTAGAAGTTTCAGCATAAACTTCTCTAAACATTTTTTCACAGCATAGATCTCTTTATCAGAGGAGATCCATTTTAAAACATCGGAGCTAAAAACACCGCTAGCAAATTCACATACAAATTCTTTCTTATCTACTATACAAATAAGTACTCCTCCCCATGCGAGGTCAGAGGCATCGGTATAAACTTTCATCTGCTGAGATTTTGGGATGTGCAGTTCGGGCAAGGCAGCAACCTTGGCTTTGATTTTTTGTACTGCAGCTGTGTGTTGTTCTTCCCAACGGAATGCTTTCTTTTTCTGGAGAAGAGTTTGCAGTATGTACCTGTCTTCACCAGAGTTAGGATAGAAACTATTTAAATAATTTAATAATCCCAAAAATGCCTGCAACTTTGGTTTATCAAGTTGCTCTGAAAAACCGATGACTTTTTCTTTGATGTGCGGCTGGACTTGCAGCTTTGATTCTCGGATCACCATACCGAGGAAGTTGCATTCAGTTTTACATAACTGAATCTTAGTCTCTGAGAGGACTATTCCTGCATCTTGTGCTAGCTGAAAGAATTGGGAGAGATGAGTAGCATGCTCATCTAAAGAATTACTAAAAATAAGAATATCATCAATATATACACAAAGAAAATGAGAAGTGCCACCAAAAAATTTATCCATATGCGCCTGGTAATATGCTGGCGCATTCATTAGGCCGAAAGGCATGACAGTCCATTGAAAGTGGCCAAAGGGGCAGCTAAACGCTGTCTTGGCTCTGTCTTCTTTTTTGACTCTTATCTGGTAAAAGCCTGACTTGCAATCAAATTGTGAGAAGTATTTACAGGCTGCAACTTTCTCAAGCAAGTAGCTTTTATCTGGGATCGGATATGGATATGGCTCTGTTATTGCATTTAATGGTCTATAATTAATAACCATTCTTTTCTTTCCTCTTTTCTGTTCTGAGTGCTTGTTTACCATAAAGGCGTAACAGCAAAAAGGAGAGGTAGATTTTTCAATGAAGCCATGTGTTTCCAGATCTTTGATCTGTGCTTCCATATCATCATAATCCTGTGCCGGTATTGGGATCCTTTTCCCAATTTTCATATGCTTGCCTCCAAATATCTTAATTTCCATTTCAGGCATAGCTTTGGACCAAAATTGCTGAGGATTCTCTGAGCAGATAGAGGACTTGATCCTTTCTCCAATTTCTAGTATTTCGACTGGGATTATTTCAGGGCTCTGAGTCATGGAGCTTGGGAACTGTTCTGTGGCATAGATTAGTCTAGGTATTCTAAGCCTTTCATTCTCTATGGTGAACATGATGCTTTTTGCAGTAGCACCATAGGGTGTATATCTATCAATGAATGATCCTCCAAGGAGGATATCAATGGGCATCTTCTCAAGGGCGAAGAAATCACAGTGGAAGATTGTATTTTGGATGCGAAGGGGCTGTTGGTGTTTATAGTTTCTACAAGTAAAACTATTCCCCTGAATATCAATGCTCTTGTAAGCTTGATTCTCATCGAGTGTCTTCCAGTCACTAATGAGTTGTGGTTTAGCAAATGAGAGAGAAGCACCAGTGTCTACTTGTGCATCTACTAGTCTGCCATTTATTTCTAATGTAAAGAATTGAGCGAATCACCCATTTATCAAATGATTCAAATAGACAGGCTATGGTAGTTCTAAGGAAGGAATACTGGTACATACCAGTTTTTGCTTTCCTGGATCCTGAACGATTGCTGGTTCAGGGTAGACTTCTTCTTCTTCTGGTTCTGGTTCAGCTTCTTCTTCTTCTTGGAGATTACTGCATTCACCAGGGCAGTAATCTTGGTCGGAGTAAAACATACTGCTGACTTCATCCTCTTCTTTGTCACAATCCCACCATGGATCTGCTGCTAAAACATGTTCTTCGGCTGGTAGGATTTGTTCCCATATTGGCTCTCTTATTTCTTTGGGCGGCTCTCTGCTGGTGAACTTATTCTTTATCCAGGAGTCCCTTGGCTTGAAAGAGCTTGGATATTGCATAGGAGGATGATCTAATTTGTGCATCGTGGGAGGTTGTCTCGGTAGAGAGGGCTGTCTCCCTCTAGATGACTCTCCTCTGGAGTATCCTCTTCCTCTTGGTTTCTCTGGTCGCTCAGGTACTTCATGGTGATGGCGTGACCAGGCTCCATATGCTTCATTAGACTGAATGGACCAGTCATTTGCTCTGGGTCTGTAATGTCTTGCACCACGTTGCATGTTAGTCATTGGTTGTTCTAACTCGTCAGCAAGTGATTCAAGAGCTGCTGCATCATCTTCATCATCGGATGCTTCATCTGGAAGATCTTCAAGTGTTGGTTCATAAATATCTTCTTGAAGATAAAGATCTTCATCGGCATCTACCATATCCCACCACGCGGCTGCGTTGGAGGAAAAAACAGCTTTAACAGCAGGGTTTTTGCAAGAACAATTAGGAGCAATATGGCTGGGTTTGCGACAGATGTAGCAAATCGGCTGCTTGGAAGGAGGACGAGCAGTGCGTCGTTTCTTGAGGAAACGATGAGGAGGAGCATAAGAATGCTTCTTAGGGAATGAGCGGCGGCGAAAGGAGACATGCTTGCGGCGCTGCTTCTGTTGGCGACAAGGTTGTACAAATGGTCGACAGCCAAATGGGGCTATTTCTGCGAACACTGGAGCAATCTGGGATGCTTGGTGCTTACTGAGCTTTTGCATAGACTTAGTCTCGGAGACTAAAGTCATGATTTGCTGCTTGGCGAAATCCATGATATCAGAAAGGGCTAGATCTTCGATCGTGAGTCCTTTGAGGTCAATATAAGACAGTACTCTGTCAATCAAATTATAAGGCATAGCATGCAAAAACTTTAATTTAATCTCAGTAGAAGCATAACATCTGCTTTCATAAGCTAATTGCCAGAATTGTTTGGCAAAGGCATCAAACTGCTTTAAATCGCAGAGCTCCATCTTCAGTAACCATTTTTTGGATTCCAGTTCTCTATTGCCAACTGGAGGTGGAAACTCATTAATCAATAATAAAAATAATGCTGCTAAAGAATCTGGCTGATTATGTACACGCTCATACTGTTGTGGTTCAGTCATTGACTGCCACCACAAACTAGTGACACCCCATAAAAATTTTGTTGCAAAGCAGGTGCTGCCTACTTGGTCAAGATGGGCCTGAATAGCTAAGACACGCATGGTATTGCACCAGGCAGTGATTTCATTTAAGGGATTTAGCAGGTCATCTATATTCAAGTACCAAGGCTGCAAGTGTATATGGGTTCTTTGCATAAGGGTATGACTAGGTGATCTTTTTACAGTTTTAAAATTAGTACCAAAGGAGACTAAACATAAGGGCTTTGAGGATGATTCTGCCTTTTGGTCTTCTTTTGACAACCAACTAAGACTATCATCTAACAAATCAATTTTTGTATCTATGGAAGATACTTTCTTTTCTATATTATTTACAGTGTCCTTAATGGACAAAATATCTCTACACAGATCATCAAAATTTTCTATAAGATGAGAATTGAATCTCGCAGTGTAGTTCCTTTGCTTGAACTCATTAGAGGGGTTCTCGTATGCAGCTACACAATACTGCATAGTTCCTGCTGGTTGCTTGTGGACACCTTTTTGCGGCGGCCATCTTCCACCTCTGTACAGAGTAGTAGTATCTTCTGTGTAGAATTCTAGACTGTCTTCTCTTGGAAGACTCATAAGAGTACTTGGTAAATCATTTCCTTGATTTACCTCTTCATCTTCGATCAAAATGTGACCGGTTTTGACAGATCTACGGGAAGAAGACGTAGATGGTCTTGTAGGAGAAAGACGAGAATTTACAGACAGGGATCTTGGCAAAATATTTACAGATCTACCATCACTATGGTGGACTGTGGCTTGACTCTTCATTCTAGGAGAAACATTCTTCAACCAGTCAAGTTTCCATTCATGGGGGATTTCAACTGCTTCAATGTGGCCTTTTTGCAGTTGTACAGTTCCATTGAGTCTTCTGGCATAGGGCAGATTCTCAAGGATTTTGGGGTGATTTGTGTTGGTCATACTATAGACAACTGATATGTTAATAGATGCATATTTAAATTCTCCGAACATATCTAGACCAAACAAAGAGGTAAATAAACCCCAACAATCTAAATATCCATGTTTGACTTCTTTACAACCTTTATCGCGGACTGCGATAGAGAGGTTGGGACAAAACTCAAAACAAACAGTATCATCATTTAAGCGGCCAAGGCTGGATAACTGACATGAATGCTTAAAGCTGACTTGGCGGCGATCACACAAAGCTAGATACAAAATAGGTTTAATATTACTAGGAATCAAGGGTCTAATATGTATTCTGATCAAACCAAAATGAACAAATTTGACATCTTCATGTGACCTGATATAAGTGATTTCTTGTTCAGGTAACAGAGAGAGTAAATTCGTTTGATAAGTTTTCTTGGGTTTGTAACAGAGGGTTAACTCAACAGACTTGATTCTAGGTTTTACAAAAGATAAATAAGTAGAAGTATACAAAAACTTAGACTTAACTAACTCAGACTTTTTATACACCTGGGAAGCCTTAATAGCCGAAGGTTTAAACAGGCTAGTTTCTTGCTCAAGATTTTCTTCAGTAATGTCTATATCGGGGCAGTCCGATATTTGGTCTGGGACAAATGGAGGGAGTTCATACATACCTTCGAACTCAGATTCATTCATGATTTCTACGGTAGATGTGGATGGTGCTTTTCCGAATTCCATTGTGGGGAGATTTGGGTTCTGGTAAGCGAGAAATTTCTGGACAGGGAATAAAGGGATGCAGAGATAAAAGCGGCCTATGACAAATGGATTAACGGCCTGTGACTCGATGCAATAACTTTCCCAAATAAATTTTCAAAGCAGAGAACTCAAAAGATCGATCCATGAAACAGGAAAATTGATTCACAACTTACAGTAATATGGCTCTAATACCAATCTTTTTCACGTCATAGTAAACTAGTAAAATGGCACAACAAAATTTAAAGGAGACCATTATTAAATTTGTAATTTAGTATGATGTATAGTAAAAATATTTAACATTTGAAAATAGTTAATGTGCATTTAACAAAGCATTAGAGAGAAAATTTTGAACTCTATGGGCCTTTAACATATTTAATGTTCATTTAATAGCCTTGATAGCAAGTTGTAAAGAGCCAATTCATAATTAGCCCTCAAAACAAATTTTTGATATCAAAAGACTCATTAGGCAATGTTTCAACTTTCATTACACATTTCTATCATACTATGACGCCACAAAAAAACTTATTTTGAAACCTTTGCATTGTACTTAAACCAAAGGCTTGTCATTTTTGCCACAAACCACCTAAAAAGGCCAAAGGGGCAAGTCCCTCTACACAGAAATATTGTTGAAACATCACCTGGTGAGCCTTTTGATATCAAAAATGTTGTTTCGAGCATTGATTATGAATGCCCAAAACTATCTAGCAACCCAAATGCTCCATGGTAAAGCTAAAAAGAGCCAATTCATAATTAACCCTTGAAACACCATTTTTGATATCAAAAGGCTCATCGAGCAATGTTTCAATGATGTTCCTAGGCATAATGACTTGCCTCTTTGGTATTTTTAGGCAGTTCATGGAAAAATGACAAGCCTTTAGTTGAAGAGTACAAAAGTTCCAAAATAAAATTTTCCTTGGCTTCATAATACAATAGAGATGTGTAATGAAGTCTAAAATGTCACCCACTGAGCCTTTTGATATTAAAAATGGTGTTTGGGTTGTTGAAGAGCTTGCGGCCATATTACTCACCATATCGCATCTGGTTCTTTGAATTAGTTGTTTGCAACTTTAGTATGGGGAATTTGGGTTGATGGAGTGTTTGAGGTCTTCTTAAATGATTGTAGTCCACCACCATGAGACATTAATTGTGTTAAAAAACACAAATACAAATTTCAACATTTGGTCCTTTAACACAATTATTGATTTATGGTGGAGGACCGATATCATTTAAGAGAGCCTCAGATAGACCACACATCATCAATGGATTCTTAGAAAAATTAGCATATAAATAACGACAATTAATTTCAAAATATATTTTAAAAGAAAATAAACAATAATTTTTAAAGTATGTTTTCTATATTTTATTATAGTTTTCATCTTGATAAATAAAGTGTATATATATATATATATATATATATATATATATATATATATATATATATATATATATATATATATAATGAACATACAATTAACATAACTCTCATGAAGTTGTGTTTCAAAACAGATAAGTATGTGTAAAATTGAATTTATGTTGGATTGCTTTTAATGACCATAAAAAGAATATTTTGAATTCTTTGGGCATTGTTCACACCCCAATTAATATTAACAAACTATATTTTATGGTTGGTCAAGATATATATAAAAAGGTTTGAGGCCAAGATGCAATATTATTGATGATGTCCGTTTGGTTCATTTTAATATGAGGATGTTTGGTTTATTGAATATCTTATGACCATAAGCTCACCTCATAGCCATCATTACAAATATCAACCATTGATGTGTAATGATTGCCATGGGATGAGTATAGAGTATGAAAGACATCTTGAGTATGGCCTTGATCAACCCTGTTTACTGCAATTTATATGACAATATTGGTGGTGACTTGATGATATTTAGTATGGAAATATTATTTTCTTTAATATTTATTGATAGTTTCATTTCATGTCATAACCACGATGTCATTCACTAAGGTTCTACCATACATAAATGTGAAACTATGAATGAAAACAAACATTAAAATAAATTGTAACTAGAATGCCCCTTGGTCAAGCATAATGGCATTTAGCAGATCATGGCATTGATAGTGGATGTAATAGAATATTTATATTTATGGAACTACTATTTAACATTTGAAACTTGGAGGATGTGATTTTCCTAGCTATCTAATTGAAAAACCTTGCCATTTAAACATATTAGTAGTTAGTGAAGGTAACATAGTTGAGACAATCAACTACACAAGAATATTTGAAGGTATTGAGTTTCAAAACATTGTTATGAAAGATTTATAAGATTATTTTTTGGGATTTTTTAGTTAATTTTTATTGAGTATTGGAAACTAGTGAAAAATGTGAATTGAGAACAATAAAAAATATGTTATTCAAATTTTTGATTTAGTTTGCATATATCTAAAACTAAAAAACACTATGAACACACTGAACTTATATTATTAACATTTCAACATGACATTTCCATAATATTTCAATGTACATACATACATGTATATTTATATACATACACATATGAACTAGTGGAAATTGTGAATTGAGAATAGTTTTGTGTTATTAGTGATATTTCAAATGTATAAAAATTGAAAATAAAAGAGCAACATTGTAACCAATAAGTTAAATATTGGTCACCCATTAACCCACATTTGCAAGGATGTAAACAATATTTTACTTGAACTAATCTTGTTTACAACCTGTAAATCCTTGCACATATAGTTTAATGGATGGGAAATATTTAACATATTGTTTATAACATTACACTTTATATATTTTTTAAAATTGAAGTACAATATACATAGTGCAGAATAGTTGTATGAATATGCAAGTCATAAGGTATGAAATGCATAAACAATAACCAAATAACATAAACAAAGGAAATAGTCTTATGACATGAATATGCTAATAACATATATGGCTACCCAACATACATTATACATAGTGTATTATGTAAATCAAATGTTATTAACATATTATATTATTTACTCTCAGAAAGCCTCTTTTCTCTAAACATCCTATATGCATTTTATTATTCCTTACTTGCAATGGAAATCAACACCCTGAAAATCCCCCGAATGTGGCAATTGTAATAAAAAGTAAAAAATATAAAATTTAAACAAAGAAAATGCTATAGATAAAATCAGTGGAGATGGAATGCATAGGAAGATTCAATTTAATTATTGGGTGTGGTTCGTTGAGCACTTTTGAAGAGATTTTTAAAAAATGGAAGGTGATGTCCATAGTGTATCAACCAAAAATATTATTAAATTTAATATAGTTATGAGGCCATATTAGAAATGAGGAGGGGGCCCAGGAAAAATCTATAATGAAAACATATACACATATACACTTAGAAGTTGGAAAGAGATTCTCTAATAAAATACATTGTATTAATAATGTGTAGTAAACAATACATTATGTGCAACCAACAATGGTTATACTAGAAGAGGACTCTTTAAAAAGACTACATCTCCACCAACTTAGGCAATCACTCTAAGCTCCAATATAACTTTATACAAAGGACCAAAATTTTCTTGTAGAAAAAAAAAAGAGGCGAGTGAAAGTTTTTTATTGGTGGAGTGAAAGGTGGGATCGTTCCCTCAGATGCATCTAACCCTTCTCACACATGTGAGGATATCTATTGACATTAAATTTGTATACTAAACAATGTTGTGCACATATTAAATCTCACCTTGGTAATTGTTGACCAAATTTTGGCCTTTCAGGCCAAAATTGGGAACCCCTATTTACAAAAATCGTCTAAGTCTATATCTTTGGTCAGGTTCAATACTTAGCTTTTCTTCGGAAGAGGTGTTCTTTGACAAAGCCACAACAAATATACAAGTCTTTTCCTTTCGAAAATTTCATTTTTGGTCTTTGCTAAGCCTTTGCCGAATTCTTTCAGGTTTTTGTTCTAAGCCTTTGTCAAATTCTTTCAGACTTTTTGTCTGAGGCTTTTTCCTTCAGCGTATTTCCTTTGGACTTTTCATTTAGCCAAGTAATGAATTCTTTTAGATAATTTGTTCGAGATAAATCTCTCAAAGATAAGTGCCAAATTCTTTCGAATAAATTATCCATGCAATTTTTTCGAAGGGTATGTTTCAACTTTTCCAAAGGATTTTTTTCAAGCTAAAGGATACTTGCAATTTTTTTGAAGGACACTTGTAACTTTTTCGAAGGGTATGTTTCAAATTTTCCAAAGGGTATGTGACAACTTTTCTGAAGGGTATGTTTCAAATTTTTCGAAGGAATTTTTCAAGCTAAAGGACACTTTCAAATTTCTCGAAGGGTCATTTGCAAGAAGGCTGAAAGGTAATTTTCAGAAAGTCCGAAGGGCATTTCAAGTTTCCCGAAGGGTCATTTTCAAAAAGTCCAAAAGATTGTTTCTCCGAGAAGGTGGACCATTTCAAAAAATCTGAATGGTATTTTTTCCTTTCAGAAGGTCATTTCCAAAAGTTGAAGGACACTTGCAAATTTTATGAAGGGGTATTTTCAAATTTTTGAAGGGTCATTTGAAGGAAGCTGAAAGGGTCATTCAAAAGCCAAAGGTCCACTTCAAGAAACCCAAAGGAACATTTTGAAGGGCCAAATAGAAATTCTAAAGGAATGCATTCTTTTGAAAAACTTGTCCAATACAAAGGAAACAAATGGTCATGAACAAATTGTCCGAAATAAATACCCGAAAGGTGACAACTTGTAGAACGTCAATTTTAAACTACAAGAACTAGCCATTAGAGTCAAAGAAGTTTGGCGGGACCCTAAAAACAAATGTGGAAATGACAAACGGCAGGATCCTTAGCATCTGGTGCACAGCAAGTATAAATAGTCATGTCGATGGTTCAAGTTGTTGCACCATTACACAAATTGACGAGCTAGTAAAGAGCAACTAGCATCAAAATGAAATTACAACAGATGGACTCATCTATAGCAAAATGCAATTTAAAATATCTTGATTTTGTTGATGTAACCATGGGGAAAACATCTTATAGAATGTAACATAACTATTTATATTCTTAGGGTGACACATGTCCAAGTGACCCTTGAACTCCCTTTGCTCGACCTTACTCTCAAGGCTATATATATGCATTCTCTTAGCTCATTTTAGAGCCTCCGCTGGTTATTGGAAACACTCTGGCCAGATTTGTACTTGCAAAACTCTTGAAGAAATATACAAATGATTTCACCATTCACACATTGTACTATTGAGTATAGGTTTGAATCTTGTTGATAATGACTAGTGAAAGAGTTACTTTTCTAACGTGTCAATCTATGGTCACCAATGTGCAAAAGGGATGTTGTTGTAGGTCTCCATTAATATTATTTACTAATTTTATAAGAGTCTTAGAAGTGGTATATGTTTATTCTCTTCATGGAATCATTCATCAGCCTCCTAAGTGTCAAGTACCTTCCTGAATCTAACTTACGAAATACTAATGCAACAATGTCTTTTTGTTGTGAGTTTGTGTGAAACATCCTTGTTTACCTTTAAGTAGTGGATTTTCAGTCAAATAGGAGGATAATACATATTAGTGCATCACCATTTTGTTCTTAGTTATTTTCCTTTACCCTTTTCATACACAATTGATAGATTAGAGAGATTTTTAAAGGGGCATCAAGGGGAGCTAGCCCCTAATCTAGAGATTCATCTCAATAAAATTGTCACCCACAACAAGAGAGATGATTCCATTTTTCTGCTTGGATGAGGAGATTTGAGCATCTCCTCAAGGGTGAAAATCCAAGCGTCAACAATTTTTGGCATGCCCGGTGGGACCTCTAAGTCCTAGAAGATTGTTCAAGATTGGTGTTGATCTTGGCATTGTTGAAGATTAAAAGAAACATCTACATTCAGTACCTGGTGACTCCATTGAATAATTCAAGTATTTGGTTGATGATCAGTCCTATTTTCCATGCCAAAGGTGACCACTAAGTCTGCTGCTAAAGGTGTACCCTTTGAGTTTGTGGAATTACCTCCATATTCCACCAAAAGGTTTAGGTTTGTCAACACTCATTCTTACAAAAGAGGTTTTGTGTTCAAAGCTTCCAAGTTTGTATTACATTCCATCCCTAACACCCATAGTAATCATTCCAAAATGGTTAGAAAACAACCTTTTGTGCCTTTCACCGAGGCATTTCCCTTGCATCTTGCTCAATATGATCAAATTATAGGCGTTGCCCTTAAAAGTGTTCCATATTTTAGTGGTGATGGTCCTATTATTACCATTGAGCACATTTAGAATATAGAAAACTTTTGTAATATACACAATATCACCCAAGAAAATATAGCTATCAGGTTGTTGGCCTTGTATTTTAGAGGAAAAGTTTTGGATTGGTATGGGACCCTACCTATAAATTCTATTGGCTAATGGGATGAATTGGGGACTCTATTGACTGATAGGTTTGGGGAAAAGAGTGATCACCTATCTCTAGCTAAGAAATTGACCAAAATAAAGAGGGCACCACATGAATTCATGCAATATTTTAATACTAGGTTCTAAAAGACTTGGGACAGAATCCCAATTTTTATGAGACAAACTGCAAACTATGCATTTTTGTACTATTTGAAAGCGTTAAATAGTGACATTGCCATGATGATTCAATGTATGAGTGGAAATGCATTGCCTTTTACCTATGAAATAGCCATAAATTCTGAAAATTATCTTGTCCAAGCAGGAAAGATAGTTCATAGACCTCCAATGCCACTATTACCTGATTTGCATTCTCTTAGTCAAAATGCGTTGCCCACTTTAGCTCCTTTACCTGGTCAAGAAAAATATACCATTGCTCTTACCAATGAAATGTACAAAGTCAAAATTTTTCTCCAAAGTGTTACCAATGAATTGGTTTCTCTCAAAAGGCAACAAGCCCAATGTTATAGGGCATATCAATGCTAGAATCAGTTTGGACAAACAAACAAACCTCCTTTTCAAAGTAATGCACAAGAACAAGGCTAAATCACCCATGCCAAGCCTTATCATATCTATAATCCTAATGTTCATTCATCTTCCAAAGCCCTTTTCCCTACTCAAAATAACTTGGTCTAACAACAACCCAACTATCCATCTTTTGAACATGGTCAAGAACAAGTTGCTTATGCCAATGAGATGCAAAATCAAGGCATGACTACACAAGGTGATCAAACATATCAAATTGAAAATTTTGAGATGCCAACATAATTCAATATGGAGAAAATATAGGTTCAATTTTATTCCAATCTCATGAATCATTTGGAGGGTGAGTTTTGTGCCATTAATTATGTAGGAAATTCAAGCAATCAGAATACTAGTGTTGCCTCCAATACTAGGTCTAAAAGGAGGGATATTGAGGAAACTCAAGGAACCAATCAAGGACATGTTATGACTCATACATAAAATTATATAGGAGGTGGGCCTAATTTATCTCCTAAAACACAAGAATATTATAGGATTCTAAGCTTTAGGCCAACTGCTACAACTCTACCTCCACAAGCTACATCACAAGGTGCAAATGTTCATAAAGACAACCCCAAGGTAAGTAATCCTTCCATTAATGTTGTGTAACAGATGAAGAAGCTTCATATGAACATATTATTATGGGATTCTCTAACATTAACATGGTAGAAAGATATACTTCAAAAATAATTGCATGGATTGGGAAAATAGGCAGTCCCATCTAGAAATGACAATGTCATTCTGGTAAATGGAACTCAATCCATAGATGGTCAAGTGAAGAAAGATGATAAGACTCCCCATTTTTACCTATATCTAATTATTGGAGATTTTTTGGTTCATAATTGCATCATAGATAGTGGATTGAGCACATCAGTTATGCCCAAATGTATAGCAGATAAGCTAGGGCTCAAGTATGAGCCAATAACTAAAGGAGTTTTGTAATTGGACGGATCACTAACCAAAAATTTGGGGATAATGAAAGGTTTAAATTTGAACCTTCATGATTTTCCTAATTTTTCAATTCCCCATGATGTGGTAGTAGCAGATTTACCTCCCTATTTTTCTCTTTAGTTGTCAAGGGACTTTACATCCAAGATAGGTGGATATTTAGTAGTTAATTTGTCCTACATGGTGTTTAGAACAAAATATGGTACTAAAGTAAATATCAAGTCAGAACCTATCCATAGAGATCACTTGGAATCATACTCACCTAAGGTAATAAATGTTAACTATGCTATCATTGATGAAGAGGAGTTTCACATTGACCAATCCCCATAATCTTCCCTTGAAGGAGTTTTTGATTTGTTCTTAGATGAGTGGGGAGATGAAAACTATGAGCATGATCCTTACAAGTTTATTGAAGAATCTAGTCTTGGAGTCTATTATATGCACGAGAAGGACTCTATCATTCCTAATTTGATGAATCCAAGTGAGGATGTGAATGGCTTGTGGTAGCTTTTCTTTGATGGGTCTAGAAGTAAGATTGGGGCTGGTGGTGTAGCTATGTTGGTTTCAAATTCAAAGGAAAGGTATTTTTTAGTTTTTAGATTTTAGTTCTCTTGTACTTGTAATGTAGCAAAATATGAGGCCCTAATTCATGGCCTAGAATGGGTAAGGAAAAGAGGTGTCAAAGAATTACAAGTGTTTGGTGATAGTGAACTTGTTGTCAATCAAGTTAGAGGGAAAAGTCCTATAAGCATAGACTTTGGGACCCTGCAGAAGACTTCATGGAATTCAATATCATTTCTATTTCAAGTGAAGATAATAAGCATGTTGATAGGTTGGCATCTATTGGTGCTCAATATGATGTTCCAAAAGGCATAAGAGAAGACACAAATCAACCTCATCTAAAGGTGATTGTGAGACCTTCTATACCAGATAATGTCACCAATTGGTAGGTATTTGATAGTGATAATCAAATAACACTCTTCATACAAGAATAAGTTGAGTTCTTTACCAAAAATTAGTTTAAGCTACAACAACAATATGGAGGGTAGATTGTCCAACTAAAGTCTAATAAGCTTCCCAAAGGCCTAGTGACTCTTGAAATCATATTCAATGAAGATGACCAGATCAAGAAGGAAAAGGTAAGCATGTCAACTAAGAAAGAGAAATATGAAAGGGTAAAGATATTCAAAGATAAATTACTTGCACTTGGAAAGGTATGCGCTAATCAAGATAAGCATGATTTCATTGAACTATGGAAAGAGTTTAGTGATATTTTTGCATGGGAATATAGTGACTTGAAGGGTTTTGATTCAAAATTGGATCAACACACCATAGAGATAGATGAAAATTTAAAACTCATCAAGAAAAGACAAAGACCAATCAATCCCAAGATTGAACCAATCATGAAGAAAGAGCTCACTAAGTTGATTGAGACTAGAATCATTTTTCCTATCAAACAGTCTTCTTGGCTAGCCAACTGAGTCCCAATTAGAAAGAAGAATGGGGAGATCAGGTTGTGTGTGGACTTCAGGGACTTGAATAGAGTGTCTTTGAGAGATCATTATCCCCTCCCTTCCATGGAGCAAATTTTGTAAGTGGTGGCAGGTAGTGAGAGGTTTTCTATCTTAGATGGTTATTTTGGGTACAATAAAATTTTGGTGAAAGAAAGTGACCAATACAAGATGGACTTCAACACCAAATGGGGCACATATGACTATAAGAAGATTCCATTTATATTTTCAAATGCTAGATCTACTCTTCAACATGCAATGGATATGGCTTTCCAAGGACTAATCAATGACATTGTATTGGTATATCTTGATGATGTGAAAGTTTTCTCCAAGGAAGCAAAAGATCATTTGAATCACCTAAGATAGATTTTTGAGAGGTGTAGAGAGTTTGGGATCTCTCTAAACCCAAAGAAGTGTGTGTTTGATGTTCATGAAGGCAAAATCTTAGGCCACATTATTTCCAAGAAAGGTCTGTTCATTGATCCAGAAAGGGTAAGTGCCATCTTGACGTTGTCTTTACCTAAACATAAGAAGGGTATATAAAGCTTCTTTGGTAAGATAAATTTCATTAGGAGGTTTATTCCTAATTTTGCTAACCTGATCAAGCCCTTGACCTCCATGTTAAGGAAAGATGAGATATTTGTCAGGATCCTGCCCTAAGAGTACAATTGATTACTTTTGTATAAGCAACTAAACACAGAATTAAACTAGAAGTAATATGTAACTAGAATTCAAAAATAACATAGAATATGAGATACGAGAAACAATACAATCTATATTAACACTCTTCCATAAGGAAATACAATGAAGAAACCTCTTCTTCCCACACCTCTTGGGTGTCCAGTAATCCTCCCTCAAGAGTTCTCTCTCTCAATCAATTACAACCAACTCAAACATAGAGTTGTTCCCTCCACTAGTCAGTGACAATCAACCCAATGGTTGTTGTTGCCTACTTCCAGTCCACCAAGTAGATCTCCTTGATCTTTCACCCTTGCAGATCTAACTGATCTTACTTACCATGTAGATCTCCCTGATCTTGCTACCTACAGATCAACTGATCTTACACCCCTTGAGACAACCAACCCAATTGTTGTTCTTGCCTTCAAGTTGAGGATCTAATCCTTCTTAGTCCTTCCTTACAATACAGCCCCATGGGTCTCTTAAATAGATCCCAAAACAAACAATAATTAGAAACACAGACTCAAGACTAAAATTAGTCTTTACATGCAAACTAGCTGTTCTCCTAAAATTAACAATTCTAATTCTGGAAATGCCGACTGGAAATGCACAGGTGACCGACATCAGTTCCTATTTGACCGATGCCGACCGACCATAACCGATGCCAGTTATTGTGTAGCTGAAGATGACTGACATCGATTGGCCTGACCGATGTCAGTTACTCTGTAACTTAGCAACCTCCACATTTGCATAACAGTGAAGCTTTTAGCTCCACAACTTAACAATATCCCACTTGGAGATAAATAGCTGCACCTGTACCTATACCTGTACATCGTCTAATTTGTTTCTGGCTTGTATCTCCATCTTCAAGTTCAATCTTGAAGACCAATAGAAGTTGAATGAAGATTCAACTTCTCCTTTGTTCTCAGCTTTGTTAACATTTATGCAAGGTTCTTATCCTTGCTAGCCACCGTGACTGCAACAACCTTCTGCAACTTTGATATCCAGGTAATCACCATTCCACCAACAATGAACACATATCCTATGGTGCTTCTCTTGTCATCCAAGTCACTTGCCATATCCGAATCTACATACCCATGTAGAGAAATGCTTGACTCTGCATAGCATAAATACCTGCTGCTGGTCCCTCTCAGATATCTGAGAATCCACTGAACTGCTTTTCAGTGCTCCTTTCTTGGATTGGCCATAAACTTGCTAATAACTCCCACTGCTTGGGTAAATTCAGGTCTAGTACATACCATGTACCCAACCTCATCATGTGATTTAGGACACTGTTCTAAGCTCAGCTTGAACTGTCCAACCATAGGTGTGCTTACCAGTTTTGCATCTTGCATATCAAACCTCTCCACTACCTTATTCACATAATCCTCCTGAGACAAAATCAACCTGTGATTTTCCCTGTCTCTAGAAATACTCATGCCAAGGATTTTCTTTCTCCTAAATCCTTCCTGGCAAATGTCTGAGCTACTTTTACCTTTAGCTCAGCAATTCCCTGCATGTGTGACCGGCAACAAACATATACACTACATACAATAACAAGATAATGTAGCTATCATTATCCAACCTGGTAAAATAAACACAATGGTCACATTAACATTGACTAAAGCCATGCTTTGTCATAAACCTGTCAAACCTCAAATACCACTGTCTTGGAGCTTGGTCAAGACCATATAACCTGGCCTTCTGTCTCATGTGTCCATTCTCTCCTTTCTTTAACCTGTGAATCCATTCACCTTTCAGTGCTTTCTTTCTGGTTGGCAACTCTACCAAATCCCATGTTTGGTTCTCTTCCAAGGAATCAATTTCCTCATTCATGCCATGCTCCCACTATTTCCTGGATTTTACCTACATTGCCTCTTCAAAAATTCTTGGTTCTCGACCATCAATGAGCAATAAGTAGTATAAAGAAGAGGAATAAATAATTTGAGGCTTACTTACCCTTTCAGTCCTCCTCATGGCGTTTGAGACTCCTTGACAGCTTGCTGTCTGCCTAACAGTGACCAATCCCGGTCATCTCTCAGTCTACACCTGACCAATGTTGGTTCCATGTGACCGACCTGACCGATGTCGGTTCTTACTTGACCGATGTCAGTTTCCACCTGTTTGACATCACTGACTTTGGTCTCCACCAGACTGACGTCGGTTCCTACTTGATCGACGTAGGTTCTTACCTGATCGACATCGGTATCTGTGTTTTCTTGTGAGTGATGATTTTTACCTGTGAGCTCATTTTGGATCATAACCTTGTCCAAATCAACATTGCCCTGCTCAGAATTATTCAGCCTCTTGAGCTGATCTCTGTCCATCATGATCTCCTTGAAAACCAAGGCTTTCCAGTTCTTAACATTTGACTTAAGAACATGCATTCCCTTCTCACTCATGTGACCAAGCCTACAGAGCCACATCTTTGCATCTACATCTGAAGTAGATAAAATAGAAGGAGAATCAGTAATACAAGTAGATAGATAAAGTGTACCTACTTTCTTACCTCTTGCTAAAACAAGTGCACCCTTGGAAACTTTCTAAGATTCCACTGTGAGAGTTACTATGCAAGCCTCATCACCCAACTTTCCTATAGAAATCAAATTCTGCTTCAGGACTGGGGCATGCATGACATCCTTCAACGCCCATGTGTTGCCATTCTACAATTTTAGCCACACTTCCGCCTTGTCAACCATTTGACAAGGCTCACCATCCCCTAAATAAACTTTTCCAAAGTCTCCATGGACATAATCATGAAAAAAATTTCTATTTGGGGTTGCATGGAAAGAGGCACTAGAATCTAAAACCCAAGATTCTATTTTATCCAAGGAACATATAAGAGCATCCTATGCAACAATACCTGCATCATTTGCTTCTTTATTTCCTTCATGTTGATCTTCTACCAACCAACAATCTTTCTTTGCATGCCCTTTCTTTCCACAATTCCAACAGGTTATACCTCCATTTTTGGATTTGGATCTCCTGCCTATCTTTGACCTTGATTTCCCTTGCTCGATCTTCTCTCTTTGCTTTCCCCTGCTTTCAACACTTAAAGCATTCCCTGATGTTTCCCCTGTGCTTTTCCTGTGAATTTCTTCATTCAAGATTACACTAACAACATCATCAACTTTCAATATATTTGAAGCAGACGCAATATTACTAACTGCCATTACCAAACTATCCCAACTTTTAGGTAAAGAGCATAAGATTAAGAGAGTCTTAATTTCATCATCAAAATCTATATTTACTGAAATTAACTGATTTACTAATCCTATATACCGATCCACCTTCCTGCATTTGCAAATTAAATAATTGATTTATAAGAAATACCTTATTCAAAGCTGAGGGTTTTTCATATAAATTTGCCAAAGATTCCATTAAATCTACCGTTGTCTTTGCCTGTGATAAGTTAGAAATCACAAAAGATGCCAGGCTCAACCTTATAGATCCAAGAGCCTTCCGATCAAGAACATTCCATTCTTCATCTTTCATATCTGTGGGCTTTCTTGAAACCCCACCCAATGGTAAGTATAGATCTTTCTAATACAGATAAGCTTCTATCTGCATCCTCCATAATTGATAATTCTTGCCATTGAATTTCTCCATTCTTAGTGTACTTTCTTCTACCATTGCTTTACTCCCACTCAAACAGAAACCCCTGTGAGTGACCTGTAATCAACAAACACTTAACACACTCTGAAACCAAGGTGTTAGTGAACCAAGCTCTGAACCAAGCTCTGATACCAGCTGTCAGGATCCTTTCCTAAGAGTATAATTGATTAATTTTGTATAAGCAACTAAACACAGAATTAAACTAGAAGTAATATGTAATTAGAATTCAGAAATAACACAGAATATGAGATACGAGAAACAATACAATTTGTATTAACACTCTTCTAGAAGGAAATACAATGAAGAAACCTCTTCTTCCCACACCTCTTGGGTGTCTAGTAATTCTCCCTCAAGAGTTCTCTCTCTCAATCAATTACAACCAACTCAAAGACAGAGTTGTTCCCTCCACCAGTCAGTGACAATCAACCCAATGGTTGTTGTTGCCTACTTCCAGTCCACTAAGTAGATCTCCTTGATCTTGCACCCTTGCAGATCTAACTGATCTTACTTACCATGTAGATCTCCCTGATCTTGCTACCTACAGATCAACTGATCTTACACCCCTTGAGACAACCAACCCAATTGTTGTTCTTACCTTCAAGTTGAGGATCTAATCCTTCTTAGTCCTTCCTTACAATACATCCCCATGGGTCTCTTAAATATATCCCAAAACAAACAATAATTAGAAATGCAGACTCAAGACTAAAATTAGTCTTTACATGCAAACTAGTTGTTCTCCTAAAATTAGCAATTCTAATTCTGGAAATGCCACCTGAAAATGCATAGGTGACCGATGTCGGTTCTTGTTTGACTGATGCTAGCCGACCATAACCGATGCCAGTTACTATGTAGCTGAATATGACCGACGTCGGTTGGTCTGATTGATGTCAGTTACTCTGTAACTTAACAACCTCCACATTTGCATAACAATGAAGCTTTTAGCTCCACAACTTAACAATATTCACTTGGATAGGAAAGAGGAAAGAAAGTTTTGAGTAGATCAAGCAAGTAATTGCCCAAGTTCCTACTCTTGCAAGTCCAAACTTATCCAAGGACTTCAATTTGTACACTTTAGGGAATGAAGAGGTAATCTCTACAATGCTTGCTCAAGCTAATGATGAAAATTTTGAACAACCTATTGCCTTCTTTAGTAAAGTTTTAGAAGGCTATGCGACAAGATACACATATGTTGAGAAACAAGTGCTTTCAGTCATAAAGAATTTGAAGAAGTTCAGGCATATGTTGTCTAATAAAAAGATTCACATTTTTATGCCTCATCCTAGTGTGAAAGACTTTATATTGAGTAGAGATTTGAATGAGAAAAGGGCAGGTTGGATCACCAAAGTAATGGAGTATGATGTGGAGATCAAAACAACCAAGCTAGTGAAGGGAAAAGGACTATGTGAGCATCTTGCTTTAGAATTGAAAGAATAAAGGGAGGTTGTTTTGGAACTCCATGATAACCATGCACTAGTTTTACCTTCATCCATGAGGATTTGGACACAAGACATGATTCATTTCCTTCAAACTGGTGAGTGTCCACAAGGTCTTGATAGGGCCAAAATAAGGTATTATAGGAAGTAATCTATTCCCTATGTACTTGTTTATGGAGTGATATTTAGAAAAGAATTTTCAGGTGTGTTATTGAGATGTATTGATTTGGATTAGATTGATAAAGTATTGCATGAGTTTCATGATGGACCAACTGGTGGTCACTTTGCTCCAAAAACTATGACTGCTAAGATTATGAGAGTTGGTTACTTTTGGCCTAGCTTGTTTAAGGACACTCATACTTGGGTAAGGAAATGCCAAAAGTGCACTCTTTTTTATGGAAAATAAAATCTAGCTACCTTGCCTCTTCAACCAATTCAGGTTGAGCAACCCTTCATACAATGGGGTTTGGATTTCATAGATCTGATCAATCCTCCTAGTGTTGGTCACAAGTGGGTGTTGATAGCCACTGATTATTTTATAAGATGGGTGGAGGCTGGAGCTCTTAAAGAGGCAAATGAAAACTCAGTCCTAGACTTCTATGAAGGTATAATAATTAGGTTTAGAGCTCCTTCAACAATCATTTCAGATAATACACTAGCCTTCTTAAGAATAAGGACAAGAGAATGGGTTTTGAAGCATGGTATCTATCTTAGCACCTCCTCCAACTACTATCCCCAGGGGAATGGACTAGCTGAGTCCACAAACAAGAACTTAATCAGGATCATAAAGAGGATAATGGAGGAAAATCAAAGGACTTGGCATATCAAGTTGAAGACAACTCTTTGGGATGATAGGATCACCCCAAAGAGATCAATTAAGAATTCACCATATACACTTGTCTATAGAAGGGAAGCCATAATTCCTATCTCACTTGAGTTACCAGCTTTAGACCTCACATATCATCTAAAATTGATGGAGAATGAGAGCATGGGAATTAGATTATGTGAGTTGATGGAGCTTGAGGAGACAAGAGATCAAGCTATGCACACCATGACTACTCACCAACAAAAAACAAAGAAGTATTTTAAAAAAAAGTCCATGCTAAGGAGTTTCAAAGAAGGAGACATTGTCCTAAAATGAGATGAATATATGGCCAAACCTAGAAGGCACACACAGTTTGATGCTTTGTGGAGTGGCCCATATGTGATCACATAGTGCAAACACCACAATGCTTTCCAATTCTCAAAGTTGGATGGAGAGGCGCTGCATATCCCAATCAATGGGATATATCTAAAGCATTATTACCAAAGTTCTCTTTTATTTTATACATAGTTCCCTATTTTCCTTGTGTTTCTTAAGTGCTTATATACAAGTGTTTGTTTGTCCTTATCTTGTTTTGTGTTATCTTTGCTTGGTCTTGCTATTGTTGTGTGGTGTGTTTTTTTGTGTTTTGTTTTGGAATAATCCTTTTTAGTCATCTTCAAGAATCCATTGAATCCATTGGCCTTGAGTTGGATAAGGCTACTGGTCTGGTTAAGTATAGTAGGCATGCTACCCCTGCGAGTCACCAATTTGTTGACCAAATTTTGGCCTTTCAGGCCAAAATTGGGCACCCCTATTTGTAAAAATCATCTAAGTCTATATCTTTGGTTAGGTCCAGTACTTAGCTTTTCTTTGGAAGAGGTGTTCTTTGACAAAGGTAAAACAAATTTACAAGTCTTTTCCTTTCATAAAGTTCATTTTTGGTCTTTGCGAAGCCTTTACCAAATTCTTTTAGGTTTTTGTTCTAAGCCTTTGTCAAATTCTTTCAAAATTTTTGTCTGAGGCTTTTTCCTTAATTGTATTTCCTTCAAACTTTTTATTCGAACAAGTAATGAATTCTTTCAGATAATTTGTTTGAGACAAATATCTCTAAGACAAGTGCAAAATTATTTTGGACAAATTATCTACACAATTTTTCTAAAGGGTATGTTTCAACTTTTTTGAAGGACTTTTTCAAGATAAAGGACACTTGCAATTTTTTTGAAGGAAACTCACAACTTTTTTGAAGGGTGTGTGACAACTTTTTCAAAGGGTATGTTTCAAAAATTTTGAAGGACTTTTTCAAGCTAAAGGACACTTTCAACTTTCTCGAAGGGTCATTTGCAAGAACGCTGAAAGGTACTTTTCAGAAAGTCTGAAGGGCATTTCAACTTTCTTGAAGGGACGTTTTTCAAAAAGTCTGAAAGATTGTTTCCACGAGAAGGTGGACCATTTCAAAAAATCCAAATATTTTTTCCTTTCAGAAGGTCATTTCCAAAAGCTGAAGGACACTTGAAAATTTGTCAAAGGGGTCTTTTCAAATTGTTGAAGGGTCATTCGAAGGAAGCTAAAAGGGTCATTCAAAAGCTGAAGGTCCACTTCAAGAAACCCGAAGGAACATTTTGAAGGGCCAAATATAAAGTACAAAGGAATAAATTGTTTCAAAAAACTTGTCCTATATAAAGAAAATAAATGGCCATGAATAAATTATCTGAAGGGAATACCTGAAAGGTGACGGCCTGTAGAATGTCAATTTCAAACTGTAAGAACTAGTTGTTGGATTCAAAGAAGTTTGGCAGGAATGTGAAGATAAATGTGGAAATGACAAATGGTAGGATCTTGAGCATCTGGTGCATAGAAAGCATAAATAGGCATGTCGATGGTTCAAGTTGTTGCGTCGTTACATAACTTGATGAGCTAGTATAGAGCAGCTAGCATTGAAATCAAAGTTCAACAAATGGACTCATCTATAGCAAAATGTAGTTTGGAATATCTTGATTCTGTTGATGTAATCATGGGAAAAACATCTTACAAAATGTAATGTAACTATTTCTATTCTCAGGGTGACACATGTCCAAGTGACCCTTGAACTCCCTTTGGTCGACCTCCCTCTCAAGGCTATGTATATGCATTCTTTTGGCTCATTTCAGAGCCTCTGCTGGTTATTGGAAAAACTCTGGCTAGATTTGTACTTGCAAAACTCTTAGAAAAATATACAAGTGATTTTTCCATTCACACATTGTATTATTGAGTATAAGTTTGAATCTTGTTGATAATGGCTAGTGAAAGAGTTACTTTTCTATCATGTCAATCTATGGTCACTTACCAATGTGCAAAAGGGATGTTGTTATAGGTCTTTGTTAGTATTATTTACTAAGTGCATAAGAGTCTTAGAAGTGGTATATGTTTAATATCTTTGTGGAATCATTCATCACCTTCCTAAGTGTCAAGTACCTTCCTAAATCTAACTTAGGAAATACTGATGCAACAATGTCTTTTTATTGTGAGTTTGTGTGAAACATCCTTGTTTACCTTTAAGTAGTGGATTTTCAATCAAATAGGAGGATAATACATATTGATGCATCATCATTTTTTTCTTAGTTATTTTCCTTTACCCTTTTCATACATAATTGATAGATTAGAGAGTTTTTTAAAGGTGCATCAAGGGGAGATAGCCCCTAATCTAGAGATTCATCTCAATGAAATTGTCACCCACAACAAGAGAGATGATTCCATTTTGTCACTTGGATGAGGAGATCTGAGCATCTCCTCAAGGGTGCAAATCCAAGCATCAATAGTAATGACACTACCTAAGGTGAAATTCACAAAAAGTGTGAACATGACATACACTAACACCCCCTTGAATATCATAAGTATGGGTCCTGATAACTAGAGCTAATGAGATACTCATGTATAATCATAGAACAAAAATAATAATGAATCAAGATGCTTCTAGATGACTGCTAAATCTGATGAAGCCTCCAAAGGAATGCATCAAAAGTAGCTTCCATGAATTTGGTTGTGTAAACACGAGTAAGTTTGACATATGACTAGATTGCATGGGTAGAACACATCAAAGAAGGTTAGCTCATAAACTATTTTGAATTTCAATGCCACAAAAGAATGTTGATTCATAGAAGATGTTCTAAATTTTGATGCCAACAAAAATGATTCAAAAATAATAATCTAAATTTTTATTCTAGCCTTTGTATCCACATTATATACAAAAACAAACACAAGGCGCATAACATATTCAAACAACTAAGAAACATTATCAATACACAACTATTGAAGAGATTTTTACAAAATGGAAGGTGGTGTCCGTTGTGTATCAACCAAAAATATTAATTACACTTGTGTATTTAATCAATGCATATATGGCATGCCATACAATTTCACATACCATAACATGTCATCCTCCATTCTTTATAAATACCATATATGTATTTTTTTTATCCTTTATTCTGTATAAATACTATGATGTACATTGTCTACCAAGCTAATAGAATAACATTAGTTCCACAAAATAAAGTTTGGACAAGGGGGGCATTTTGATTGCTAGTTATGATTATGTCTATCATCTTCATACTAAAGTTTCAAGCTCATGGAGTCTTGATTATGTTTATGAACCTTTATATTCGTTAACTTGATGCAATTATTTGTAACATTATTTTATAACAACAATTGTCTCTCTCACTTTGAAAGTCACCAAATATCTAATTTAGGTAATTGACACCATATATGATATCCACAGGGACACACAAATCTCAAGGGGTACTATTTTCAAATAGTACATAACTCAAAACTGACATATTCCCTTGTAAAACAACTTCTGTAAATTATTATAATACAAATACAAACAAGTATAGATAATACATAACTAATCAATAAGTGCATATTTCTAAACATGCATGTATGTCTATATATTTATATAAAAACACACACACACACATATTCTTGTTTGTATATATAAATATATGTCTATACATATGTTTACGAATATAGATGTATATTTACATATGCCCTAACACAAACTGTGAATTGAGATTCAATATCTACATATTTGCAAATATACATGTAAGTCTATATATACATAAAAACATTTATATATAAATATATGTATATACATGCACATTTAAATATAGGTGTATATTTATACATATGCATTAATGAAAATTGTAAATTCAAAAGAATATAACAAATAAAACTTTTCGTTATTAACACTTCAATATAATATTAATAAAGTAAATTAATTTTACATAAAAATAAATTTAAACAAGATATTATAATTAATTTATTGTATTCTAAATTTATAGTTTAGAGTGAAATGGAATTCAACTAATATAAATTTATATTTTTTGTATTCCAAATAAATTAAACTTAAAATGATAAGCAAAACATTTTTAGGCACTCAATTTTTTTTGATACATTGATATTATATTTTAAAACGTATTAAAGAGAAATTTATTTTGGTTCCTCTTCATCACTCCCATGTTATCCTCTCCAAATAAGCCTCTCAATTTTTTTTATTTTTCTTAAAAACTTAACGATGGATCATTTCACCCATAACCCACAATAAAACTCCTAACCAAAGATTTTAGATCCTTTAAGATTTCCCCTTTTTTATTCTTTTATCAAAATCAACCCAAGATTGTGCCAAGGATATCAATATCAAAAAGCCATATATCTTCTATATTCTTTATAGAGGGGTTATTTGACTGCTCTGTAGGTACTTCCATTTCTTTTTGGGATATGCCTTGCCCATGTAATTATGAATTGTGCACTTTCTTTTCCTCTACATAGGCATGGTTTTTATTTTCCTTTTGTATAAACATTTGAAATAATGAAATTATTTTTTACACAGGTAACAAAAATTCACATATCGCTTATCACAACTCAATATCCTAAAGAAATGGGTAAAGTCTCATGGAGATAATTGGTGATGCTTAGCAAAACAAGCTCTAAAGAAAGGCATTTTTCAATATCAAGAATTCACATATCTCTTATCACAACTCAATATCTTAAAGAAATGGGTAAAGTCTTGTGGAGATAATTGGTGATGCCTAGCAAAACAAGCTATAAAGAAAGGCATATTTCAATACAAGGTGCATGATATTAGACATGCAATGGTAAAAATTAATAAGTTTATATTTTTTAGTTTATGAAAAAATGTTATCTTAGTGTTTGGAGAGATGGATCGTATTTTTGGATTAATGAAACATAAATCATAATATGCACAACTTCATGAATATTTAGATACTATTTTTTTTTGAAGCTTTGATTTAGAAGACCATTACCTTTGAATTAAAAGCTTGGAGGATAAGGAAAAAGAGTGGGAAATATAAAATAAGAGATTGTTTAGTTAATGGAAATTGTGAATCAACATACAAATGCAAATAACTTATGCATTAGGAATTCATCTAAGAAGAATAATGTATATTTTAAATTTAGATTATATATTGTTTCATATATTATTTTTTCAAGGAAGAGACCAATATTATTGGAAAATAAGTGGTTTGAAATATAAACTTTTTGATCATGCACTAAAATAAATTGATGACAATAATTGTGAAATAATCATACATCTAATTATTACACCACATAATGTTGTAGAATCTCTTAAACTAAAAAAATATAATAATTTGTTGTTAAGACAATGATGCATGCATTGAATAACATGTTGGTTTACTTAAATTTAACATCATTTTATCCACCTAATTGTACATAGTCAAATTGGACAACACCATAAAAACAAATGTAGTAATACATTGAAAAAAAATGCAATAAATTCCTTCAGCAATTGTAAATATTCAACCAATGATCAAGACAAAAGCACATTCAGTAAAACCTTGCATGCTTAAACCCATATATCCACCCAAACACTCCATGTTGTAATTGACAATGTCGATAATATTGCATGTTATGTAGAAAAATATAATAAAAATCTAATGATTATTACATGTTATGTATTATGAGTATTATTGGTAAGGATCCAAACACTTTCAGTATAATATTGGATATTCTGAATATTTTGAATTACATATTTTTTTAAATGGGTATTTATAACTGCACATTTTGATAAAAAAATGAGAAAAACAAAATTTAATTGGAGGAATAGAGATATATATTTGTAACAAAATTGTATCCCAATGAGTATCCTACAATAATATAACTCATTATTATTACATGTTACATATTATGAGTATTATTGGTAGGGCTCTAAACACTTTCAATGTAATATTTGGATATTACGAGTATTTTGAATTACATATTTTTTAAATGGGTATTCATAACTGTATATTTTTGTTGAAAAAAAAAAGACGTAATTGGAGGAATATAGATATACATTTATAACAAAATTGTATCCTAATAAATACCCTGTAATTGAATACACATTATAATACAATTTTGTGTCAAAATTGTCACAATTAAATGGATAAAATTAATTAAGGGTATTTTGTGGAAGTAAAATTAATTTGAGCTATATAAAAAATCTCTATATTATATAAAAAATTTTTACATTTAAAAATAATTTCATACATAATCAAAATAAGATAAATAATAACCGAAATAAATAAAATACAAAAAATAAAAACTAAAATGAATAAAATAATTAAAATAGTAACAAAAACCATCAAAATAACTGTGAATGATTATGTAATACCAAAAGATAACAATACAACACTACAAAACTATACTTTACACAATACATCTATCATAACCATCTAATATTTTTTGGCTATTATATTTCGTTCACAGCCATTTATGATTTTAGAGAATACATTTACATATGTTATTAAAAAAAAACCATAAACCTTAGATTACCTTATACTCAGAATACCCAATATTATATCGAAAATGTTTAGGATATTTTAAAAGTTTAATACTAAGAAGTTTTTAAACTCTAAAAACATGCACAAATTCACTATGAAAACTCAAAAGAATAATATTATAAAACTTTCATAACAAAGTTTTGAAACTCAATACCCATTCAAAGAAGATACAAGCCTACAGAATGATAATCGTAACTTTCAAAACATGAGAAGTTTCGTTGGCTCCATTGGATGTGTTGTGTTCCCAGAGCTCTTTGAACTTATCACACCTTTTCCCAATTTCCACTCTAACCATGGGTGATGTGGGGTGAGATATATCCCTCACGCGTAAGTGAAAAACAAATTCCAAGAACATTTTTTTGAAATCTATTCCATATTAAACTAATTTACAAAATAAGGAAGTAATGTCAAATCAGGACACCGTCATCAGTTTACACACTCAACGGATGATGAATCATGTTGCATGCATCTGGTTTTGTAGATTATGCACATGACATGATTTTATATTAACTTTTTGTGCATGTAATATATTTTCCACATAGGATGCAATAACATCAAAAATTTTATTTGTTTCCACATAACATCTAATAACACTAACACCATATGTTTGACCTTGGGGTGTTTGGGTTGTTAGATACATTGTGGTTGTGTTTTTCACTTCTAATTGTCATAGATTAAAATCAATTATTAAAATGTATCAATAAAGTGTAAGATAAATGGAATTAAATTTTGTTGTGGACTCTTAAAGAAATAAGTTTATATATAAAATTAATACACAAAGTTAGCGTATTTTAGTATCAATTTGAAAAAAACTTACATTGCATAATAAACTTTGAAAAATCTACTTCTTATTATTAATATTTAAAGCATCTATGTATAGACACCTAAATTTGGTATAAGATATGTTTTCATAATATCTTAATCCTAATTTATTATATTTGACATAATTAACTCTATTTGTGTATGTCTATGACTTGTCCAACCCCACATTGGTCTTCATTTAGCCTTTGAATCTCAAAAAAATATCCAAACACTTATCAAAATCTATCTATTTACATATTTGAACAAAAACTCATCTTCTATCATGCTTCTCATCGACATTTGAGACTCTATATATCCTGAGTTATTAATGCACTATATGTGATTATGTCATGGTTAGTTCCACACCTTATGTGGACCTATTCCCTTTTGCCTTTATGGGTCCCTTTTCCCATTTCCACTAATCTTGCACCTTTAATCTCACCTCTCATCATTTATAAGGTTGGCTCATATGTCCCATCTTGTCCTAGGCTTCCTTATATATAAAAGTCATCTTGAATAATTTAAACATATAGAGGGATCATCGAATACAATAGAATATCAAGGTCTAGACCTAGAGTAGAGCCAAGCATCAAGTTACTTCATTCCTCCTACTTCAAGTTGAGATTCATCGAGTCACATCTTACATGCTTGCAATAGAGTTGTCTATCTTAGTATATATTTATACTTTTGTGCCAAATGAAAGTTTTAGCTTACATATTGTTGCATCATCACTTCTATGCAAGAGAAGGCTCAAAACCCTTGTTAAAACTATTCTATTTACACTTAAAAGTACACGAAGGTATGATTCGAGCGTGGGCGATATGTAATTTGAAATATTGATTTGGAATTTTCTCGAATCCATAACCCATTTGTTTTTTTGAGTGTAAAAGATATGTCAAAAAAGAACATTCAAAAAATTATACCTATTAAATTAGGAAAGCATAGGTACAAGAAGATATTAAAACAAGAGGCTAAACAATGGATTTTTTTTTTTTTAAACATTACACATGTCAATTTTGGTTTCATAAAGACATATCCAATAACATGGATCAGACTAGTGTGAATCTGTTTAGGTGAAACCCACATAGGGAATGGAACTATTTAGGAGGATGATGAGGTTAAATCATAGTTCAAGACAATGCACAATTAACCTCAACAATCATCTTTCTATATCCAATCTTCCATAATTCAATTACAATAATCAAGTGTGATAGTTCCTTAGCCATTTGTACTTAGCATAGCTAAGTTATTTGTCACTTTACATTATTACTATTACATAGACAATTGAGTAAATCTAAATTATGTACTTTTATAGACATATTATTGGATTTATTCATTGTATTAGTTTATTCCTTATTTTGGTCAAAACTAAAATTAAGGTAGACATAAATGGTGAATTATGATTCATTTGAACATTCAACCTAAGGTTTTTAAACCTTCATTTCTTTTAGTGTTGTTGATTTATTTCATTTTCAAATTCTAATCATAGGTTCTATTCATTATTCTTATCCATAGGGTTCATATATGTTTGTGTGATCAATCTTGATTGTCATCATGGTTTACATTAGTGAATTTGATGAGAGTATCATCTTTACTGAATTCTAAATTTTTAAATCTCAAGTTTTTAAAAGATACAAATATTAAAGAACATGTTACTAAATATTTCAAAAAAAAATTTCTTGGAAACCTTGTATTGCTTGGTACCTATGTTGCCATGGTCTGTACCATGCTTCTATGCGGGCATACTTCTTGTGTGTGTTCTCATTGCTATATATAAACCAGTTGGGTACATATTATATCACACTTAGGGATTTCTAGTTGTTCTAGTTGTGGTGGGGCATCATACCCTTTTTTATGTTGCACTTACTTTGATATTATCCTTTCTCCTTTAGATTGGAACTTTTACACAATTCATTGGTATCGACTATATTCAAATTTAATTTGCATATGTTTCAAAATATTGATGCTACGGTTATATTATTTTTCTAACATATGCTTCAGTTATGTTATATATTTTTTTCACATTTTTTTTAATGTTATTTTTAAATTTTTTGTGTTTAAGTGTTTTTTTTTCAATTTTTTTTAAAATCTTATTTTTAATTTTTTTATTTAAAATTTTCAAAATAAAATATTTTTTATTTTTTTAAATTATGTTTTTTAATTTTTTAAATGGTTTTTTAATATTTAAAAAAAAAAAGTTTTTTCTTTAATTTTGGAGTTTTTTCCTCTATATTTCTCTCTATTTTTGAATTTTTATTTTTTTAAAATAAAATATTTTGTGTTTAATCCAATACAATTTGTATTAAGTTTTTTTATTAATAAGTAAATAAGATATTCAGAAGTAATATTGATTTTTTAAATTATATGATAATATCATCATGTCATTATTTATTGTTTTGTGCTTGGAACGATAAATTAACCATAAAAGAGTGGACATTTAAAGTTGATTTTATGGTTTTATTTAAAACATTACCCTTTCTTAGGTCATAGTTTCAAAAATGTTACAATCTTAACCATGAAAAAAAGTTTTTACCAACAACATCACTTTTCAATTCTAAGGTTGATTTTAAGATTTTGGTTGCAATGGTACTGGTTGTTAAGGCCATTGTTTCAAACATGTTACAATTTCAACCTTAAAAAGGTATTATTGGTAGCAACAATTTTTGATTCAAGAGTTTATTTTAAGGTTTTGATTATAACAGTATTGGTTGCTAAGGCCACAAATTCAAACAATTTGTGATTTTAAGCCCCCAAAAAAGGGTGCTATTGGTAGCACCATTTTTTTATTTGGGGGTTGATTTTAAGGTTTTTGTAAGCAACATAATGGGTTTTTAAGGCCATGGTTACCAAATGTTACAATTTTAACCAAAAAATAAAGTGCGATACACTCGCCACCACTTTTCAATTCAGGGTTTGATTTTAGTGTTTTTTATGCAAAAAAATATAGGTTTTTATAGTTAAAGTTCTCATTTTGAGGTCATAGTTCTTGACAAATTGATAACTATGTTGAACATCAAAAATCCTTGTGCAAAGAATCTTAGTTTGATCAAATCATTAAAAAACCCTTCACTCTTCCCTAGGTAAGAAAAATTATGTGTTTAAAATTATTAAGAATTATATGTTGATGCATATATGCATCAACTTATGCTTAAATACTAATGTCAAAGTGGGGGCATTATGTAGACAGCTAAATTTGGTACAAGACCCATTTTCCTAGTGTCTCATTTATAATTTACCACATTTGACATACATATTTATATTTATGTATTTTGAAGACTTATCCCACCCCACATTGGTCTATATCTAGCTCTTGAGCCTCAAAAGAAAATCTAAACACTTATTAGAATCTATCCATTGACATGCTTAGAATAAAACTCATATGTTTTCATGATTTTGAATGAGATTTGAGCCCCTACTTATTCCATGCCAATGTGTCATGCCCTATGTAATTATGTCTTGATCAATTATGTGCACTACATGGATCTATCCCATTTGTCTTTGTGGGTAGTAATTCTTATTATTGTTGATATTTTATCTTTAATCTCTCCTCTTGTCATTTATAAAGTATGAAAATTTACCTCATCTTGTCCTAGGGTGTCCTATATATACAAATCGTAAACCATTTAACCATATAGAGGGATATTCAAACATAATGGAATAATAAGGTCAAGACCTAGAGTAGAACCAAACGTCAAGTTACTTGATTCATCCTATTTCAAGTTGAGCTTCATTGAGTCACATCTTACACACTTGAAATGGAGTTATCTATCTTGGTCTCTCTTTATCCCCTAGTGTCTAATGAAGGTTTTGTCTTGTATATAACTACATCATCACTTCTAGGGAAGAGGAGGTTCAAAACTCTTGTTTGATCTATTACATTTACATTCACTCATAAATGATAGGAGGTCTAATTATACCATGTGGTATATGTATTTTTCAATGTCACTTTGGTGTTTGCTTGACTCCATAACCCATTTTTTTGTTTGAGTGCCCAAGCTAGGTCAAAGAAGAGAATTCAACATTTTAGTACATTCTGCAAAAAAATTCAAGAAAGTGTAAGTACAAGAAGATTAAAAAACATGAGGTGAAATAGTGACATAGGATATTGAAGTCAAATTAGATTTTAGGCTAGTTAGTCTGCATGGTCATATTTGTAGATCCAAACTTGTATAATTTAGTTACAATAATTAGGTGTGAACATTCCTTATCCCTTTACACTTAATATGTATATCCTAGCTATTTATCACTTTATATTGTTATTGTTACAAAGCCAATTGAGTAGATCTCAATTATGTAATTTCATAGAAATATTATTAGATCTATTAATTGCAGTAGTTTCTTCCTTATTTGTGTGAAGAAAAAATTAGTTTAAATAGTATGTACATGATAATGAATGTATAATTATTTTCTATGCAATTCTTAATACTTAGTAGTCTACTCTTCCTTAAGATTTAAAGCATGTATGTATGTCAATATATTTATAATTATTTTCTAAGTGGCTCTTTATACTTCCTCAAATACACATCACCAATTAAAATATATGTGATATCTGCATTATGATAATTTTAAGGTGGTTGCATATGATATTAACAATAATTTCATTACTAATAAAGACTAGGTTTTCAAAGTCCATGATACATGGTCAAGTGGACAATCAGGGCCCTAAGGGGTGATGAACCTTGAAATGTGCTCACAAGAAATAATGTATTAAGGGGGTTTCTGAAAGGCAAAACACAATGTAAGAGGTTGCATACTTCAGACCTCTTTACTAGATCCTTCTCAATTAGGGTGGCAGGTTCTTTTATTTTCCATTTTTTATGGAAGGCATGGGAGATGGTTAAACATTTAGTGATTTTAAAGCCTCTTTTTAGTGGGTTTGGATCCAAATGCTAGGGTTACAAATCATTATGATATAAATTGAAATAAAAAACATCCTCATTTCTTTGATACATGTTTTTTTAGTGGTGAATTTTCATTAATTCATGAATATTCCATTTTCTAAAATTTGGATTTGGCAATTTTTTTGGAAAAGAAAAGAGCACTGGGTCACCTAAAATTTTGGGTTGTAAATAAGATTTATAGGTCAAATCACCTACAATTTAAAACTAATTCCATAATTATGATTATATATTGCCATGGCCTCAAAGGATATTTTGCCTAATTTTGCCAACATATATTATATACCACATATCTAATCTATAGAACAACCGCCCAAATATATTCCATAGGCGATCGAGATTCGACATAGTCTAGATGATAAACTACATATTTTGGATGCCACACACTCTAGATGATGACTATAGGGACTAGATAGGATCCAAATACTATAGATGGTAACCATAAACTCTGGATGATGACCAGGGGGCTTGGATGATTTCCATAGGGTCTAGACGATGGCCACATACTCTAGATGGTGAATAGAAGGATTGGACTACAACTAAAGGGACTGAATGAGGACCATAGGAATTAGATGGTCACCAAAGGGCCTGAATGACATCCACAAGATCTAGATACAAACCACAAGATCTAGATGATGACCAAAAGGATTGGTCAATAACCACAGGTTATGGATGGTGCCCACTATGATGAGATGATAACCATAGGGACTAGATGATGTACACAGGGTCTAGATGATGTTTATAGGTTTGGAAGATGATCAAAGGGACTAGACAACATTCACAGGGTCTGGATGATGATCAAAGGAATAAATGATGTCCATAGGGTCTAAATGGCATTCACAGGGTCTAAATGATGACCATAGGTTCTATACAATGATTTCAGACTCTAGACGGTAGCCATAGGGACTAGACATTGACCAAAGGGACTAGATGACATCCATAGGTTTAAATGGTGATTAGAGGGGTTAGATGATGACCAAAGGAATTAGACTACATCCACATGATCTAGACAATGATCACAAGGTCTAGATGATTGCTAGATAGAATGGATGACATGCATAGAGTCTAGATGGTAAACATAAGATATAGATGATGACTGGAGGGACTGGATAGTGTCCATAGGGTCTAGACAATGTCAACAAGGTCTGGACAACATGTAGAGGTGTTGGATAGTGACCACAAACTCCAAAAAGTAGCCTTAGGGACTAGATAATGACTAGAGATACTGGACAACATCCAAAGGCTCTAGATAACATTCACCAAGTTTAGACACCTAGCTACATAATATGTATCCTTACTGTGCCCAAGTGGTAGGACACAACTTGTCTTACAAAAAAAAGTTATATATGATGGCTTCTATTGACAATGGTAATAGATTAAGCCAATTATAAATAAAAAGAGCATATTATCTTATTTTGGTTAGCTAACAAGAACACCCAAGCAAAGTTAACCCACACCCACTCAAAATATAGGTACTAAATGATTTACACAATCTTTTTTATTTATTTATAGTAACTATTATTTTTTATTTTAAGGATAATAGCAAAACCTTTATGCATGAAGATCCCTCCATTGATAGAGGTTTTCCAAATGAAATAATTAATCATAATATCATGTCACCATTTTAAGATATGGTTGATGATGACATGCCACCACTTGAAGACATACTTGAATATGGCATGGATCCAACAAAGGACATACCAAATGATATGATACAAACATTAAATGAAATTTTTAGATCTCATAAAACAACAAATCCCATTGAAAATTTAAATCTAAATTTTTTTCCAAGTAAGAGAAGACTTGAGGACATTCCATATGATGAGACGCATCTGAGAGAAGATATTTCTACTCAATAAACACGAAGTCCACCTGATAAAAGTACTCAAAAATCTTTGCAAATAAAGAGAAGTATATGATAATTGGAAGGTCCTTTAAGTTTGACTAGGCAACAAAATATCCTTTCATTAAACTAGTAGAGATTAAAAATAGTATTGATACCTCAACTGAATGAAAATGTACAATATGTACTTGGAAATAAGGAAAGGACAATCAAATGCAACTTAAGCTAGACATAATTGAGAAACATTATGGTAAAGTATATGTGTTAGTAAAACAAGAAGTCAAACAAATTTAAAAAATAAATAGATGGAAATATGCCAATGATTTCATGCATGTTACATACACAATAAAGTATGAAAATAATGAGAGATGTATGCGACATCTAGTTAAGAAAGGAGGAATAATTACAACTCAAATATGAATAGTTATTCAATCTAATCAACATGTAAAAAGTATATAGTTCTCAATGATCTACCACATTCTTAAAAAAGATAGACTTATATCTGATTTTTTAGATTCTAAGACTATGTTTCAACATAATAGACTTCATAACATTCCACAATCACATTAGTCAGATGGCAGTGATTTGGAAATGGAAAAATATCTTATGATGATTGAGAAAGAAGATTTGAAAGAAAAATTTAAAAATGCAAGTTTTATCTCACTATCCATTGATGAGGTCACAACAGTTGACAACACAACATGGATTTTTATCCATGTTTACACTTTTGAGAACCATTCAAGGGTAACCTCATATGTTAGATATACATAAAATGGTTGAAAATTACAATGCTGAAAACCTTTTCAAGTTGGTTATTTCTAATTTTAGGGAATACTATGTGGGAATGGATGATTATGATATAGCTATAAATTTGGTTTGTGTTGGAGTATGATGGTGTAACAATAATATCAAGGGAACATAAATGGTTTTTTTGTTCAACTATAGACATCAGAATTTGATCTCATATATTATCTTCACTTCATTACATGGGCCACAAAATTAATCTTACATTCAAAATTATAAGCACATTTGAAAATATTATAAAAGTGGAATAAATTATCTATGATTTGCATGACTTATATGTCAAGTATTTCCAAAAGGATTTTTAGAGTTTCATAAATTTGTCAATTGGTATTATTGATGGGTAAAAATCTTCTAAAAGATAATGATACAAGATGGATTTCTATGTATGAGCCTCACACAAAATTTTTTGAAGAATATCCATTATTGGTAGGTTTTATGTTTAAATACCACATGGAATTCCAAAAGGCAAGATATTTATTGTACCATTTAACATATTTGGAAATGCTTTTGACACTATATAGTATTCTCTCAATGTTAAAGGAAATAATTTTTTGATGAAACATGATCAAGAGAAATCTATATATATTTTAGACTCCACAAATTTGATAAAATAGGTTTGTCAATCTCTTGATGTCTTATACTCGAGGAAAAATAGTAACTTGTTTTTACTAGTTATCAAACTTTAATAGATTTCAAGGATCCAAAAAACCTATTTGAAATTCAATATTAAGGATCATCTTTGTATCTTCATTAATGGAAATTAGATACCACTACACACATTCTAAAAATGATTTGATATAGTAAGATAAGAAATTAATGAAGTCATTTAACATGTATTATTTACAATGTTATTATACTTGAATCATAGAAAAAATGAGAAAGATAAAGGATAGCTTACTTATTGAAATTGGAGAACATTTTTAAAGGGAGTTTCTTGAAGCCATGGGAGTGGTGAATCCCATATTTTGGAGAGTTTAGAATGGTGAAGAAGTAATTAGTAATTTATTTCTTAGATACATGGAAACTCTCATTAATAGTTTTCTAAGTTTGTATATATCAATGGAATTGAAATTTAAGGTATTTTCTAAAAGGATTAACTGACAACTCAATCAACCTATTTTAGACTCACAATGATTAATCAATATAAGTGTCTAAATGAAACAATAAAAAATGGTGTTATTACAAGGCTATGGAAAAAACTGTATCCTAGTACCATCCTACATGAAAATATTAATGAATATTTGTATTGTGTGAAATTTTCCAAACAATGATCTTGGGCTCTGTGGAAGACAAAATGGTCTTTAGTGCATTATATTTTGTTAAATATAAACTTTGTAATAGATTGGATAAAAATCTTGAGACATGTTTGAGATTGTATGTCTCATGTTATCCAATAGATGCATTTCTCTATGATAGAGCTCTTCAAATTTAGAATTCACTCACTCAAAAAATAGGAGTCACTAATACAGCTAATGATAGAGTTGATCTAGATATTGAGACTATATATGCATCAGATATAATACATATAAATGACAATTATGAAGAACAAACTACTCAAAAATTATTTCAAGTACCTAAATTTTAGTATGTATGTTTCAAAATTCAATTTTTTAATTGATTTTTATATTTTCCTCTGTATCTCATAAAATTAAAAACAAAATACTTGGGTAAGTAATATAATAAATCATTGAAACATTAGTATTATGTAAATTGTAAGACTACATAAATTATGTTATTATATTATTGTAAAATAGTTTAAGTTATATTACAATGGCTCAAACTTCAAGCTTATTCAAAAAGTATATTTAGGCTATATGTATGGAAAATATGAAGGGATTGTTTCATGTGGTTGTGAATATTATACAACAAAGAATTATGCTCACATCACTATACGTATTAAGTAGTAAATTTCTAATAGAATATAAAAATTGCATTGGATAAAATGTATAGAATAATAGACTTATATTTATACTTGAAAGTTTAATTTCCAATATAAATAACTTAGTGTCAACATATTCAGCTTTTCATAGTTTAGTTGATTTAGAATTACCATTTCCATTAAAAAGAAAGGTAAAATTAACAATAGAATATTTTCAACATGAAGTGAGGAGACATCATTCAATATGAGGAATTCCAGTTTGTTGTTGAGAAGTGGATGATGTTGCCTCAGTTTCCCCTTTCTTTGAATCAATTTCTAAAACACCTTTTATAACAAGATCCTCAGTTGTAGCATTTAAATATGCAAGTTGAGTCATTTTTTCATGTGTTACATCTCCTACCGATAGTATAGATGGATCTGCATCTATTTTCTCATTGAATAGAAAATATGGATCTATATCATGTTCTTTGATTATCCTCCTTAATGTATTTTTATATTATTTTACTAACACACATTTTTACTTCAATATAATTGATGTATTTAAGCTTTTACATGCTTTTAAAGATGAATATTTAGTACTTTTACTTCATTATTTAGGTTGTCATATTTTTACTATAATTTGGAAAATAAAGTGGGTTAGATAAAAATTACAAAAGTGTCATTAAGTTTTGTAAAAAATTATTGCTTAATAAAGATTTATCTCTCTTTTCATTGGCAAGGTGTCAAAGGTTTTGATCTCTTTCCCATTTGTTATAGTATGCATGTGCCTTTGCATTGATATTTTCTAATATATTTATCATAGCATATAAAACATTATCATTATAGGGATTACTAACCATAGTTGATCCTGATTCAATTTGATTTACTAAAATGTCAGCTTTTGAGGGATCATTTTCAACCAAATAATATAAATAATATATTTGTGAGTGGTTATGAAAATAGTCAATAATTTCCTTAACCAAATCCTTCCCCTAAATCTCCCATAATTTCAAATTAGTTTGTATTATGTCATATAGAAAATTGAAAGCATTATATGCAATAGGATTTGTCAATGGAAAGGATGCCAATTTATCAAAATATTGCTCATTTTCAAGAGTTTACACAGGTAATGAACTAGATGAACCATGACCAATGAATTTTTTATAGCCTAAAACTGAGAGGCATTATATCAATACCCTCAAGGAAAGCATCATCAAGATAAATATTCTATAAAATTGTAGAGGCACTTATTACAATAAACATTCCACCCATAGAAAAATTGGGGAACTCTGATGTTGTTATATGCATCTTTCCCCCACTATCTATTGGTAATGCTAAATTATTCAACCAAACATGTATAAAGTAGGGTGGGGGTAGTGGTGGCATTTGAATTTTTAAGGAATGTTTCCCTATAATAGGAATTACCATTATAAATTAATAAACAAACTTCAACAAAATTTGAAGTGATTTAAACTATAGGTCAGAGACATTAGGATCCATAATTTGAGTTATCGATATGTTTTGTGGTAGTGGATGTGTTATAAGAGAAGGTAAAGCTTCATTTTCTATCAAACAATCATAAATTAAATCTACCATGTTGATGTTCATGTAATTTAATAAAGAGAATAATTACAAACTTGAAGTCACATACCTTACACTAAAGGAAAATATTGAGCAGGTTGAGGTAAATTTTTTTTAATGATAAAAGCTTCTACAAATTTGAATGAAACATTAACAATGCCAAAAAATAGTTTTTTTGTTACATCAATTTTCAATAAAAGTCAACTTTAAAACTTAGATTTGTGGATGTGCCTAATCGACATTGTGTGGTAGTAGGCGAGATAGAAATCCTCATATTTTTTCTCTTTGTCAATGGTGTTACTTCACTAGAGTTTGTGTCATCACCTGGACCCCTATTTGAATTCCTAGAGCCCTCGTGGGATGGTGTTTATTTATTGCAACTTCTCTTCTTAATTGAGAAACATTTTCTATTCTCTGTTACAAAGAAACAAACCAAATAAATTTTAATTATAACAAGTAAACTAACAAGACAATTTTACTACGCAACTACATAATTAATTTTTATTTTAAACTTCAAACTTACCTCAATATCAACAAAGGCCACATAATTATATTTCATTTTTTCATGCAAGATAGTCGAAACATTTATTCCCTTCAACTCATGATATGTCTGGTAGTATAAACCAAAAATAAAATTAGAAACCAAAATTATGTGTGACTTTAAAAAGCACAATCCAAATCATTTATAATATTATTAGAAATTAATGTACACCAATCAAATTATTATCTACCAAGATAACAAACAATGTATGTTAAAGCCCAAAATGTAATGTCTGCTAGTCTTCCTTGTAAAACAATCCTCACCTAGATAAATTTAGTGAAGGCTTCTGGACATGGGTTTGTTATATTTTGGACTAAAATTATCCATATTAAATGATTATGGGTGAATGTAATATAAGTAAAAAAGTAATTACAAACTAAAAATGAAATTTATTAACTTTTGAAGTTCATATATAAAACATTGAATATTAATTAACAAAGAGAACATCACTTGCTGAAGTGGAGGTATCAACTACCAAGCTTAAGTGATTTTTCATATATATTTTGTCTTTCTTAGTCAAAATAAATTTCATTTTTACAGGCTTCATGTTTGTATGTGGTATACCTATCAAGCACTCGATGTCTGAAGGTGAGGTACCAAAATTACAAGTCTGAGAGTCAAGGGTATAAGAAAACTCTCTAGTAGCAAGTTTGTAACCAGACAAAAGAATGTTCAACAAATTTATGTCTGTCTCATAATGGGCATGTAAATAAGGCCTCTTAAACAAAATTTTTCTCTCTAATCACTGTAAGGGTCCTTATCTTCTAGCAACCTTAATATTTTAGGCAAATAATATTGTTGTAAATAATTTTTTGAATGGGGTAGAAGATATATGGTGGGAAGCGATTCATGAGATTGAGTGCTAAGGATGAGATTATACTTCAAGAAGAGATTAATATTTGAACTCAACGAATGAAAATAATGATCATATGCAAGGGTTTAGGGATATTTATAGGCATATTTTTTAGATGGTGCCTACAAGTTCTAGATGTTTCTCACATACTCTAGACGGTGCCCACAAACTCTAGACATCATCCATAGAATCTAGATGGTGCCCATAGACTCTAGATGACATACACAAGTTATAAATGTTTTTCATAACTTTTGGATGATGTTGAGAGCCTATATACGATGTTAAAAGTCTCTAAACATCATCTAGAAGCTCTAAATAATGTCCAAAGGTTATGCATAGCATCTAGACCCTGTGAACATCATCTAGAGGCTTTGGACACTATCAAGAGCCTTTAGATGTTGTCTATAGGGTCTAGACACCATCCATAGGCTTTGGACATCATCCATAGACTCTGGGTGGTATTCACAACCTCTAAACACTGTCTAGAGACTAAAGGAAGATGTCCACAAACACTAGACTTTGTCCATAGGGTCTGGACATCATCCATAACTTATGGACGTCATCCATAGCCTCTAGACATTATCCATAACATCTAAACATTGTCCACAACATATATATATGTCAATCATAGCCTTTAGACATAATCCATAGACTTTGGACGATGTCTAGAAACTCTAAATGATGTCCATAAATTTTGGATGAAGGCACCTAAATGTTGTGTTCAGGTGACACATAGGGTTTGCCTTCTTGATGAAACTACTTTCCCTTCACTTCAACATGACTTCAAAACATACTTTTCAATATTCACCAAAATTTTGCATAGGGATTTTTCCTAGGGGCCCTTAAAAAAACCATGCCTTGATAGGAGGTTATTCCTATTTATATTGGTTCTATAAGTGGATTAAACTGTTCAAGGATCTTCACTCTTATGGGTGTTGGATTTCATGGAGCTAAGACTTAAACATAATATTCCTATATCCTATCTTAGAATGTACACATCGTTGAATAAATCTATCAAAAGCTTGTCTACTAATTTGATTATGGAAGATGAAGAGGAATTTTTGGATAATAAACAAAATGGGTAAGAGGAACACATGAGAATTTACTTCAAAGATGATCTATATTAATTCTATTTTGCCAAAAATATTTACCTTGGCCTAAATAAAAAGTGACCTTTGTGTGATCCCTTCCATAAGTGGAAGTATAGATTTGATGTTATTTAGTCATCCTATCTTAAACCTAAAAATCTCGGTTTAGATGGTTTTTGTTGCATAATAAGCTTATTTTTGGTGATGTTATTTTTAAGTCAATCATTTTTTTTTTTTTTTGGGATTTATAAATTATTGAGTGTGTTTTATTTTTGTGTCAATATGTTTTTGTGTGGAAGAACCATCTTGAAGCTTGGTCTAAATTTTTTAATATGACATTTCATGGATTAATAATAATTTGGGTATGTTTATTCTAAAAAAATAACATATGTTATTTAATAAGTTGTGGCTTGTGTTCTATACCAAAATATTATGGTTTATTTGGAAATAGATGAACATTGAGGTCTTTTGATTCAAGATCGAGGCGATTAATAACTTCTCAAGAGAAGTTATTATAAACATTGTTCATGTGTATATGTTTATATAAGTCAAGGTACCACAAGATGAGATGGAAAAATTCTTTAGGACTAGTTAGATGAAAGTAACTTCAAATTTAATCTAAGACACTAGAGGATTCCCAACACATAGCCCCTCCTTGGACTATTAGATATTCACTCATGTGTTATTAAGGTAAAAGTCACACAGGTTGAATGGGACTTGATAAAGGACACATATTTTGAGCAAGCTTATGATCTAGACCCATCTTTATTAGTGTTTATGAGTTTGAATTCAGTCAAAAAAAGGTGTGTAAGATAACAATGAAGACTTGTTAGACATTTTTCAAGTTTCTCTCTAGCACTTTAAGAAGGAAAAAATGTGGCAGACTCTAATAATGGTAAATTGAACATAGAAGAAACTCAAGTTAAAGACATTGTACCATTCCATAGTAATAGTTATTCATAGTATAATTTGGCTAGGAAGTATCTATCATCATTTGGATACAGTGATATTCTTGACCCTAGAATGGAGAAATTTATTGAGCACAACTTGAATGGTATTTTGGTAATACTTTAATACTGTATTGAGAAAGGTGGTAGGATTAGAAAGGATTTTTTAAATCAAGTTCAAAGATTTATAATGGGACACTTAATCAATTAGAATAAAAAAATAATATACAAGTGGATATTAGAATAAAAACCTTGGTTTAAGCAAGATTCACTGAATTAAAACATGATCTAGCTCAGTTGGGACTTGATAACCCAGTTAGGAACATTAAGGAGACATTAAAGTGACTTGAGGATGATTAGAATTTAGTGTAATTTGATACTTTTTGAACCATTGTGTTTGTCTATTTGGTCTTGGTTAGCTAAAATTTTATTACATGAACATGGTTTTTATATTCGTTCAACATTTAGTAGGCTGTGGGTGGCTATTTTTTTAATACTAGTTAATGGTTGGATGATGATCCTTGGTGAGCTATTATGGTTTTTTTTTCACTTTTAATTTATCATTTTCTTTTAGACATATATTTTATTTTTTAAATGCTCTTTTAATATGTGTGTGTGTGTGTATGTGGAAAAATTATGTAGAAGATTTTTAATCAACATTTTAGAACACAGATCCATCTTAAGGATGAAAATGTTTTTTAATTCATCACTTTAATAATTAATTTTTTTTGGTTGAAATATATTTTATATAATAGATAAAATTACATCAATCTAATAAGAAGGTTACAAGGAAAATCTCTCCCTTAGTCTATAAGATTGAAGAGGGGAGGACTTAACATATTTATTATTATTTATTTAACTTCAATTAACAAAGCCAATTATTTATTAAAATGTCTTAGCTTCCCTAAGATAATATGCAAGGAATATTCATGAAATGTGGCCCTATGTGCATCTTTGAAAAGTTACCCTCACCAAGCTAAGGGAGGATTAAATAAATAGTTATAGTTTGGTTGAACCCAAGTATAAAAGATATTGGAAAAAGGACATTTCCAAATAAAACATGATCAAAAGTTTTTTAATTTCATTCCATATTTAAGGTTTTGATTGGTACTTATAGGGATATATATCTATAAGATTTCAAAAATTTAAGGTAAAATTTATAGGTTTAGAGAATTACACAATCCATAATTATAAATAAATCTTCTTTCAAAAATTGTGTACAAAGATAAAATAATATCAATGTTAGTATATCTTTGTAAAATTTATCTCTAATTATTATATTTCTTTTCATTTGCACTTAAATCAAGAAATTATAATCATTTATACATAACATGTTTGTGTTAATAAGAGGGAACATTTGATATTCAAAAAGATTTAGACAAATACCTCAACCAATGTTTGGGAACACAAAAGGTTTAGCCCATGCTAAAGGAATGAAGTAATGAAATAAAATGTAATGAATAAAATTAAAGTAAAGTTGTAAAATAAGTACATGAGGAAGAATATAATGATATCTATGACATCGATAGAATTGAAGAATGTAAATATTGGCTTTAGGAAGATCAAAATAGGTCAAACAAGACCTAATAAATAGAAGGAAAAAGAAGAGATTTTGATTCATAAAAGTAATGGATATTCCATAGAAAAAATCATCAATATTGATCTATTCAACTCATAACACATATGTGATTTTTTATCTACCGTTATGCATTAATTTGGTTACTAAACAAAGAAGGAAAGTGTTGTGAATGGAATACACTAAAATAAAATGCAAGTATAAAGAACACACAAAACATACACGACATAATTATTTACTCTAGATAAACTCAATATGAGAAAACTCTAGCAAAGTGAGGTGTTTAGTCATCGTCAATATACTATATAATTCTCAAGTATAGGTTTACTAACATCAAATGGCCTCCATGGATAGAGATACAATTCACAAATTTTCAAATGTCTACATAATGATTTGTAACTTCTTACAACTCTTCCTAGATAATTCACAACACCTAACAAATAACATTAACTAGGAGAACAATGAAACACTAACTCATGGACTCAAAACATATAACTAGATGCTGAATCCAACTTCCATTAAATGCCTCTGCCTATCCTTGGGTCTACACTTATACAAAAACTTAGCAATATGATGTAGACAAATCATTTAAGAGATGAATTAAACTAAAATGAAGTCCAAAAAATCCATGTTTACAACCATTACTTATTGAACTCAGGCCACATGGTTTTATGATATTAGTCATTAAAATAAAATAGAAATCCTAATAAAAAATACTAAAAATTATACAAAATTATAAAATTAAAAAAAAATAACTAACCTAATATTAAATTTTATATTAAAAAATAAACTAATAAAATAACATTATATTTAAGGTTAAATTGAACTAATATAAAAAAATATATAAGAAAATAAAATAACAAAATAAAATAAAAATGTACAAAGGTGGAAGATGGAAGAAGAGGAGGAGAAGGAGCCTAAGCATTCTTGGGTAGATGTTCTATCAAGTTTAAGGGATTCTAAATATTTGAATGTCCAGAACCTTAAACCTATTAGAAAAGAGAATGAAGTTATTTTGGATATCCTAGATACCATTTTGGAGAGCATAAAAGCCTCGTTGGAAAACTCTCTGTTGGCATATTTCTTTGGATATAGGTCAAGAATTGATACCTTTAGAGAATGGTGTTTCAAAGAATTTCAACTTATATTCAAAGAGAGGAAGAAGAAATAAAATAGATACGAGTATGGTTGAAAAACCTATTTGGTTGTATGCACATTGAATCAGATGATTGTGAAGAGCTCCTCTTTGGCAGGGGAAGAATGACTTGCAAACAAAACATCACTAAAGTAAATGGTTGGTTAGATAGATAGTTGGATGGATTACATAGCACTAGCTAGATCTCAAAAGTAAGAGATTCCTCAAGGGCTATTAATCCACATATTTTAAATAATGAAATTTAGAAACTAGAAGATAAAGTACTTGCATCAATAATCAGAAGGTAATAAAATTTAGTACAAGTAATGTTTGATAAAGAAATAGAATAAAATGACTAATATAACAATAATTGGGTTAATACTAATGCTAAATAGGTCAGATGTAGTTCAAAAAATAGGTTAGGGGTCTGTGAACAAGCAGACAAAAATAAAGTTAAATTTGGTTGAGGTTAGGTGGGTGAAAATAGTTTTCTATTATTTTCTACCATAGTGACCGTCGACAGTTGGTGTGACCATCAACGGTTGAGGTGACTATCGGTGGTTAGGATAATATTCAGTGGTTGGATATATCATTGGTAGTCAAGATGACCATCAATGGTTACTATGTGTTAGGCTTGGCTGATAAGAGGTCAGATTAATGGGATCATATAAGGGAATTTTGTGATATTGGTTTATCCTAGGTTGATTGCAAAATGGAAACAAAGTAATTGATAGATTGAAAATAAATACTTAGCTTGTCAGAGGTTGGTCAGATGAATGGTTGAGGTGGTTGGTTCATTGATGGAGTCTAACATGATTCTAGTAGAATAATGATACTTGGCTATCGATCGAAGGGTAGTGGTGAGTCAAATCATTAACATGATGGCTGGAGTACCAGATTGCTAGAAGAAGTGACCTATAAAGAAACTTTGGATGCAAAATCTCTTGAAGTCGTAGATGGATCTTTTTTCACCTCCTAATCCTTTATTATTATAGGTAAGGAAGGAGAGGTGAAATAAGATGTTGAACAGGAGGTATAACTTAATATATAATTTTAACTCATGCATGGATTAGCTCACATGCAAATTATACATTCTAATTATAGAAAAATGAGTTGGAGTGAAGGGTCAGTTGAGCTAGTTTAGGTGATGGAACTTGATCGTTAGTGGATAGGGTGACCATCGATGGTTAAGGTGACTATTGGTGGTTGAGGGAGAAGGTAATATTGGGTTAAAATAATGGGTTAAGTCATTAAGTTAATTTGACTAGTGTTAGGTAGGTTTGGGGTTGAATGGTCAAGGCTAGGCCCAGGGGGTCCTGAGGTGGTCCAAGGGAATTGTGACATTTGAAATTATCATGTGTAGATTTTTGGTGTCTACATTTTGCCCCTTTTTATTATGTAGTTTGTATCAGTGAGATGTAAAATAACAATATATTACTGGTCGAAGGTTTGGTTGCCCTGATCATGGGAGGAGATGTTCCCCCTCAAACCAAGAGTTGATGAGGTAAAATATAATCAAGTACGGGTTTGATAAATGGTGAAGGTGATGATGAAGGGTAATCATTATAGGTTGGGCACTATAGTGAAAACACATGCACAAAGAATGATAAAAGTGTGATAGCGATGATCACACATTGACTAGGTTGCCATAATTGGTAAAAATTAAGGTTGGTACTAGAAGGATAAGTGACAAATGTACTGCATGACTGCATTTAGGTGGGGTAGTTAGGAACACTTGTAAATGCAAGTCTCCTAGTCAAGGTCAGTGTTTCTATGGGTATCTAAGGTAAGAAGTGATCTTGAGAAAAACACAAACTAGTTAGGTGAAGTCATGAGTATCTGAGGTAAGAAGTGCTCCTGAGAAGACACAAGTGGGTTTAGTGTGTGAAAAGTAGCACAAGTACAAAAAAGTATTCAACATGGTAAGGGTTGTCATTACGATGAAAAAGGATTAGGCAAAAGTCATCATAAAACATATAAGGGTTTGGGTCAAAATGGCCTAATGGTGAGGTGATGAGGTTAAGGTGGGCAGAGGAGGTAGTCCCCATGGGTGGGCATTTGTTTTGGATTTCAAAATTTTTGGGTGGAAAGGCAAAGGAAAAAATGCCAAGATCCTAACCATCAATGGTCAGGGGTCTTAGGGGTAATCATTGATGGTTACCCTAATTATCAATCATCATGGTGCAAAACCTAAAAGTATAGACACCAAAAGTGCTATTAAGAGTCACTTTCATTCATTTTCTATCTTTTGACTTTGGTTCTTGGTGTTTTTGGCATATTGGGCAAAGTTGTTGATGAGGAATTTGCTAAGTAGGTGATTGATTGGTTGAGTTGACCAAGCGAATTGAGTAGACTGGTGAAGATGTAGGGTGGACACAAATGAGGTCAGGCAATGGGTCCCAAGATTCCTCCTTGATGATGGTCGAGGAATGAGGTAGGGGCTGAATTAAATTGATAGTTTAGTTTTGAATTTGCATTGCATTTGGATGTGGTATTTGCTTGATTTATTATTGTTGTGGGAGGGTATTCTTAGTGTGACCTAGTTATAGGGTTTTGATGGTTATTGGTTGAAATTAGCAAGCAAAAATTGAAATTGGGAGGGTAGGTAGGTGGGGGGTATGGTAGAGGATAAAGGTAGATTAGTTGGTTATCGAATTTGGGTGTTTGGGCAAGTTTTTAGGTGGGTAGGATTTGGGGGATTTCTATCAGTGGTCACACATAATGACCATCGACAATCATCCTAACAGTTAACAATCAATGACCATTGATAGAATGACTACCTAATCATCAGTGGCCATAGTGATCATTGGTGGTCAACCAAATAGCAAATTATTTTAATAAAAATTTTAAGTTAATTTCTAGGTTTGAATGTTATAAAGTTAGTTAAATGGGGTGTCAAGGGTAAAACCTTAAGCAGTAGCTTGAAGGTTAGAGTGATGGACGAGGTCAAGGGGGTGGTTATATTTTCTAGATAAGGGGTAAGGGGTAAATAGGTGATGATGAGGGTGTAGTGTAATAGGTCATGATTTAAGTGTTAAGGGTAAATAAGATAGGTTAAGAGGCAAAGTTCATAGGAAAAAATAATATAGGGAACTAAGTTGTTTGTTATTGAACATTTGTAGGCATGAGAGTAGATTCAAATGTGAGATTAGGTATCATGCATCTTCTTGGAGATTCATCAAGGGATGACCCCAGTGGATTGGGCTCACATGGAGGAAGTGGGCTTGGGAGCGATGTTGCAATACCAACACATGTCACAAGATACAATGATGATCGTGGCCCTCATTGAGAGATGGGATCTAGCCATAAACACATTCCTTCTACCCATTGGTGAGATGAACATCTTACTAGAGGATGTGCATAAGTTCACATGGCTACCCATTTAGGATGATCTAATTTATCACATCAAATGAGAGGAGAGAGATGAGCTGATGGAGCTACTATACGATGATCATGATTTTTATAGGTGGCTTGTTGGAGGGTTTAGCTACACTCTACTCTATTAGAGGGTAAGGGGTGAGATGAGACTATTGATGATGATGATGATCATAGTATCCTATTTTTATATTCTAGATTAAAGTAGTGGTAGGTTCCCTTATCTATTGCTGGGGGTTCTAGTAAAGATGCTATTAGGTCACACAATGCTTGGTTGGGTTCCTATCCTATTAGTCTAAATATACAAGAGGATATGAAGTTTTAAAGCTCATAGGAAATATGGAATCAACATTGGGTTTGTGCTACACTACTAGGCATATGACCACACCTAAATTCTATGATCAATGGGGCTATCATGGGAGGGTTATGCCTAGATGGACCTCATAGTTGGATTCATGAGGTGGAGAAATGATTTTTCTTTGTTAGGACTAGGTGGAGGGGTGCACAACATTGATTGGTTCAGAGGTGCATTGGAGGCATTGGTTATTGGTGACATGATCTGGTATCCATAAGTCAGGTTTCTAGAGTGGGATAGATACATGAGACACATACTATCCCTATAGAGCTACAAGTGGATCCTCAGTAGGAAAGAAGGGGATGTAAAAATCATTCCATTTGATAGGGGATATACATAGTTTGGCCTGGTATAGGGGATTTTAGGTTTATTTTATAGATACAGGTGAAAGGATGTAGAGATCCTACTACCTGAGTTGCATCTAGTTTAGAATTTGCTTGATTGTGAGGAACTACCAACTAGGGCTAAGATAGATGATGCAAGTTTTGTAGATGGTTACCCTACATGGTACCAATCACTATATGTGATAGTAGATTTTGGTGGCAATGATGGTGGCATAAAACCTATGGATGTTGACCTAAATGGTAGAGGTCAGTAGGTATAGGTACAGGGGATTTCCCTAGTTATACAAGAAAGAGTCATGCTAACCATAACACAAGCTCAGGTGGTAGAATTATAGGGTCAACTAGTAGTGGCATAGGGTTAGGTGGCTATAGTTACAAGTTAGAGGGACCAAGTTAGAACTTCACTAGCCTTAGTTACCTAGGAGAGAGATTCTTTGAGATAGACTGAAGGAGGAGACATAACATCTTCATGACTATTGGGCACTATCCCTATGGAATGGTATCTAGCCACTATAGAGGAGTTATGCAACTATGAGGCCATAATCCTAAGATGTTATCCAGATGAGCCAATATGGGGTGAGTATAGAGCTAGTTTGGTAGGTGGTTCTAGGTAGTGACACTAGGTCATTGGGATAATTCTATAGGTGGATAGATAGGGACCTTAAGAGGATAGGCACCAAAAGGTAGTAGTGCTCTAGGAGACTATTTTCATTTGAAATATGTACCTATGGATGCTTGGTGGTGTGGGAAAGCTTTATGGTGGGCCACTTGGTGCAGAAGTATTATTGTGTAGCTACATGCATGAGCATCATTTATCTCACCATAATGATGGAAATGTACCCAAGGCATGGGACCCTTGTACTCTTTGGGATGAGTCTTTGGAGTAGGTTGGATTATTTATATTCTAAGCACACTTGGGTTAAGACCAGATTATAGGCCTAAAGAGAAGAAAGGTAATCTACCACTAGTCTAAAAATAAAAATTTGTTGAGGAAAAGGGAGGGAAAAGTTAAGATATGTGTAAACATAAAAGAGGTAATGCACCTAGAATAGAGTGAGTGCTCCTACTACTTTAAACACAATACAAACCCCTAAGAATAGGATAATATCACATAGATTATGCCAAGTTACTCCATTTACATAAGTGTTTCACATAGTGGCATAGTAACATAATACTACACTAAGAGGGATGATAAATGGTCCATAGGCAACATCAATGTAGACTTGAATGCACACAATATATGACATAAAAATGAGCTTCAAGTTTAATGAGGAGGTATAGGGAATGAATGATAGAGAGAGGGGCAAACATTACCCATGGGCAAAGATCAACAAATGCAAATAACACAGATCATTAGAATAACAGAAAGAGGTGAACTTAATCCTCATTGGAATGATAGGTTTGGACAATAAAAGTGCTCATGGAGGGAAATTATAGCAACATGAGGCTACTAAAAATATGTCCATGTTTTTAGAATGAAAGAACCAAGATTTTATAGAATATCAAGCTGGTTTTATAATTAATGCACCACTTGGGTGATGGGTAAAACATTTAACCCATGTGTAGTACCATGGCCATGTTTATTGAAGTTTTCTTCATGATTAGACCTAGGTTGATGATAGTATCACTTCTAGATACATGTGTATTAGGGAATGGAAGGTTTTTTCTATCAATTTTAGAGGATGGCATGTACTCAAGCTTTAAGGTCAAGTAGCTGCTTTCATATTTAATTCTGACAGTACCTTGAGTTTTTCTCAACTACTTCCAATGGCCTTCATTAACCTTGCCAACATCCCAACATGTGGCACTTCACTAGATTATTGGGGTAAGATCTTTGAATTATTGGATAAGAGTGGCACAAGTGTGAAACATGGATGGTTGGCACTTATTTTGGGTAGCTAAAAAGTTATTTATGCTTAAGTGAGCACAGGGCTACCATGTGATGATGGAAAAATAAATTTTGTGGGTAGTGCCATTAAAGGGTGTTGATGTGATCTCCTATGCATAGGAGCAGAACCATCTTGGATGGGCATGAATAAGTTTTTAAAGTAGAGTGTGCAGTGAGGTAAAGATTCTAGGCGTGCTAGAGTGTTCCTATAACCACTTCTTACATTGTCTCTTTCACTTGGTCATTTCAGAGTTTAGGGACCCACACTCTAAAGATTTACATGACTTTTGACCCATGTGCCATAAAACCTTATGCAAAGATATGTGTTGATATCCTTATGCTGGCATGAATCATTACTACCTTATTGTGTAGATTTGTGCTTCTAGTTTGGGCTTGGATGTAGATAGGAAGCATCTACACTTATTATACCTGAAGAAATTGGGACCTTGAAATTGTGATAACCTTATATATGATCTTAGGAGGTTTTACACTAAATAAGGGGGATACTTAATAAGTCAACACTTCTAGCAACCTTTATGGGCTACTTGCCTACCAAGTGAGAACCCAGTAGCCTTTAAGCAATCCATTAAGCACAGAGCTTTTCAAAATTACAGTTCTTCCTCCTCTAAACACACTAACTAAATGCTTATGGCTTCTTGAAATGAATTGAGATTAAATTGACAAGATGAAAACTAAACCAAAGGTGCTTAGAAGAAATGACCTAAGCTAAGAAAACACTATGTACAAGTTCTTGGAGTAAATAAACTAATCTAAAAATAAGGGCACAATTGGCACACCTTTAGGAAAATAAAAAGTATATACTCTACTTATTTACAAATGTATACAAATAATTAATGGAAATAGTGATTGAGATGAATCCCATTTATTGGGATAGGGAACTCTTCTCCATTCATTCTAGCAAGCTAGAAGGTGTTGGATGGATTGCAACTGGTGATGGTATATGGACCACTCTATATTACATCAAACTTGGTGTGCCTTCTAGATTTCACTCTATCAACATCCCATTTGATCACTAATTCCCCTTCTTGGAAAATTTTGGTGCTAGTTTTCATGTTAAAGACCCTCTTAGCTTGCATTTGTTGAAGCTTCATGGTGAGCGTAACTTGCACTATAGTTTCTTTGAGTTCCATGATTTCTATCATTCTTTCTTTAAGGGGATCACTCTCGATTAACTCCAATCAGTATGTGATATCTAATGAAGGAAACTTGAGGGATGCTGGTAATCTGGCTTCCCTTCCATAGACTAGCATGAAGTGAAAATTTTCCATCACTCTCTTAGGCATGATCTGATCAACCCAAAACATGATATTGAGTTTAGTGTGCCAAACTCACTGGTTTTCCTCCAAAGTCCTTTGTATGATATGGATCAGGTTCTTGTTTATGGATTCAACTAAACCATTACCTTGAAGGTGATAGTTTGATGAGGTGCTCAAGTAGATGTTGTGATTGATGGCCCATTCACTGATTCTAGTTCTAAAGAAAGCTAGCACATTACCAAAGATAATGGTGGATAAAATGCTAAATATCACTATAATGCCATCATAGAAATTGAGGATGGATGTCTCATTATCCTCTTTGAGTCTAACCTCTTCTATCCACCATGTGAAATAGTCGGTGGCTATGAGAATCCACTTGTACCCATCACTTGATGGTGGGTTAATCATGCCTATGAAATCTAGGCCCCATTATGCAAAGGGTTGGTTAGCTTGAATCGAGCCTAGTGGTAAGGTTGCAAGCCTTTATTTACTTGTGAAGAAGGCAAATTTATTACAAGAAAGCACATGATGTGCACATCTTTGAATAGAGTTGGGCAAAAATAACTAGTTCACATGATCCTCATAGTAGTGGTCTTAGGTGAATAATGGCCTCCTAAAAATCCATAATGGAATTCCTTTATAAGAATAATGGCTTCCTAATCTGCATGTTTATTCTGGATTTATGTACCTCAGGAGGAACCCACTGAGATCCCTCTAGAAAATTTCATGTCCTACTAGCACATAAGGAATATATTATAAATAAAAATGTCTACACTTAGATTTGTTGAGGTCAAGTGAATATATGTTGTGCTAAAGAAAGGTCTTCATGTCCTAAACCTAGTTGATAGCAACTTCTTCATTTGTGTGCTCTTCCTCATGTGATACTAAGACCCTGCCATCTTTTAACCTTACTAACTTCACCAACTATTTACATATTCCCTTTATTTGGACTAGCTCAATGACTTGGATGTCTATGTCATACTCCATCACTTTAGTGATCCATCTAGCCCTTTTCTCACCAATGTCCTTGCTAAGTAATAACTCTTTGATGCCTGTGTGTGTGACTATGAGGTGGATCTTATTATTGGATATCATGTGCCTAAATTTATTAACACCCTTATAACTCCAAGTGTGTGATTTTCTATAAAGTTGCAGCACAACTCATAATATTTCAATGCTAGGATAAGGAAAGAAATTGGTTACTCTAAATTCTCTTTGTTTTATTGCATTAGGATGGCTGAGATGCCTTTAGCTCCACCGAATGAATAAAGGATAAAATCCTTACTATAATCTAGGTTAATCAAGGTGGGAACTTGCATGATGTCATGGTTGATGGCCTCAAAATTATCTTTTTGCTCATGCATCTATTCAAACATAACATTATTCTTTAGCATTATAGTAAGAGGCTTGAATAGGATGGCGAAGCCAGGCATGAACCTTCTCATAAAGTTGATTCTCCCTAGGAAACTTTAGAGAATCTTTTTGTTGTTTGGAAGGGGAAGAGATGAGATAGCCTTGACTTAGTTTGGATCAATTACGAGTCCATATTTTGAAATAATATGCCCAATATGGGCACCTTTATATACTGTGAAGATGTATTTACTTGGGTTTAGGGACATTCTAAATTCATGGCACTTTTGAAATACTTACTCTAGATGACCCAAATGATCCTATGCATGCTTAGAGAAAATAGTTATGTCATTTAGGTAAACTAAGATGATCTTATTGATGAGCTATTTGAAAGCCATGTCTATTGCTCTTTTGAAATTTATGCTTGCATTCGTTAAGATGAATCACATGCACTGGTATGCAAAGGTTCCCCACTTACTGGTAAACATGGTTTGGTACCAGTCACACTCTTGCACTTAGATTTAGTTATAACATGAATAACCATCTAGCAATGAAAATATTTCCACATCCATAACCATTTTCAAGATTTTCTCCATGGGCAAAAGAGGATAAAAGGAAGATTTATTTAGGTCCCTAAAGTCCACATATAGATGTATCTTCCCATTCTTCTTTCGCATCGGTACAAGTTGGTAACCCATGAGGAGTACTTGATTGGAAGTATAATAATAGCCTCAATGAGTTTGGAGAGCACATTATGCATCAATAGTTCTAGTTTTGGATTAATAGGCCTCTATCTTTTATGCATAGGCTACACGTTAGGGTTTAGCTCAATTTTATGATGCATGATACCCAAATTGAAACATCTAAGATATTTTTAACTCTATATACATATGTTATCGTATCTCCTACTGAGTTGAATGAAGCTTTCAATTTTTTATGCAGAGCAAACCTTACCAACTTTAAATGTTTTTCCTTTTGAAATAGTTATAGGCATAGATATATCTTCCTTTGTTGTCATGTTGCACCTTTCTCCATTAAATTGGTCATTAGAATCAAAGATAGTTTCTAGGGTGACCAACCCTTTAGGTAGTTTGTTTCCTTTTAATCGGATGACTTGATTTTCATGTTGGGCCTGTTTATGGCATAAAACTCTACATCATCTTGAAAGAAATTGATGATTTTCTGATCACTCTTGAATAGTTTCCAATTCTCTATGTTATTATGAATTATCAATCTAACCATAAGCTTGATGATCTATTTGGAATCTTTCATTATGTCTCATAGAATGTCATATTACACACCTATGATTGCTAGCCTATCTACATAAGCATTATATGCTCTTGGTATGGAGGTGATGTTGAAGGCATCAAAACCTTAAATAATATCCCAAACACTATGTTTTTAGGCTTTAATCAAGCCACTCTTGGTCATGCTCTGTGCTCAAACCTATTTGACAACCAGTTCACTATCACCTAGTGATTGTAGTGCCTTGTTTCCTTTCTTTTTCACAAGATAAAGGCCTTAAATTTTTGCCTCATACTCAACAACATTGTTCATGAACTATAGTATAAATTCATGGAATTATTTTTCCTTTTGGGGTGATACCAACATGACACTATTTCCTATACCATTTTTACTATGGGAACTATCAAAGTATAACTGCCATATGCTTTCAATATTCTTGTGCACCTTCATGAATTTAAATAGAGTTGTATTCACTTCCATGATGAAATATGTACCAAGCATAGTCTCTGCATTATCATATAGATCAAATTAAAAATGCTCATGTGCCCATTCATCCAACAAGTCATGTTGGACCTCTTTCAGTGGTGTCATGCTTTCATGGAGAATTCAGTTCTCCTCTTGATCAAACATTACACAATTTTACTCAATTGGGATAGGAATGTATGGAACAACATGATTTTTTAAGATAGGCTTTGTACTTATGATTAATTTTGTCCCATACTTGGTTCTTAGCAGCATATGTGACCAATCTAAAGACAAATATCCATCCATCTTCACTGTGAAGTCTCAAGAGAGATAGATGGTGAAATAGGGAGGTAAGTCGATGATAGTGATATCTTGCATAATAGAAAGGGTTGGGAATGCATGAAACATTAAATTTAAATCCTTGATTACACCTATAGCTTTGATTATTGTGTCATCAAGTTATACCATTCATTTTCAAATAGGGATATATGCAATTTTGAGTGTGTCCATAATCTTATTTGGCATTACTGAGCTACTTGTGCCAGAGTCAATCATACAATTGTGCACTAGGTGTTGGCTAATGATCAAAGAGACATAAAATGGGGGTAGTTTATTGTTGTCATTACACACTTATGCTTCATCTTTTGGTTGTCATAAACTTATATAAATCATAGGCACTGATTTAGGGGCATGGCACTCTTAGAAGCTACATCCTGTAAAATATTATGTTAGGATGGAATTGTAAGCACATCCCACATTGTGACATTATGGCTCATATTCTTCATTTAATCCACTATGTTATAGGGAACCTAATATATCCTAGGTTTTGAATTTGGATTAGTATCCTCTCATAGTGTTATCACACTAATTTGAAGTGGTCCTTCCTCTTTCATAACTTTATTTAGATAAAAGGCTTATGTGGGTACCTTATCTTGCACACCTATACAGGTAACCTGTGGCATTGATAATGTGGGCACTGAAGTAGGTATAGCCTTGTATGTAGCTCTTCTTTTTAACCTTGTTTTGAAATCAATTAGAGTGATTATTTAACTAGGTGTGGTCCTTTGGTTTATATATCTAACATCCTCCTCTTACCAATTAACAAAGGTAGACCCATCTTGTGGTTGAGTTGGCATCTAGGATTCTCCTACTTATGGAGCTCTGCTACTTATTTATTCCTAAAAATAAGGCATGATTTGTACCATAAACACCTAGTTTAGAATTCGATTTATGCATGTATCTTGATTGTGCAATTGGTTGTATGGGAAACACCATTTGAAATCCTATGCTAGATTTTTCTATACTAGAACAAGGGCCCTAGAGGTGCTAACAACGTCAGATTTTAGTGCATAAGGCACTCTATTATATGTGAAATTATTTTGTGCTTGCATGACACCTTGGTAGGGAGGTTTATTTGACTGGTATTTTTGAGGAATGACTAATGTCTAGGGTACTAAACTTTTTATCTTTTGAGGGCAACTAACTCATTCTCAAAACTTTGCAATAACACTTTCACTTCATTTAGTTCATTAGAAGGGGAAGAGTATGAATTATGTGGGCTCACTATAGTATGGATAGGTGATATCATGGGTTGTGTAGTTGTTAGATTAGGACTGGGTTATATAAATATAGGCATAAGGGGTCTAGACATAATATTTCTTGCTTGGATTAATCAATTCTTGACCTACACAACTAATTCATAGGCATCAAGGAGAATCATGACTCCCATAAATTAAATCATCACTGCTATATCACTACTAAGATATTTTAATAAATACAATAATGTAGTGTTGAGAGATGGATTACACAACATAGGGATTCTTTCCTAGATCCTCTGAAACCTAAATTTGAAGTCAACCATAATTTTGTGTGGTACTCACTTTATGGTCATGAACTACTCTATCAAGGATAGGTGATCACTCTGGTCCTTGAATTTCTTACATAATTCTACATCAAGTTCATCCTAGTTATGAATGGAATTTGGTTACAAGCCCTAATACCATTAAATAAATTTTCTTTTCAAGGAATAAGCTAGTAATCTAATTGTAATGTTATCCTATGTGACATGGTGCACTACATAGATATTTACAATATCTTAGATATGCTCTATAGGGGAAATTGAATTCTCACCCATGAAATAGGGTAGGCTCTTGAGAGAAAACATTGAAATGTCATCATACTGCACTAGAAATAATGGGCTACCACCATTCAAGGGCATAAACACTTGATTTCTTGGTAGCATTGTGCATGTGATAGGGAATAGACTTCACCTGGAATATAAACTTTTGAATGGTAGTGTAGATTGGGATATTAATGGAGACTAACTCACATTACCCCTTCTTGATAGGGGATGAAGATGCTCTAACTCTCCTTCTTATAGATGGCATTGAAAGCTCACTAAAATGGAAATTGATGCCTCTTGTAGATGACCTTGTTATTTTTAGCATGTAAATAGGGAGGCTGGACTTCACAAACCAAATATGTTGGGAGTCAACAGGAGCTATTCCTTAATGTTTGCTACACTTGATGGATAAATAAAGCACCTATTATTTATATTCTAATAATGGTCCCATTAGGCATGCCAAAAAATATTATCATTCAAAATGTACACCCATGGATGCTCAACAATACAGGGATGGTTTACGGTTGAGTGCTTAACACGAAAGTATTATTGTGTAGCTACATGTGCAAGCATCATTTATATTTCCACAATGATAGAAATGTCCCCAAGGTGTGGAACCCTTTCACTCCTTGGGACACGTCTCTAGATTAGGTTGGATTCCTTCTATTCTAAGCACATCTGGTTTAAGACTAGTGCACAAGCATAAAGAGTAGAATGGTAATCTACCACTAGTCTAAACCTAAAAATTTGCTGAGGAAAAGGGAGGGAGAAGGTAAGAGATACATATAAATAAAAGAGGTGATGCACCTAGAACATATAAATTTCTCCTACTATCATAAACATTATATAAACCGTTAAGGATAAGATAATATCACATAGATTATACCAAGTTACTCTAATTACATAAGTGTTTCACATAGAGGCATGGGAACATAATACTGAATTGAGAGGGACAACAAATAGTCCATAGGTAATATCAATGTAGACCCAAATGTGCACAAGATATGACCTTCAAATGAGATTAAATTTCAATGATGAGATGAAGGGAATGGATGACAGAGAGTGGCAAACATAACCCATGGTCAAAGATCAATAAACATAAATAGCACATAGATCATCAAAATAATAGAAAGGGGTGAACTTAATCCTCATTAGAATACAAGGTTTAGCTAATACAAGTGCTCATGGTGGGTAAATTCTAGCAACATGAGGTTACTAAAAATACATCCACACTTTTACAATTAAAGAACTAAGATTTTATAGAAGATCAAAATAGTTTTAAAATTAATGCACCACTTGGGTGATATGTAAAGCATTTAACCCATGTGTAGTGTGGTGGCCATGCTTCTTAAATTTTGTTCAATGATTGAACCCAGGTTGACGGTAGGATCAATTCTAGATACACATGCATTAGGGAATGGAAGATTTTTTATATCAGTATCAGAGGATGGCGTGTACTCAAGATTTGAGGTTAAGTAGCCACTTTCATATTTAATTATGATAATACCTAAAGTTTATCTCAACTACCTCCATTAACCTTCATTAAATTTTCCAACCTCCTGACATGTGGTGCTTTGATATATTCTTAGGGGGGAGCTCTTCAAATTGCTAGATAAGAGTGGCACATATGTGACACATGGATGCTTGGTGCTTGTTCTGGGTAGCTAAAAACTTATTTATGCTTAATTGAGTATAAGGTTGCCACATGGTGATGATAAAAGAAAAGAAACAAGTGGTAACATTCAAGGGAACTGATGTGAGCTCTTGTACACAAGAAAAGAGCCATGTTGGATGGGTATGAATAAGGTTTTAAGTTAGATCATATAGTGAGGTGAAGATTCTAGGTATGCTAGAGTGTTCCCATAATCACTTCTTATGCCATCTCTTTCAATTGGTCATTTAAAAGTTTTGGGACCTATACTATAAAGCTTTTTATGCTTTTTGACCCATGCACTAAAAAATCTTGCACAAAGATATGCATTAATATCCTTATGCTAGCATGAATCATTACTGCTCTACTACGTAGATCTACACTTCTAATTTAAGCTCAAGTACAAATGAGAGGCATATGTACTTATTCTACCTAAAGCACTTGGGAACTCATAACTATGCTAACCTTTTGTATGATCCTAAGAGGCTCACATCGATCGAGGGGGAGACTTATAAAGTCAATGGAGATAGCAGTGCCCTAGGGGCATAGTCATGACATAGTTATGAGAGATTATATTTTGTTGTATATCATTTTGATACTGGCTTGCGAGCTGATGTGATGAGATGTACATTTTAAAAAAGAGACATGTATATTGTTGTATAATTTATGATGTTATTGATGATAGAATCATGATTTATAGATATGATCCTTATTCATGATGTTTTATGTTCATGATGTTGATTATAGTTATGTTGATCATTGACAATGTTAGATTGATTATGCTTATGCTATAGATATGGATACTGATGTAAACTCACCTATCTAAACATGTGATGGATTTTTATTTATGTTTATTATGATGATTATGATATATATGGTTATGATGATGTTATGAAATGCTAAAATTCAATGAGTATATGTTTCCTCATTTAAAGTTAGACATGTGGTAAAATGGTTTATTGCTTTATTATCCATGGATGTTATGATGTTAATATAATTATGATGGTTATGATTATGGTTATTTTTCTTAAGGTAAAATGCATAAAGTAAGTTGAATGACAACACTAGATGTGAGTAAAAGAATATAATCAAGAGACAAACATCTTAGTGAATATATCAACTAGTTATGATAGGATAAGAAGAGGGCACGATGCTTCTTATTTGGCAAGGACTAAAACAAGGCTGACATTAGATTGGCCTAAGGAAATTAAGCCCTTAGAATGCTTCACATTATTGTTAGTTAGTTGGTTAAAAGGGTCTTGATCACATTATTTCAAGTGAGCTCAAAATCCCTTGATTTATAGTCTGTAAAGGGAAGATGGATGAAAATAGAACCTTCTTATGAGAATAACATGCCTCTTCTGGAGGTTACCAAAGAGTCAATATAAATAGGTCTATGTCATAAAATGTGTAGAATAATTTATATATTAATTATACTCATGTGAGCCAATTGTGGCTTTCAAAACTACTTCTTGTGAGAGTCGGCTATGGTTTTTAAAATTCTTTTATTTTTACTTTTGCTTGATAATAGGTCTTTTACTTATTTGTTGTTTTTTGGGAGGGTTAGGGAAGCTGATCAATGCGGGAAGCTTCTAATAAATTGATATATTTTTAAAAATGGTTGACTCAACCATCCTTTAAGGTAATGATCTATGTTTGTGTGCTTTGCTTAATGCCTTTGATAGTTATCTTTCAAGGGATTAGTCTATGAATGATAGGGATGACCAATGATTGTTTTTGATTATGACTTTGATTTTGATTATTGATTTTGTTTGACATAGACTTTCTTATATAGGCTTTAAGGTTGACCTTTATAAAGGCAAAAATAAAATCCCAAGAAGGTTGATTAGGTATAAAGAGGTTTAGGTGACAATGACCATGGGAATCCATCCTATGAAAAAGTGGTGGAAAGTACCATGAGAATCATGCCTTGGGAATAGCCACGGTACCCATTGTTCAAGATTAGGCTATGATTATTATGGATAATATCATGATTTAATTTTAACTAGTTGCCCCCAAAATAGTGAGATGAATGTGGTTTGAAAGTAAAGGATGAGTTTAAGTTAGACAAAAAGGTGAGTGTGATCCTCTTTAACAAAAGAAAGGATGTAGATGTGAAGCATTAAGGGGATCAGGTTCTAGGTTGCCTTAGAGATAAGATAACTGTTAAACTCCTAATCCATACTTTTAGGTTATGATATAAGGTCCAATCCAATTGAAATCAAACTTGCCACACTTTTTTTCTCCATATTGGTAACATGTTGATTTTCCTTTAGGATGAGGTCTTTGATGTTTAATTTTTTCACTTTAAGGTTTTTATTATAGGCACATTTAATGCATTTGACACACTCTTGATAGACATGAAGATGGGTGAGGGTGGTTAAATGATGCTTGTTATGTAGATCAAGATGGGATAAATAGTGTTGATGATAATCATCTTCAGAGATGATATCCTATAAATATATGCAAAGAGAAGGATTTGAAACTCAAGAGGTAAGATAGGCTTAGCTCTAACCACAAGGGAAAAAGGTGTATCACTCATAGGGGTTTGAATGCTAGTAAAATATGTGCATAAGGCAAATGGTATGTGCAAATGCCAATCTTGACCGGATGTATTGACCATTTTAGTGAGAATGCTGTTAAGAGTTTTGTTAGAGGCCTTGGCTTGTCCATTAGCTTAAGGGAGATAGGGTGATGATAAATTTAACTTAATACCAAATGCATCACAAAGACCCTAGAATTTGTTTGTTTTTAAACTATTTTTTATTCTTGATGAATTTTTTTTGAGGAATATCGAAGTGGCAGATGATGTGATGGTTGATAAAGTTGATAATGTTTTCTGCTTTAGTTGAGACTAGAGGAATGACCTCTACACATTTTATAAAATATTTGATCACAATGATGATAAAATGGTGTCATTGTGAAGAATGGGGGTTAATTTCACTAATAAGGTCTAGACCCCATTATGAGAAGGGATAGAAATCTATGGATACGTAAAGACTATGGCTAGGTGTGTGATGCAAATTGGTATGTTTTTGACACTTAACACACTTTTTCACATATGATAGTATTGGTTAAGGGTAGGCTATTAATAGCCAAGGTGAAGGATACATTTAGCCATGATGAGGCCACTAAAGTGTCCCCCATAGATCTCATCATATATTTTATTGATAGCATGATAGGCTTCATAACTTTGTAAGCAAGAGAATAGGATACCATCGAAGCCACATTTATAAAGAATTCCCCCCATAATGGTATAATGTGAGTTACTTTGGATAAACACTCTTAGAGAATTTTTGGAAAGATGAAAAGGAATGATGGCAAGGTTAAGCTAGTTGATGGTTTGCTGATACCAAATATTAGGTTGGATCTCTTCCACACTAAATATGGTGGAATAATCTAGCTTGACATAAGAATTATATGTAATTCTATGGATAATGATAGATAGCCTAGAGTTAGAGGGTGTAGATGGGATTTGAGAGGTGAGAGAAGTCATGGTGTCAACAAACTTGTTGGTAGACCACGGGTTGGATTCGATATGATAGTGTTTGATTGATGTTAAGAGATCATCAAATAATTATTTTTAATATTAAAAAACATCATTTTTACACTGGTAAGAGCCATTGATTTGATTGAACACTATTTGAGAGTCACAAAGATGTTGATTGTTTGACTCCCAAGGCTAATGTAGTTTGAAGGCCTATGAATAAGGCTTCATACTTAACCATATTGTTGGTACATTTGAAATTTAGATTGAAGAATAAAGGAAGAGGTTCACCATGAAAGGGGATAAGGATAATGTCATCTCCCCCACCACATTGACATTTTGATCCATCATAGAACATGGTCACTTGATAGGTGAAGTTTGCTTGAGAGAGGGTCACGATGGACTCATTGAGAAACTCAAGAGGAGGAGGTTGATTATCTACTATTGGTGCTTTGGATAATTGGTATATAATGAATTTACATTTAATTAATTTATAATAAATAAAATCAAGGTCAAACTTAGCTAAAATCATGAGCTACTTGGCCATATATTTGTTTTGGTATGGCTTGGAGTGCATATACTTGAGTGGGTCAACATTAGTTATGACATAAGTTTTGTGGTTGAGAAGGTAGTGGTAGAGTTTGGTGGCCATAAAAATTAAAGCTAGGTAAAGCTTATCGGTATGAGTGTACCAAGTTTCATATTCTACAAGCGTGTGGCTGATGTAGCAGATGACTTGCTCTCTATGTTGTTCATCTTGATGAGCAACCATTGACACTAGGGAGTGGTCAATGGTAGAGATATATAGGTATAAAGGTTGATCATCCTTGGGAGAGGTGAGGATAGGTAGAGACAAAAGGTACTTTTTGAGTGAATTAAAGGCCTTTTGATAGTCACTATTCCACTTGAAATAGACATCCTTCTTTAGGAGGTGATGGAAGGGTTGTCATCAATCTAAGAGCTGGGAGATAAAGTGACAAATGGATTGGATCTTCCCATAAAAACTAAAAAGTTGCTTGGGGTTGATTAGAGGAAGCATGTTGAGGATTGATTTGATTTTTGTAGGATCAACTTTGATTCCCTTAAGGGAAATGATAAATCTAAAGAGCTTTCTTGATAAGACCCCCAAAATGCACTTTTTGGGGTTAAGGTAGACATGGTAATGGATAAGGTGCTCAAAGATAATTTTAAGAATGGCCAAATGATCCTTATGATATTTGGATTTCCCAAGAAGATCACCCACATAGTCCTCAATAATTTTATGGATAAAGTCATAGAATATGTAATTCATGGCACATTGGTAGGTTGCACCAACATTATTTAGTCTAAAAGGCATGAACCTATAGTAGGTCCACCATGGGGTGATAAAATCAAATTTGTGCTGATTTTTAGGGGCAATTAGGATCTGATTATAACTTGAGAATCCATCCATGAGAGATAACATCTCATGGTTAGATGTAATATCAACTAGCTAGTCGATGCTTGGTAGAGGGAAGTCATATTTGGGGCTAGAAAGGTTGAGGTCATGAAAGTCCACACAAATTCTTAGTCCCCCTATGGCTTTGGTGATATGTACAACATTCAAGACCTAATGGGGATATTTAATGGATTGAATGAAATGGATAGATAAGAGATGTTGAAGCTCTTCTTTGATGATAAAGGATATGTAAGGGTGCATTCATAAAATTTTCTACTTAACAGGCTTGGCATCACATTTGGTGACTATGTTGTGGGTGGTAATGGTAGGGTCAATTCTTGGCATGTCGCTATATACTAAACAAATGATATGTTGCATTCTTAGATGAAAGAGGGAAAATCTTGAAGTTCCTCAAAATTTAGTGATTGGCCAATTTTGATAATGCAAGGGTTATCTAGAGTGCCCAAATTGATATCCATAGTGGATTTGTTCAACATGGTCGACGTCTCAAGAGGAAGAGATTTATGGATGGAAGAATCTGGGGCACCAAAATAGGTGAGAATGGAATCATCATCCTGGTACTGAATGATGTTAATGGTAAGAGATTCATCTCTTATCTTCTCAGGATGGGTCATAGGGATGGTTATGATTACCCCTTCTTTTTTTATAAGTCAAGGGTTCAAGGCTGATCATGTTGATGAAATTTTTTTAGGGGGGATGATGTCATCCTCCTTACATTCAAGTGGAGAAAGGGTTGGTGAGGAAGGGATGTTTTCCTCAATAGTGGTAACGGTAAGTGGATTGGTTTTCTTTGTGGGTAGAATGAAGCTGAGGTTGTGTTTCTCATGAGGCTTTCTAGTCTCAATTGAAATCAACATGTGTGGGCCATCCTCATATTGTCCAAGACCAAATCCTTTCTAATCATATCTATAGAGATATGTCTTAGAAAAGTATAGGTTATCTAGATAGGATAAATTAGAGGAGAATGGTTGAGGCAAAAAGGAGGTGGCAAAAGTGTCAAGTGGTATGTCAAGTCCCCCATAGATGAAATGGGTTTGATAGTTTGAAGGTCCAAAGGGAATAATGGCCATGATATTGGGGTCAACTTGGGTTGGTTGCCAAGTTTTTCATACTCATGGGGAGTAGGGAATGCATTAAGGGTTAAGAGGTGATATTACCCCAGTGAAATATGTTAGAATATAGATTTCAAAGGGTCTACGGTAGGGATTTGGTCTGAGGGGATTGATGAGCTAGTAGATGCCTCATTAGTAGAAGATAACATGACTTTATCATTTGTGTTTGAGGACTTGTCTTTGGTTGATCAGGGTGTACTAGATGGAGGTATGAGGACATCATTGGGTTGATAATTCATGTTACATGATGAAAATGGACTTGGGTTAGCTTCTATAGTGACAACCTAACCTTCGTGCTCAAATTTGATGTAACGATGAAAGGTGGAGGGTAAATAACCCATGGAGCAAATATGAAGTTATCCCAACAAAATGTTATACTGGAATTCACCTTCCAATACATATAAGATTTTAGGGAGTGTGTGAGGTCCTAAATGGATATGAAGGATAACGGTTCTTAGAGTAGTGGTCATGGTGTCATTGAAGGATTAGAGGATGGTTGAGGTTTCATACATAACATTGATTGGTATATAGAGTTGATCATATACATGAGAGGAGATGATATTAATGCTGGATCCCCCATAAATCATGATCCATTTGATGTGGGTCTGGCTGATGTAAGTAGTGATGAAAAGAGGTTAATCTGGATCATCATGGTGGATAGAAGGTATTTCTAAATCTTTGAAGGTGACAAGGTTAGAAACTTAGAGAGTGCCAACAAAGGCTACCAAAGGTTGATGGTCTTAAATTTAGATCTCTATTAATTTCAATGCCTCTATCTTTGCTTGGTGATGATGAGGTGAGGTAGAAATCAACTCATATAGGCTCATCTTTGCTAGGGTTTGGTGAAGTTGCTTGAGCACCACTATTTTGATTGATTCAGAGTGGTTGGATTGAGAGGTACCCAAGATAGATACCTTGGGTTTGGATGAAGGTGAGGGTGCTTGATTTTGAATTGGTTGGGAGGTGAAATATGGGTATGTCCACAAGATGGACACCTTAGCCTTCCCCTTATCCTTTTGATGTGCTCTTATGACCACATGAATAGTATGGATAGGGGGAAGAGTTGGGGTAGGAGATTGGTTGGGTTTCACACACTCTAAGGTGAGGGTGAGGGAGTAGGTAGGCATTGAGTAGTGGTTATTGGATTGGTAGTGGGACCATGGGAGGTTCCTATGTTAATAGATAATCCTCATCATAGAGTTGATGGATTATGGTTTGGAGAGTATTGTAGTTATCTGTGTCATGCCCAGGTGTCCTATGATAAAAACATACTTAGTGGTCATTATAATAGATAGGTTTTAGACCTAGAGGATAAAATGACCTAATAGGGGGGAATTTAAAGAAAGAATCTTGTATTAACCTTTGGAAAATATTTGAGTAAGACTCAGCTAAAGGTGGTGAGGGTTTAAAGGTTCTAGTTTTGGTTGGTGAGATGGAAGTCTTTTTAGAAATGGATTTGGTGATAGAAGGTTTGGTTAGGGTAGTGTTCTTAGTTGATGGTTTTGGCTTTGGTAAGGTGTGAGTTGATAAGTTAGAGGTAGGAGGTTTTATGGTAGGTAGTTTGGTTATTCATGGCTCGGTGAAGATGGGCATGTCAGAAAGTAAGAGTGATGGGGTAACCAAAATTTGTGGTTGGGTTTTGGTTGAAATAGTTAGATTCTTAATCAATGTAGAAGGGTGAGGCCCCAATATAAAGGGAAAGGTTGAGGGGGAAAAACCTTGGCCTTATAGCCTTTTACTATTTTTACCTCTTTGGTTGATTTGGTTTGGTGCTTGGTTGGTGGGTTTAGTGAGGTTAGCTCCAATTTCAAGGATGGATGATTAAGGCTTTGCATAAGGAATATGCCAAGGGTTTTGGTCAATTTGGTTGAAGTGATAGAGGATGATTTGGTTTTTTTGGATTTGGTTACTTTGGATGGTTGAGAGATGGTTGGGTTGTTAGAGGTGTCGATTGGTTGGGTTGATATGATAGTGGGTTGGATAATAGAAGTGGTGGGTTCGTCTGTCAAAGAGGTGGTTAGAGGTTCCTTTTTGTTTATGTAAGGGAGACCTAATCATTGCTAAAAGGTGACTTGGTTTATGTCAGGTTTGAAGACAAAATCTAATCTCTGAACTAGTTTAGAGAATGGTTTATAGACTGGTCTTGTTCCCTGGGTAGTGGGCTTGAAAGTTAAACCCATAGGTTAAGAAAGGGGGATGGTGACCTCATCCTTTTCCTCATAGATTAGGATACAAGGTTTAGATAACTGGACTACCTTGGTGACTTAGATGTCTATGTCATACTCCATCACTTTAGTGATCCATCCAACCTTTTTCTCATTGATGTCCCTAATATGCAAGAACTCTTTGAAGCCTATGTGCATGACCATGAGATGGATCTTATTATTAGAGAGCATGTGATTTAATTTATTTAGTACCCTTATAATTTCAAGTGTGTGCTTTTATAAAAATCTATAACACAACTCATAATCTTTTAATGCATAGCTAAAGAAGGAAATTGGTTACTCTAAATGATCTTTGTTTTATTGCATTAGGATGGCTGAGATGCCTTTAGCTCCACTGAATGCATCAAGGATGAAATCCTTACTATAATCTAGGTTAATCAAGTTGTGAACTTGCATGATATCATGCTTGATGGCCATAAAACTATCTTTGACCTCTTGTATCCATTTGAATACAACATTCTTGTTTAGCATTATAGTAAGAGGCTTGACTAGGATGGCAAAGCCAGGCATGAACCTTCTCACAAAGTTGATTCTCCCTAGGAAACTTAGGAGACTCTTTTTTTAATTTGGAAGGGGAAGAGATGAGATAGCCTTGACTCACTATGGATCAATTACAAGTCCATATTTTGAAATAATATACCTAATAAGGTCACCTTCATAGACTATGAAGATGCATTTGCTTGGGTTTAGGGATATTTTGAATTCATGACACTTCTGAAATACCTACTCTAGATGACCCAAATGATCCTCTACATGCTTAGAGAAAATAGTTATGTCATCTAGGTAAACCAAGATGATCTTATTGATGAGCTCTTTGAAATCCATGTCTATTTCTCTTTGGAAGGTTACACCTACATTCGTTAAGATGAATGTCATGTGCTAGTATGCAAAGGTTCCCCACTTAGTGGTAAAAATGGTTTTGTATCGGTCACACTTATACACTTGGATTTGGTTATAACATGAATAACCATCTAGCAATGAAAATATTTCCACACCCATAACCATTTGTAATATTTTATCCATGGGAAAATGAGGATAAAGGGAAGCTTTATTTAGGTCCCTAAATTCCACGTAGTGATGTATCACCCCATTCTTCTTTCACACCAGTACTAAGTTGGTGACAGAGGAGGTGTGCTTGATTGGAAGTATCATACTAGCCTCAATGAGTTTGGAGACCTCCTTGTGCATCAATGGTTCTAATTTTACATTAATAGGCCTCTATATTTTATGCACAGGCTACACACTAGGGTTTAATTAAATTTTATGATGCACGATACCCAAATAGAAACCTCTAAGATCTTTGTATCTCTATGTAAAGATGTCATCATATCTCATACTGAGTTTAATGAAGCTTTCAATTTTTGATGCAGAACAAACCTTACCAACTTTAAGAGTTTTTCCTTTTGAAATAGTTATAGGCATAGATATATCATCCTTGGCTATCATGTTATGCCTTTCTCCTCTAAATTTGTCATCAGAATCAAATATAATTTCTAAGGTGACCAACCCTTTAGGTAGTTTGTTTCCTTTTAACTAGATGACTTGACTTTCATATTGGGCCTGTAGTTACACCTAGTTTATGGCATAAAATTCTACCTTATCTTATAGGAAATTGATGATTTTCTCATCACTCTCGAATACTTGTAAATTATCTATGTTATCAAGAATTATCAATCTGACCATAAGCCTGATGATCTATTTGAACTCTTTCATTATGTCGCACAGAATGCCATATTGCACACCTACAATTTCTAGCCTATTTACATCAACATTATATGCTCTTTGTATGGAGGTGATGTTTAAGGCATCAAACCCTTAAATAATATCCCACACCCCATGTTTTTAGGCTTTCATCAAGCCACTCTTGGTCATGTGATGTGCTCAAACCTATTTGACAACCAAATAACTATCATCTAGTGATTGTAGTTCCTTGATTCTTTTCTTCTACACACGCTGAAGGCCTTGAATTAGTGCCTTATATTCAACAACATTATTCATGCAAGTGAACTATAGTATAAAGGCATGGAAGTATTTTTACTTTTGGGGTGAGACTAACATGACACCAAATCATATACCATTTATACTATGGGAGCCATCAAAGTATAACTACCATATGCTTTCAAGATTCTCGTGCGCCTTCATGAATTTAGACAGTGCTATATTCTCTTCCATGATGCAATATAAGCCTACTCTTAGCATTATCATATGGATCACATTAAAAATTCTCATGTGACCATTCATCCAATAGGTCATTTGGGACCTCTTATAGTGGTGTCATGCTTTTGTGGAGAATTAGGTTCTCCACTTGATCGAACATTACATAGTTATGCTCAACTGGGCTAGGAGTGTATCGATCAACATGAATTTTGAAGATACATTTTTCAATTATGGTTAATTTTCCCCATACTTGGTTCTCAACATCATACGTGACCAAGATGAAGACAAATATCCACCCATATTTGTTGTGAAGTCTCGAGAGAGATAGATGGTGAAATAGGGAGGTAAGTCGATGATAGCGATATCTTGCATAATAGAAAGGCTTGGGCATGCATTCAAAATTAAATTTAAATCCTTGATTACACATATAAATTTGATTATTATTCCATAAATTTGTACCTCTCATTTTAAAATAGGGCTATATGTAATTTTGAGTGTGTCCACAATCTTATTTGGAATTACTGGACTACCTGTGCCAAAATCAATCATACAATTATGCACTAGGTTTTGGCTGGTAATCAAAGAGACATAGAATGGGGGAATTTTAGTATAGACATTACACACTTTTGCTTCATATTTTAGCTGTAATAAAATTTTATAAATGGTAGGCATTGATTCAGGGGCATGATACTTTAGGAAGCTACATCCTGTAACAAATTACGTTGGGATGGAATTGTAAGTGCATCCTACATTGTGACATTATGACTCATATTCTTCATTTGATTCACTATATTAAAGGGAACCTGAGATACCCTAGGTTGTGAATTTGGAGTATTAATATCTCCTAGTGTTAACACACTAATTTGAGGTGTTCCTTCCTCTTTCACAACTTTTTTCAAGCAAATGGCTTACATTGGTACCTTATCTTGCACACCTATGCTTGTAACCTATGGCATTGATGATGTGGGCACTAAAGTAGGTGTGGCCTTGTATGTAAATATTATTTTAAACCTTATTTTGAAATAGATTAGAGTGATTATTACACTAGGTATGGTACTTTGGTTTATATAGCCAAAATCATCCTCTTACTAGTTAACAAAGGCAGACCCATCTTGTGGCTGAGTTGGCATCTAGGCTTCTCCTGCTTGTGGAGCTATGCTACTTATTTATTACTAAAACTAAGGTATGATTTGCATCATAATCACCTATTTTATAACTCTTTTTGTGCATGTATATTGATTTTGTAACTAGTTGTATGGGAAATACCATTCAAAATCTTATGCTAGATTGCTCTATACTGGAACAAGGGCCCTAGAGGTGTTACCAGCATCAGATTTTAGTGCATAAGGCACTCTATTGTATGTGACCTTATTTTTTGTTTACATGCCACCTTGTTAGGGAGGTTTATTTGACTAGTATTTTTGAGTAAATGACTAATGTCTAGGGTACTACACTTATTATCTTTTGAGGGAAACTAGCTCATTCTAAAAATTTTGCAATGACACTTTCACTTCATGTAGTTCATTAGAATGGGAAGAGTACAAAGCTGGTGGGCTCACTATAGTAGGGATAGGTTCTAGCATGGGTTGTGTAGTTGCTATATTAGGAGGAGGTTCTACAATTATAGGCATAGTGGGTCTAGACATAATATTGCTTGATTAGATTAAGTAATTCTCAACATACACAACTACTTCATAGGCATCAGGGAGAATCATGCCTCCCATAGATTGAATCATCACTACTATATCACTACTAAGATATTTTAAGAAATACAAGAATACAATATTAGGAGATGGCTTACACAATGTAGGGATTCTATCCCATACCCTCTGGAACCTAAAGTTAAAATTGACCATAATTTTATGTAGTGCTCACTTTATGGTCGTGAGTTGCTCTATCAGGGATAGGTGATCACTCTGGTCTTTGAACTTCTTGCACAATTCTACACTGAGTTCATCCTAGTTCTGAATGGAATTTGGTTGCATGCCCCAATACCATTGAAGATATTTTACTTTCAAGGAAGATGTTAGTAATCTAACTGTAATGTTATCTTGGGTGACATGGTGCACTACATATATATTTGCAATATCTTAGATATGCTCTATAGGGGAAATTGAATTCTCACCCATGAAATAGGGTAGGATCTTAAGATCAAACACTAAAATATCATCATACTATGCTAAAACTATTGGGATACCACCATTAAGGGCACAAACACTTTATTTATTGGTAGCATTATGCATGTGATAAGGAATAAGCTTCACCTAAAATAGGACCTTCTGAATGGCAGTGTAGATTATGATCTAGATGGAGACTGACTCATGCCGCACCTTTTGATAGGGGATGAAGATGCTCTAACTCTCCTTTTAGATGGCATTGTAAGCTCACTAAAATGGAAATTGATGCTTCTTGTAGATGACCTTGTTATTTTTGGCATGTAAATAGGGAGGCTAAAATTCAAAAACCAAAGATGTTGGGAGTCACCAAGTGCTCTTGCTTAATGTTTACTACACTTGATGGCTAAGAAAGCACCAATTATTTAGATTCTACTATTGGTCCCATAGAGCATGCCAGAAAATATTATCATTCAAAATGTACACCCATGGATGCTCAACAACACAGGGAAGCTTTGCGGTTAGGTGCTTGACATAGAAGTATTATTATGTAGCTACACGTACAAGCATACTTTATCTTTATATAATGATAGAAATGTCCCCAAGGTGTGGGACCCTTGTGCTCCTTGGGACAATTCTTTGGAGTAGGCTAGATTCCTTCTATTCTAATCACATTTGGTTTAAGACCAATGTACAAGCCTAAAGAGTAGAAAGGTAATCTACCACTAGTTTAAACTTAACAATTTGCTAAGGAAAAGGGAGGGAGAAGGTAAGAGATAATTAAAAATAAAGGAGGTGATCTGATCAAAACATAACAAGTGCGCCTACTAGCATAAACATAATATGAACCCTTAAGGATAAGATAATATCACATAGATTCTACCAAGTTACTCCACTTACATAAGTGTTTCACATAGAGGAATGGGAACACAATTCTAAATTGAGAGGGATGATGAAGAATCCATAGGTAGTATCAATGCAGACCCAAATGCACATAAGATTTGACCTATAAATGAGCTTCAATTTCAATGAGGAGCTGCAGGAAATGGATGATAGAGAGGGGTAAACATCACCCATGGTCAAAGATCAACAAATGAAAATAACACATAGATCATAAAAATAATAGAAAGAGGTGAACTTAATCCTCATTATAATGTAAGGTTTAGCCAATACAAGTGCCCATGGAGGGAAAATTCTAGCAGAATGAGGCTAATAAAAATACATCCACACTTTTACAATGAAATAACTAGGCTTTTATAAAAGATCAAGCTGGTTTGAAAATTAATGAACCACTTGGGTGATGGGTAAAACATTTAACCCATGTGCAGTGCTGTGGCTAGCTTCTTGAAGTTTATTCAATGATTAAACCTAGGTTGATGGTAGGATCACTTTTGGATACACATGCATTGGGGAATGGAATATTTTTTATGTCAATGTTAGAGGATGGCATGTACTCAAGGTTTGAGGTTAAGTAGCCAATTTTGTGTTTAATTTTTATAGTACCTCAATTTTATCTCAAATACCTCTAACAAGCTTCATTAACTTTGCCACCCTCTTGACATGTGGTGCTTTGACATATTCTTAGGGGGAGCTCTTCAAATTGCTAGATAGGAGTGGCACAGGTGTGACACATGGATGGTTAGTGCTTGTTCTAGGTAACTAGAAACTTATTTATGATTAAGTGAGCATAAGTTTACCACATGATGATGAAAAAAGAAATGTTACAGGTGGTACCATTTAAGGGAACTAACGTGAGCTCTTGTGCATAGGCAAAGAACCATATTTGATGGGTGTGAACAAGATTTTAATGTAGATCATACAGTGAGGTGAAGATTCTAGATGTACTAGAGTGTTTCCATAACCACTTCTTGTGCCATCTCTTTCAATTGGTTATTTTAGAGTTTGGGGACCTGTACTCTAAAGCTTTGCATGCTTTTTGACCCATGCACTAAAAAACCTTGCACAAGGATATGCATTAATATCCTTATGCTATCATGAATCATTACTACCCTGCTACATAGATTTATGCTTCTAGTTTAGGATCAAGTGCAAATGAAAAGCATCCATACTTATTCTACTTGAAAAACTTGGGTCCTCACAACTACACTAACCTTATGTATGATCCTGGGAGGCCTTGCGTCGATCAAGGGGAGACTTATAAAGTCAGTGGAGACAGTAGTGCCCTAGGGGCATAGTCATGAGAGATTATATTTTTTGTATATCATTTTGATACTGGCCTGTGAGCTATTGCAATGAGATATAAATTTTAAAAAAGAGACACGTATATTATTGCATACATTATGATGTTATTGATGATACACTCATTATTTATATATATGATCCCCATTCATGATGTTGATTATAATTATGTTGTTCATTGACAATGTTATATAGATTATGCTTATGTTATAGATATGGATATTGATGTAGACTCACCTAGCTAGGTATGTGATGGATTTTTATTTATGATAATGATGATGATTATGATATTTATGGTTATGATGATGTTATGACATGCTAAAATTCAATGAGTATAAATTTCCTCATTTAAAGTTAGACATGTGGTGAAGATGGTTTATTACTTTATTATCCATGGATGTTATGATGTTAATATGATTATGATGGCTATGATTACAGTTATCTTTCTTAAGGTAAAAAACATAAAGTAAGTTGAATAACAACACTAGATGTGAGAAAAAGAATATAATCAAGAGATAAACATCTTAGTGAATATATCAACCAGTTATGATAGGATAAGAAGAGGGCATGATGCTTTGATTTGGAAAGGACTAAAACAAGACCTATGTTGGATTGGCCTAAGGAACATAAGCCCTTCAAATGCTTCACATTAGCATTCATTATTTTCTTAAAAGAGTCTTGATCACATTATGTCAAATGAGCTCAAAATCCCTTGATTTATAGTGTGTAGACGGAAGATGGATGAAAACAGAACCTTCTTATGAGAATAACATGCCTCTTTTAGAGGTTACCAAAGAGTCAATATAAACAAGTCTATGTCATATATAGTGTAGACTGATTGAGATAAGAAGTCTATTCATGAGATCTAATTATGATTTTCAAAACTATTTCCTGTGAGAGTCGATTGTGGCTTTGAAAATTATTTTGTTTTTACTTTTGCTTAATAATAGGTCTTTTGCTTATTTGTTGTTGTTTGGGAGGGTTGGGGAAGCTGATCAATGTGGGAAGCTTCCAATAAATCTCTATATTTTTAAAAATGGTTGACTCAGCCATCTTTTAAGGGAATGATCTAAGTTTGTGTGCTTTGCTTAATTCCTTTGATAGTTGTCCTTCAAGGGAGTAGTCTACGAATGCTAGGGATGACCCATGATTATTTTTGGTTATGACTTTGCTTTTAATTATTGATTTTCTTGACATAGACTTGATTATATAGGATTAAAGGTTGACCTTTATGAAGGCAAAACTAAAAGCCCAAGAAGGTTGATTAGGTGTAAAGAGGTTTAGGTGACAATGACCATGGGAATATATCATGTGAAAAAGGGGTGGAAATTACCATGACAATCATGCCATGGGTAGAGCCCTAGTTCCCATTATTCAATATTAGGTTATGATTGTGATGGATAATCTCATGATTCAATTTTAATTATTTTCCCCCAAAATAAGGAGATGAATGTGGTTTGAAAGCAAGGGATGAGCTTAAGTTAGACAAAAAGGTGAGTGTGATCCTCTTAAACAAAAGAAAGGATACATATGCGAATAATTAAGGGGATCAGATTCTAGGTTGCCTTAGAGATAAGATAATTGGTAAGCTCCTAATACATACTTATGGATTATGATATAAGGTCAAATCTAATTGAAAACAAATTTGCCACACTTTTTTTTCTCCATATTGGTGACATGTTAATTTTCCTTTAGGATGAGGTCTTTGATGTTTAATTCTCACACTTAAGCTATTTGTTATAAGCACATTTGATGCACTCTTGATAGACATGAAGATAAGTGAGGGTGGCTAAATGATGCTTGTCAAGTAGATAAAGATGGGATAAATGGTGTTGATTATAATCATCTTCAGAGATGATATCCTATAAAGATATGTGAAGAGAAGGAATTTGGACCTCAAGATGTAAGACAGGCTCAAGTCAAAACACAAGGGAAAAAGGTGTATCACTCTTATGGGTTCGAATGCTAGTATAATATGTGCATAAAGTAAAGGGGATGTGCAAATGCCTATCCTGACTAGACGTATTGACCATTTTAGTGAGCATGTTATTAAGAGTTTTGTTAAAGGCCTTGGCCTATCCATTAGCTTGAGGGTGATGAAAAACTCAACTTAATAACAAATGCATCGTAAAGACCCTAGAATTTGTTTGTTTTTAAAATATTTTCTATTATCAGTGATAATTTTGTGAGGAATACCAAAGTGGCAGATGATGTGATGGTTGATAAAGTTGACAATATTTTCTACTTTGGTTAAGACTAGAGGAATGTCCTCTATCCATTTGGTAAAATATTTGATTTTAGTGATGACAGAATGGTGTCATTGTGAAGAATGGGGGTTAATTCCACTAATAAGGTCTAGAACCCATTATGAGAAGGGCCAAAAATATATGGGTACGTAATGACTATGGCTAGGTGTGTGATGCAAATTGGCATGTTGTTAACACTTAACACACTTTTTAACATAATCATGATAGTCTTGGTTAAGGGTAGGATAGTAATATCCAAGTCAAAGGATGCTTTTAGCCATGATGAGGCCACTAAAGTGCCCCCATAGATCCCATCATACATTTTATTGATAGCATGAGAGGCTTCATGACTACCTGGGAAACAAAATAGGAGACCATCAAAGCCACATTTATAAATAATTCCCCCCATAATGGTATAATGTGATGTACTTTGGATAAACACTCTTAGATAATTCTTAGAAAGACCAAAAGGAATGATAGCAAGGTTAAGATAGTCAAAGGTTTGTTGATACTAAAGATCAGGTTGGGTCTCTTCCACACTGAAGATGGTGGAAGAATTTGGATTGACATAAGAAAGCTAGGTAAGTCTATTGATAATGATAGATATCCTAGAGTCAAAGGGTGTAGATGGGATTTGAGAAGTGAGAGAAATCATGGTGTCAACAAACTTGTTGGTAGACCATGGGGTGGATTGGATATGAAGGTTTTTGAATGATGCTAAGAGCTCATCAACTAGTTATTTATACTATTGCAAAACATCATTCTTACATTGGTAAGAGCCATTGATTTGATGACCACTAGTTGAGAGTCACTAAAGACGTTGATTATTTTGACTAGGGTTTCATAATCAGCCATATTGTTGGTACATTTGAAATCTAGATTGAAGGATAAAGGAAGAGGTTCACCATGAAGGGGGATAAGGAAAATGCCAGCTCCCCCACCACCTTGACATTTTGATCCATCAAAGAACATGGTCACTTAATAGGTGAATTATTCTTGAGAGAGGGTCATAATGGACTCATCGAGAAACTCAAGAGGAGGAGGTTGATTATCTGTTAATGGTACTTTGGATAATTGGTTGGCAATGAATTTCCATTTAATTGACTTATACTAAATAAAATCAAGGTCAAAATTAGTTAAAATCATGAGCTACTTGGCCATACATTGGTTTTGGTATGGCTTGGAGTGCATATACTTGAGTGGGTCAATATTGGTTATGACATAAGTTTTATGGTTGAGAAGGTAGTGGTAGAGTTTGGTCGCCACAAAGATGAAGGCTATGCAAAGCTTCTCAATATGAGTGTACTGAGTTTTATATTATACAAGTGTGTGGCTGATGTAGTAGATGACTTACTCTCTATGTTTTTCATCTCGATGTGCAGGAATTGCCCTTAGGGAGTGGTTGGTAGTAGAGATATATAGGTATAAATGTTGATCATCATTGGGAGGGGTGAGGATAGGTGGAGACAAAAAGTACTTTTTGAGTGAATTAAAGTCCTTTTGATAGTCACTATTCCAATTTAAAGAGACATCCTTCTTTAGGAGGTGATGGAAGGGTTGGTATTAATCTAAGAGTTGGGAGATAAAGTGACAAATGGATTGGATCTTCCCTTACAAGCTACAAAGTTGCGTGAGGTTGATTGGAGGAAGCATGTCAAGGATTTATTTGATTTTGGTAGGATCAACTTTGATTCCCTGAAGAGAAATGATAAATCTAAAGAGCTTTCTTGATAAGACCCCCAAAATTCACTTCTTTTGGTTAAGGTAGACATGGTAATGGATAAGGCGCTCAAAGATAATTTTGAGAACAACCAAATGATCCTTATGATATTTGGATTTCCCAAGAAGAGCATCCACATAGTCCTCAATAGTTTTATGGATAAAGTCATGGAATATGTAATTCATGACATGTTGATATGTTGCACCAACATTCTTTAGTCCAAAAGGCATGACCATATAGTGGAAGGTCCCCCATGGGGTGATAATATCAATTTTGTGCTGATCTTTAGTGGCAATTGGGATATGATTATAACTCAAGAATCTATCCATGAGAGATAACATCTCATGGTTGGCTGTAATATCAACTAGCTAGTCGATGCTTGGTAGAGGGAAGTCATATTTGGGGCTAGAAAGGTTGACGTCATGAAATTTGACACAAATTCATAGTCCCCCTATGGATTTGGTGATAGGTACAACATTTGAGACCCAATGGGGATAGTCAATGGGTTGAATAAAATTGATAGATAAGAGATACTGAATCTCTGCTTTGATAAGAAGGGCTATGCAAGGGTGCATTCATTGAATTTTCCACTTAACAGGCTTGACATCACATTTTGTGACTATGTTGTGGTTGGTAATTGCAGGTTCAATTCTTGGCATGTTGTTATAAGACTAAACATATGATATGTTACATTCTTAGAGGAAAGAGGGAAATTCTTGAAGTTCATAATTTAGTGATGGCCAATTTTGACAATGTGATGGTTGTTTAGAGTGCCCAAATTGATATCCATGGTGGATTTGTTCAACATGGTCGATGTCTTAGGTGGAAGAGATTTATGGATGGAATAATTTGGGGCACCAAGATAGGTGAGAATGGAACATCATCCTGACACTGAATGAATTTAATGGTAGGAGAGTCATTTCCTATCTTCTTAGGATGGGTCATAAGGATGGTTATGGTTACCTCTTCCTTTTAATAATTAAGGGGTTAAAGGCTGATCATGTTGATGAAAAACATTTAGGGGGATGATGTCATCCTCTTCACATTCAAGTGCAGAAAGAGTTGGTGAGGAAGGGTTGTCTTCCTCAATAGTGGTAGCGGTAGGTGGTTTGGTTTTATTTGTGAGTAGAATAAAGATGAGGTCATGTTTCTCATGAGGCTTTTTGGTCTTAATTGAAATCAACATGTGTGGGCCATGCTCATATTGTCCAAGACCAAATCCTTTCCAAGCATACCTATGGAGGTATGTCTTGGCAAAGTCCAAGTTGTCAAGATAGGAAAGTTAGAGGTGAATGGTTGAGGTGAAAAGGAGCTGGTAGAAGTGTCAAGTGGTTTGTCAAGTCCCCCATAGATGAAATGGGATTGATAATTTTAAGGTCCAAAGGGAATAATGGCCTTGATATTAGGGTCATACTTGGGTTGGTTACTAAGTTGTTCATACTCATGGGGCATAGGGAAAACATCAAGGGTTAAGAGGTGATATTACCCTAGTGAAATATGTTGGAATATGGATTTTAAAGGGTCTATGGTAGGATTTGGTCTAAGGGGATTGATGAACTAGTAGATGCTTCATTAGTAGAAGATAATATGACTTTATCATTTATGTTTGAGGATTTGTCTTTGGTTGATGAGGGTGTATTAGATGGAGGTAGGAGGACATCATGGGTTGATAAGTAATATTGCATGATGAAAAGGGACTTGGGTTATATTGTATAGTGACAACCTAACCTTCATGCTCAAATTTGATATAATGATCAAAGGTAGAGGGTACACAACTCATGGAGAAAATCCAAGGTTATCCAAGTAAAATGTTATACTGGAATTCAACTTCCACTATATATAAGAGTTTGGGGAGTGTGTCAGGTCCTAAATGGATATGAAGGATAATAGTTCTTAGATTAGTGGTCATGGTGTCATTAAAGGATCGAAGGATGGCTAAGGTTTTAGACATGAATTTTTTTGGTATATAGGGTTGATAATAGGCATGAGAGGAGATGATATTAACTATAGATCCCCCATCAATCATGATCCATTTGATGCGGGTCTGGTTGATGTAAGTAGTGATGAAAAGAGGGGGATCTAGATCATCATGGTGTATAGAAGGTATTTCTAAATCTTTGAAGGTGACAAGGTTAGAAACTTAGAAAGTGCCAACAAAGGATACCAGAGGTTGAGGGTCTTTAGGTTGGATCTCTATTGATTACAATGCCTCTATCTTTGCTTTGTGATGATGAGGTGAGTTAGAAATCATCTCATATAGGCTCATCTTTGCCAGGGTTTGGTGAAGTTGCTTGAGCACCACTCTCTTGATTGATTTAGAGCAGTTAGATTGAGAGGTACCTGAGGTTGATACCTTGGATTTGGATGAAGGTGAAGGTGATTAATTTTGACTTGGTTGGGAGGTGAATGATAGGTATGTCCATAGGATGGACACCTTAGCCTTCCCCTTATCCTTTTGATGTGCTCTTATGAACACATGAATAGGGGGAAGAGTTAGGGTAGGAGATTAGTTAGGTTTCACACACTCTAAGGTGAGGGTGAGGGAGTAGGTAGGTATTGGGTGGTGGTTGTTGGATTATTAGTGGGCTCATGGGAGGTTCTTATGTTAATAGATCATCCTCATCATAGAGCTGATGAATTATGGTTTGGAGAGCTTTGTAGTAATCTGTATCATGCTGAAGTGTCCTATGATAGAAGCATATTTGGTGGTCATTATACCAGATGGGTTTTGGACCTAGAGGATAAAATGGTCTGATAGGGGGTAAGGTTAAGCAAGAATCTTGTAGTAACCTTTGGAAAATAGTTGAGTAAGACTCAACTAAAGGTGGTGAGGGTTTATAGGTTCTAGCTTTGGTTGGTGACATGAAAGTCTTTTTGGAAATGAATTTAGTGATAGAAGGTTTGGTTAGGGTAGTGTTCATAGTTGATGGTTTTGGTTTTGGTAAGGTATGAGTTTATAAGTTAGAGGTTTCAGGGTAGGTAGTTTGGTTATTGATGGCTCAGTGAAGATGGGTATGTCAAAAAGTAAGAGTAATGGGGTAAATAAAAGTAGTGGTTGGGTTTTGGTTGAAATAGTTAGAATCTTAATCAAAGTATAAGGGTGAGGCACCAATATAGAGGGCAAGGTTGAGGGGGAAAAACCCTAGTGTTATAGCCTTTTACTAGTTTTACCTCCTTAGTTGATTTGGTTTGGTGCTTGGTTGGTGGGTTTGGTGAGGTTAGCTCTAGTTTCAAGGATGGATGATTAAGGATTTGCATAGGGAATATGAAAAGGGTTTTTGTTGGTTTGGTTTAAGTGATAGATAATTATTTGGTTTTTTGGGATTTGGTTTCTTTGGATGGTTGAGAGATGGTTGGGTTGGTAGAGGTGTTGATTGGTTGGGTTGATATGATAGTGGGTTAGATAATAGAAGTGGTGGGTTAGTCTATCAAAGAGGTGGTTGGAGGTTCCTATTTGTTGATGTAAGGGAGTCCTAATCATTTCCAAAAGGTGGATCTATTTGTGTCAAGTTTGAAGTCAAACTCCAATCTCTAAACTAGTCTAGAGAATGGTTTATAGACTGGTCTTATTCCCTAGGCAGTGGGCTTGAAAGATAAACCCATAGGTTAAGAAAGGGTTATGGTGACCTCATCCTTTTCCTCATAGGTTAAGGATTAAAGGTTTAGATGTATTGTTCCTCTATAGAAGGTGTAGATGTGGAGGTTTCTTCCTTAGGAATTATCTCTAAAGGGGAAGTGAATTGGTTATTGGCTGAGGGAGAAGGTAAAGTGGTGATGGTTGCTTGCTTAGGTATGTCAATTGAAGGAGGGGTTGATGATTCCACTACCTCAATAAGTGGAGGAGGGTAAGAGTTTATTTCCTTGGTTTAGGTGCTAAAAAGAAGATAAAGTAACTCCACTACCTCAATAAGTGGAGAGGGTGTTGAACAGGTAGATTGGGTGGTAGGTTCTTCAAAAATGAGCGTGTCAAGAACCATATTGATAGTATGGGCATCATGTGAACACTCATCTTTGTTTTTTTGTTTTTGGTAGGTGCATGATTGGGAAAAGGTTGTCTAAAAATGTTAAGGTATTTTTTTGTAAGTGCATTGGGGTTGTCTAAAAATGTCAAGGGATTTGTTTGTAAGTGCATTGGGGTTGTCTAACATAAACTCCCCCTTGTCAGTGAGGGTGTGGAAAATGTTTTTGATGGTATTACACCTACTAATGTCATGCCCCACTACTTGATGGAAATAAAATAGATGATTCTCATTATACCAACTAGGTATAGGATGATAAGAGTTAAATTATTGATAGGTTTTGATAGATGAAGTTGTATGATATTATCTTTTAAGAACTTCTCTAGGAACAAAGCATAAGAATCCCCAAGAAAATTAAATTACTTATGATTATTTTAGTTTTACTTTCTCATGTTTTTCTTTGAGGAGTTAAAAGAGTTTGGTTGATTGATATATGGTGGAGGAGTGGTCTTAAGGATAACTACATTCATAGTTCCCTTGCTTTTGGCATTGGTGTTGGTTTGGTTAGTTGGTTTAGAGGAGGAGGCTTCATTGGTTTTGTAGGTAGAGTTTTTGTTTTTCAATTTTAACTATCCTTCATCGATGGATCTATTTTTTAGATTACATGCCATGGTAAAAGCTTCATCAAAGGTTTAGAATCTCTGGACACAAAATATAGAAGAGATGTGTTTGTCACATGCCTAAGCAAAAATTTCTATCAATTCAGGTTGTGGTAAAGAGAAGGAAAGTTTATTGATTAGGCTATTCCAGTGGGCTACAAAATCAGCAATAGATTCATCATCAAATTGTTGGATAGAGTAAATGTCAATGATGGAGACTTTCTTAGAGATGTTTATTAAAAATTTATCCAAGAAAGTTTGGGCTAGCTAGGTGACAGAGAAGAGAGAGTTTTTGGTCATGACACTATACCAATCTAATGATGGACTGGATAGGGACATGGGGAAGGTATGAAGGAGGGAATCATTGTAGGTAATAAAATAACATGCATGCCTAAATGCCCTGAGGTATTTTTAGGGGTCTTCCTTAATTTCACATTTAGAAAACTTGGGAAGTTCCCACTAAGGAGGAAATGGTTTGATAGGGATAAATGGGTGAATGGGTTTTTTACAGATCTAATCATATGATAAGATGTTGTGATCACTAGAGATGGATGAATCTAAAGTAGTCATTTTATCCATGAAAATTTTCATTAGGTCCATTTGGGGTGGTGTACCTAAAATATTGTAAGGTGCATACTATTGTGGTGGTTGGGTGACATATTGATAATTGGTACGAAGTTGAGGAGCTACCATATATTGATACATAGACATAGGTAGTTGGGTAGATACCATGTAGGGGCAGGTGGATGTAGGTGGTTGGGTAGTGGGTAGAGGTATATTCCGTTATGGGTTAGGGATATAAACTAGGTTAGGTGTAATGGGTACTTATTGAGAGGTTAAGGAGGGTTAGGTAAGAGCTATTTTTGGGTTTGTAACTAAAGGAAAGGTGGTGACCTTTGTATTGATTGGTGGTAAGGTAGAAGGTATAAACACTATAAGATCCTTAAGTGGAGTAGTGACTAATAGATTAGGGATAGATGAAGGATGGTTGACAATGCTAGTAGTAGGTGCTCCCACGGTGAGGGGAGTATAGGTGGTTAATGGTTGGGTTACTCTTAGGGTAGAGGAGTTGTTGGTGGGGGTGAAAGGTGTAAGGGTCTTGGTTGGTTGGGTAGGTTGGTTTTCCACAGTAGTATCAAAGGGATTATAGGTGGATGAGGATTCTTGGGTGGTAAATGTTTGGGTGGTTACTGTGGAAATAGAGGGGTTCCCCATAAGGTGGGAGGGCATTACATAAGGTGGGTACATATGTGGAATCAAAGTAGGGTATGGTGAGGCATGGTGATGAGATAATGCTGAAGGGCCATAGGGTTGTTATATGTGAAGGTGACAGAGTTTGTATCTCCTTGGAAAACTACCTGAGGGAAAAAATAATTCCCAAAGGATGAGGAGAGTCTTTTGGTTTAGAGATGTACTCCATGGGTGAAGAGGTAGAAGAGGTCAATTGGCTTAGTGATGGGTTCTGTTCTGCTAGATTCTTTTGCTGTTGGCAAGTTAGAACCATACAAGATAAGGGAGAAAGAATACAAAAAAAATATCACCACTCAAACAAAGAGAGGACAAAAAATGAGGAAGGAAATCAAACACACACTAAAAAGTATGTTATGTCATATAGTCCCTTTTAGTCTCTCTTTTGGCTTATGCCTTAAGCTTTAAGAAGCATGTGATTGAAATTAGCTTATAGATCAGGTACTAGAAAATAAGTCTATGGTTGGTTTCAGGTTGTGTTTACGCTCTCAAAAGGATCTATATTGGAAATTAGTACATGTCTTGGTATTGTGGCTTACCCATTCACTTTATACACCATAATGATAAGGGTGTGATGTGTTTAACCAATATATACCAATTTCTAGAGTTTATACTCAACTAGAGAGCTGAGTTGGTTCTCCCCTTGGTAATGACCTCTAAGTAGATTGCCAAGAAAGGGTAAGGTGACTCCTAGGCGATGAAATTTGAGTTAGGCATTATGTCAAGTTGTTTTGATGTTTGATTGATGTAGGTAGTTTAGTTTAGTGCATGATACAAGTGATGCTATGATTAGATTACTTTGATTTAATTTAACTAAGTGAGATAAAATTTTAAGCAACCAATGTATGCAGTTGATTTTAAACCCAAAATAAATTTTAATTTTATTTATGAGCAAAAAATAGGGAAAAGAGCACCTAGATACAAATAAAATAAACCCAAGTAGAGACTTAGGGGTCCCACCGGGCACACCATAATGTTTCAAATAAATTTAGCTTATATTCTGAGAAGGGAAGAAGAAAGAAACTAGATATGAGTATGGTTTAAAAACCTATTTGGTTGTGCACATGTTGAATTAGATGATTGTGAAGAGATCCTTTTTAGATGCGTAGGAATGACCTACAAATAAGATAATACTAAATTAAATCATTGGTTAAATAGATAGTTGGGTGGATTGCCTAATGCTAGTTATATCTCGAAAGCAAGAGCTTCCTCAAGGGCTATTAATCTGCATGTTTTAAATAATTAAGTTTAGAAAATAGAAGATAAATTACTTACATCAATAATCAAAAGGTACTGAAATTGAGTACAAGAAATGCTTGATAAAGAAATTGACTAAAATGAATAATATAGAAAAAGTGGGTTAATACTAAGGCTAAATAAGTTGGATGTAGTTCAAAAAATAGGTTGGAAGTCTATGAACAGATAGATGAAAAGAATGTTGGATTTGGTTGAGGGTAGGTGGGTGAAAATAAATTGCTTTTATTTTCTACCATAGTGACCATTGATGGTTGGTGTGACCATTGGCAATTGGACATACTGTCGGTAGTTAGGATGATCATTGATGGTTACTATGTGTTGGGCTTGCTTGATAAGAGGTTAGATTGATGGCATCATATAAGGAAATTTTGGGAGATTGGTTTATGCTAGGCTGATTATGAAATGGAAACAAAATAATTGACATATTGAAAATAAATACTTATCTTGCTGGAGGTTAGTTGGATGAATGGTTGAGATGGTTGGCTCATTGACGGAGTCTGGCATGATTTTATAAGAGTAACGGTACTTGGATATTTTATAAAGGGTGGTGGTGAGTTGGCTCTCTAACATGGTGGTTGGATCACTAGATTTTTGGAAGAAGTGACCTGTAAAGAAAATCTATATGCAAAAGCTCTTGAAATCATGGATGGACCCTTTTTCACCTCTTATTCCTTTTTTATTATAGGTAAAGAAGGAGAGGTGCAACAAGATGTTTAACAAGAGGTGTAACTTGATATTTAATTTTAACTCACACATGTATTAGCTCACACATGAATTAGACATTCTAATTATAGAAAATCAAGTTGAAGTGAAGGGTTAGTTGAGCTAGTTTAGATGGTGGAACTTGATCATTAGTAGTCAGGGTGATCATCAATGATTAAAGTGATCATCGATGGTCGAGGGAGAATATAATGTTAGGTTAAAGGATGGGTTAAGTCATTAGGTCAAATTAAATAGAGTTAGGTAGGTTTTGGGTCAAATGGTCAAGGTTGGGCCCAAGGGGGTCTTGAGGTGGTTTAGGAGAATAACAACATTTAGAACATTTGTGTGCAGATTTATAGTGTCTATAAATGGGTAAAAAAAGTGGATGTATTTGGGTCAGATTGAAGTGGTCACCATGGAAAAAAACTATTTTTTAGTCTCATTTTCATAACTAGAAAATTATGAGAAAGCCTTAGGAGGAGGTCCATGGTACTTGGGAAAATCTTTCTTTTCCCTTAGGAAATGGAAGCCTAGGCTGAATCTGGATAGTGACACTCATGAAAATTCTAATGTGGATTACACTATGGGTACTCCCATTATAATTATAGGATGAGGTAATTTTCCTTGGAATTGCTTATGCTATTGGATAACTGATGTCCATCGACCCAGTTACTAAGTCAAAAATAAGGTTGGTCGAAGCTAGACTTAATGTCTATGTCCAAATGAATAAATCAGTCTTAAAAAGCATCCAAATTAACTATAAATTTGGGAAATGAAATAAAAAAATTATTTATAAAAGGGATGAGGTTATATATAAAGGATGCAATTCAGTATGACATGATGAAAGCTACTACCCAATTCTCAATAAGAAGCTAGAGAGGGAAGAGGATGTGATTCCAATTGAGTCTCAAAAGAATCCTTCAATCACCTTGATGGTTAAGGAAAATTTTTCCATATAACCTAGGGATTTGGGCTTGGAAAGAATATAGAATAACCCCTATGGGGATAAAAATATTTTAAAGAATGAAAAAAAGGTGAATCTCTCCTTCGATTCCTCAAGAAAGTGCTCAAAATTATCGATCTCAATTTCAAAAGAACTCTTGAAACTAACTATCCCTAAAGAGAAAGGTAAAAAGATTTATTGTAAGGGCATTGAGTCTATTCTAGACTCCCCACTTCTTAAGGTCAATGAATTATAAATGGTAAATTCATCATCAGGCTTACCTAGGATGCCCTGCATGACTCCTTCCCCTAAAAAGAAGAAGATAAGTAGTCCTCATCAACAAGGATTGTCTTTGAGCCATATTTTTTACAACAACATTAATGATCCCCTGGAAGATAGTAATAACCCTAAAGTTATTAAGGGAACTCCTCTACTTCATGAGGAGAACTAGATTGAGATAAAAATGTTAAACAAATAAAGGAAAAAAGTGGCTCCTGTTGTCTCTATAAGACGCAGGAAAGTAGAAAAAAATAAGGATAAAGCCCTAAAATCTAGCAAAGGAAAATATCAGGGATCGTAGAGGATTTTGAGATAGTCCAAACTTATTTAGGCCTTATGAAAACTATGTTTAAGGAGAGGGGCCCTTTCATACCTATAAGTTCTATAAGGATTTTTTTGGACTCTAAGTCTTCCAAATTTGTTAATGTCACTAATTTCATTGAGGGATTCATGTGTAACATCGACATTTTGGGCAATGATTGGAATTTTGGATCAAGAAGTAACTTACACCTACTTGTAGATCTAAGATGTATCCTTGGTTATTACTATTGGTGCATTAAATACTTCCCTTTTATACATGTTACAATTTTTAATGATAGGAGAAAATTTCCCTTCAAAAAATTTTGTTGGATAGATCATTTATTACCCTACCCATGCAGGAGAAAATTCAAACACTCACTGATAACTTTAACTATTGTTAATTCTTAGAGTCAAGATTAATTCTTAGAAGAGTCAAATACTACTTTAGAAATGGAAGAACCCATAAAAGGTGATTGAGCGATTCTGACCATCAAATACATTTGAAAGAATCCAATTTTGTATGTTCTTGACAAAGTTTTAGAATAAGCTAAAGAAAAGTATGGCACTCATTGGTTGGAAAATTTGTGGGAAAAAGACATGGCATTGAAGTAGTCTAAAATTGGACAAAAAAGAAGTGGATGGGGATTGAAGGAGTTAAATTTTTTTCTCTTTCTAACCACTATTTGTTGTTCTTTTTTTCTCATATAAAATATTACACAATAATCTTTAATGAAGGACCATGGTTGATGGGAAAGGCATTTCTCATGCTTCAATACTAAAAGTTCAACTAATCCTACTTGAATATCAAAATTAATTAGATACCTCTATGGGTAGAACTCTCTAGCCTCCCTCTCACATTCTGGATGGATTAGATCCTGAAAAGCATTGCAGAATGTTTTGGTGCACTCTGTTGACCCCACTACCTGTTCTCGTACAAGGCTGATCTCAACTAGACTTGTGTGCTTGTTATTCTGGACCAAACTCTTCCTAAATCCATTAAGTTAAGATCCATTTATGGATATTAGAACCAATAAATTATGTTTGATAGGGATAAAGAAATTTGATCAAATTGTAAAAAATTTAGTCATCTTATGAAGTCATGCACAGAGATCCATGGACGTTCGAATTCCACCCTTAAACTAAAGAATTATAATGATTCTCAAGGGCCCTAAAAGTATAATGGGGAAGTTATGGATCTTCCTCCTCATGAGATCTTTAGAAATTTCATGAATCATGATGAGTTGTAGCACATTTTAAGCTAGAACAATCTATGGATCCTAACATAATTGGTTTTATCTTTTGAAATTTTTGGTTTTTGGATCCCCTTTTTTCTTCTTGATAGTTGAACTAGGTTTGGGTCCCTTTTGTGCTTGGCTACTCCCCTCACTCTTTTGATCTTATAAAGGTTTTTTAGTTTGGTTGGGCCTTTCCTATTTGAATTTATTGGTTCTTATGGATGCTTGACTTGGGTTTCTTTCTAACTCTTGATTGGCTTTGTTAGCCAATTTTCACTCTTTTTGGGGGAGACCCAGGGCTACCTTTCTATCTAGTCTGGATTCCACACCAGTCAAAGGTGGGATTATATTAATAAGAATACAATAAAATAAAAAACTAAAAAAATATAAAAATAAAAATAATATTTAGTATTTTAAATACCTAAAAAATAAAAATCAATAAAAAAATATTTCATAAATTATTTAAAATTAGAAGAAAAACTAACATAAAAAATAAAAGTTAATCTAAAATTAAATTTTATATAATAAAAAAACTAAGAAATAGAAAACTAATATATATATATATATATATATATATATATATATATATATATATATATATATATATAACCTAAAATTAAAGATATAAAAATAAAAATAAATAAGGTATATTTCATGAATGAATTAGCAGTAAAAAATAAAAATAAAAATAACAAGAGGATATTTTAATGAAAATTTTGAGAAAATTTGGAGAGGAGAACACAAATCATGGCATGAAAAGAAATATGGAAGGGAAGAAGCAAGGGAGTGGAAATAATGAGATAAAAAGCAAAAAGAAGATAAGTAAAAGCACCAAGATTGTGGAAATAAGGAAGCATGTGAGAAACAATAATGATGATAACAATGGTGGTAATGCATTTATAATTATTTTGATAATATTTTTTAATATGAAACATAAAACCCTAAGTTATGGGTATTTAATTATTTTAATAATGGGATTTTAAAAAGTGGGAAATATAAAACCCTATTTTTGTTTTTGAAAAAGAAATGTGTTGTAGCTATGCTATCAACAATCAAATTGGTAATGATTATTATTTAATTCAATTCTTATATAATTCTTGTATAAATACCTTATGTTATATCATATGCTAGAGTGAGTGGGTTGCAGATTGATAGAAAATGTATACCTTCCATCTACTTGCATCAATGAACTTTGTGTAGTATATGAACCAAAATTCAACCGTCGGGTTATTTTACTATATGGTTTTTTCATAGGAAGTCAAACCAATCAATTTAGTGTGATTTAATATGACTTATAAGATGTGGATGAAATACAAGCTTCAATAGATACGTTTTCTAATCTAACCTCTTGGAATCAAATGTTTGATTATTAATACCTAAAATAATCTCCACATATTTGTTAGGGCATGCCACCTTTTTTACATATATAGAGATATTGTATTAATTAAAAATACAAACATTATAAAGAAACCTATGATTAAAAGGATGAGTAGGTCTCTTTTAAATAAAATTTTGATGCATTTCACTTCCAACTATGTTGTCATTTCATTCTCAGTCAAAACTAACAGTTGTGAACCCTCCAGAAGGATTTTTTGGAAAGATATTATTTCATTCTTAGCATTCTAAAAAACATATCCCTGAGAAGTGTGAATACTTCATAAGGAGAATGTTTTTTTTATATCCACTTTTTGAATGTCTAAAGTTGTTTGTATCTCAATTTTGACCAATTATTTGTTAAGACAGGATGAAACACATGATTTAATATAGGGATTTTCTATTAAATACCCCTTGGAATCAAATTTTTCATTATCAATACCTAAAACAATCTCCACCCATTTTTTAGAACATGTCACCTTTTTAAACATATATAGAGGCTATTTCATTAATTACTAGCTTACATATATATTAATGAAACCTTGGATTTAATGAATGACTACATCTCTTTTAAAGATATTTTTGATGCATTTCACTTCCAACAGTATTGTGATTTCATTCTTAGCCAAAATAAATAGACCTAAACCCTTTATTTTTTTTGTAAATATGTCATTTCATTCTTAGCATTCTCACAAACTATGCTTAAACATTGTGAATAACTCACAAGGAGTTTTCTCTCTCTTTCCACTCTTTAAGTGTCTGAAGTTGTTTGCATATCAATGTTCAACAATTATTTATATAATCATTCACTTCAATGTTTAAAAAAAGATATAGATGCATGAAACTTTAGTCTTAATGTGACTTTATTACCAAACTACATATATGAATAATATAAGATAATGGAGGAACAATAAGATACTTCACATCTTCAGGCACTATAATCATTCCAATTTAACTAACCAACAATAGAAAAAACATAATCTAACATTTAAGTTAGATTATTTTCAATAACTAAGAAATTTAGTTGTAATTTGAAGTTCATGCATTCAAGCATCCATACCAAACCCTTATCACTCTCCAAATAATCATGCTAGTTTAGTAGAGAAAAAATGAGGAGACTAAAACATGAGTTTTAAAATATTCCCTTAAATATATTTATATAATTTTGAGAGGGATTATAAATATATTTATAAAATTTTGAGAGGGATTATAAATATATTTATACAATTTTGAGAGGGAGTAATATAGTTGGGTTGATGGGGAATGCACTAGGAGCAAGCTCCCACTAATTTTTATTTTAAGACATTAACTACAAAGGTTATCTACAAAACCTTTCAAAATAAGATTAAAAAAATTATTTTAGGATAATGGACCTTTACCCTTAATAAGATAATATTATCATGGGGTCAAATCATCATATTTTATTCCACCGGGTGGCTAAAAAATAATTAAAAAATAAATCCCAAAAGTTACCTTTTTTTATAATTTAATATTTTTGTTGATGTTAAGAATTATTAGAATAACAACATTCTAATACAAAAAGAAGTGAGCTTTCATAACAAGTTAAATTTATAATACCACACCTTGAAAATGTAATCTATGCATGCTTTCTAAAAAGAAAAACACACTTTTTCTTTTTTCTTTTTAGCATGTCAAATAATTTTGTATGCAGTTCTACCTACTAACCATGCTTTCTAAAATAAGCTAACATACATGATGTATGCACTTGATATTTGATGATAGTTTCTAAAAAGGACTAAGTATCAGGATATTTGATTAGGAAATGGACTATAACTTTTTAATAATGGATTTTAATAATCCAAAAAAGGGAACTAATAATCTTTATTGCATGAAAAATTTCCCTTCCACTCCTAACTCACCCTCCTTTTTCAATGCAATCACAAGTGACTCGTTTAACATCCAAACATTCTTTTTTTTATATATCTTATAAATATTTCATCTCTTTGTTTATAGAGATAATTTACATGTTTCCTTTATTATCTTTTTAATGGGATTAAAGCCTAAATTTCACCAACCAATCTGCCACTCGATTTCCTTTTTTCAGGGTATAATTCAATTTCATTCTCTCAAAATAGTTTTGAAGTTTTTTGCTTCTTCAATTATCCATTTAATTCTCTAATTTAGGTTTTATTTTTTATCCTTGGATTTGATGACTATGAAAAAATATCCTTCTATAGTGATGTACTTAATGTTTTCTTATAAAGCCAAATTCATCCCTAGAATAAGGCCCTCAACTTCCACTATGTTATTTGTTTTAATTCTAATATTGACAACTTTATTCACTATCATTTGACACTTGTGATCTCTTATAATTCCCTAGTTCTTGACTCCCACATGTTGTGTTTTGATGCCCCATCAAAATTCACTTTAAAACACCCTTGTTCTAGAGGTGACCATTTAACATTTTTCCTTATCAATTATTTTTTCTATTTGTTGCTTGGTTTCATAATTTCATAGAACCTTTAGACCATTCCCTATATATTATTTAGATGTTTGGAGGATTTTAATTTCTTTTGCACTGACTTGTTTATTTTTAAACTAATTTGAAGAGAGGTAAATCTGAATAATATAACCTTCTAGTTCCATCCAAACTTTCTTTGGGGGTTTGTGCCTACCATTGTTCTCAAATATTATAGCATTTAATTCAATCCAAACTTTCCAAGTTAGAAGTCTTGGTATCATTTACCACATGTCTTTTAAAATGTTTAGCTTCTTATTACACTGCTATTATCTAAGGTGATATATGAGATTATTATTTAGAGTCCAACTTAGGTTATACATTACAATGAAGAATAAGGTGATCAACACTCTCTCTGTTGCTATAACATAAAACACAATGTGATGGTCTTTTGAATCCTTTATTTTTTAAATTTTCTCATGTTAAAATCTTCCCATGTGTGGCCATTCACAAAAAATATTTTGCCTTCGGCCATGCTTTTGATCTCCAAATTTAGTTCCATAAAGATTTTTTGAAGGCACTAAGATGAGTTTCCATCAGAGCTTCATATCCTTATTTCATTAAGTATACCCTTATGCCATTTTTATTCCAATTTAAAGAGTCTTTTTTTGAGATTGAGGGAACCCAAAAGCCTTGAAATATTCCATTTAAAGTCTTTTGGGGTTCATTCTATGTTCTGTCAAAATTTTGGAAAGTTTTCCAAGTGAAGGTTTTAGGGTCTTACTTTGTGTTTTTGATCTAATACTCTTTCAATTTATGTCCCCATTGCCTTATACTTTCTTCTCTAATGCCATCAAAACTTGGTTCCTATCTTAGGTGCTTTAGGGTAATCCACATGTCCTCTCAAAAGTTTGTTGTTTTCCTATTTTACACTTGTTGGAATATAGCTTTTAGAATAATCCCTCTTAATTCCTTTATGCTATTCCAAATAGCTGATCCAAGAGGGAGTTATTTCACTATGAAGATTCTTTTTGGTTTCCTTTAATTGAGGTATTTATCTCTTACTAATTTTAATCATCTAAAAATGTCACTTGAGTGCCATTAATGTTAATTGAGACCACCCATTCCTAGCTTAGCCTACACCTATCTTAGGGCCTATTTAGACACTTATCTAGCTTTCATGCATGCCATATACATCCCTAGACATCTCAAAATCACTACCATACCCTTATTTAGGCATTTAAGCCCCTAGTGCCTCAAGTTATACCACATGGACACTAGTGCCATACATGGACACTAGCACCACAACATTATTGTCCTATTTGGGTATTATCATCCCTTTTCCTCTTTTTAGCTCCAATAGATATATTTTAATTCCTAAGACACTTAGGGTCAGCCTAGACCTATTTCAAATCACACAAAAACACCCAATAAATATATATGCATGAATTTTATCCCTTTATCCACTAGATGGAAATAAAATGTAAATACACACAAACAAACTTAGAACAAGTTTTACACAATCAAGGTTATTAATCCCTATTTTGTCCTACTTCTACATACATTCATCTATAATCTTACTAAGCTCAAAATACTTAGATTTATAGTATCAAACCTCACTCAAAGCACTCAAACCAGAATTTATACTATCTTCACTTTCACTTACAACAAAACTTAGGTGGGGAGAACTACATTGGTCTTGATCCTTCCTCATAGTATTGGTATGTAGGTAACTCTCATCACAACAAGGTGTTGAAGATGTCTAGCCTACCTAACTAACACTACACATTTACTACTTGTTCCAAACTAAATGATCTAATCACATGGAGTTTTAGGGGTTACATATAAAAATAAGTTATAATAGGTCATAAATTGTGAGGCAGGGTTTATCCACATAAGAATAGGCTTGATAGACTCAGACACAAGTACTCTCAGAAGCTCAAATTAGTTCCTACACAAAGGACACTAATGCCATAAGTGGACAATAACACCAAAACATTACTATCTAAGGTAGGGAACTATTATATAATAGGGTTATTGACATATAGATCCTATTTATGACACTTAGATCAAATATTGTACCATTTTTAACCTCTAGATCCTTCATCTTATGAATTTTCTAGTTAAATATTCATTTATCTCCTTCATTATAATTAATATAAATATTAGTTTAACTTAGTTCTTTCACAAACTAGTGGCTATGTTTATTTCATATTTTATACCTTGATTTACTATACTCAGACCCTTTAACAACCTAGGGATTACACTCCATAAACCCTAAAAATTTAATTCATTTGGTGGACCTAACTTACTTCAAATACTACCCAAACCCTATCTTGAGATGCTACCAGGGTTTATACCCTTATTTTTCCTATTTCCATTGGTTGTGTTAGGATTTTCAAATTTTATATATTCTATTTTAGTATCACTATTTAATTTTATTTCTTATATGTCATCTTAAAAATTTATATCTCTTCCTTTAATAATAAGTGCTAGGCTTAGTGGCAATCCTATTAAACATACTCAAATTCCTTCCACTTGAGCTTATACAATGGACAAGGGACCAATTACAACCCCCATTATAATATTTCACACCCTGATTATGTGGTTTTTAATGATAATGCATTTGAATATGAACAATACAATCAAGGATAAAATGATACACAAGATGGGAATCAGACAATCTCCCCCACTTAAAAATGAAAATATTATAGTCAATAAGGATGATATTTTATAGAGTTTTAAAGATATACTTAAGGAACAACCTCATGATCATGCATATATTATGAAAACCATAATATAAATAAATAACAAATAAAATAATGGTAAATCTTCTACTCCCACATATAATAATATTGTTACACCTAATTTGGGGATAACTTAGCTTATACACAAAACTATTTTAACTCAAAAACATTCAAAAATAGAAACACCTTTGATGGTTATTTAATCCTCTCCATATGTACAATCCCTTATGCATGAGATCCATGATTTATAGGCCAAAGTGTTACATCTTTATTAGAGTACTACTAGGCCATCACATGCCTTAAATTTTCATGTTATTTTACATACACTTTTGGCATAACACATAGCAACTAACCCTTTTCCATCTAGATTTGTGTCACTTAAGCTTACTTTGTATGATGGTAAGGGTGACCCATAGCACCATATATGAGTCTTCCATGTAACATGTATATACTATGTGTCCAATTATTGGCTCCTTACTAAGTTATTCCCATGTATTCTAAAGGACTATGCCTTACAGTGGTTCTATGATAATCCAAATCGGTCCATGAGTCCATTGGTAGATATGTTTTTTGCACACTTTTCTATCAACATTAGTGATAAGGTTTCATATGCTCATGTGGTTCAACTTAAGAAAAAATCTAATGAGCTTATAGAAAAATATGTCTTGTGATATAAAACTACTAGAAAATATGACTATCCCCATGGTAGATAGAGAGATCCAAGACATATTCAAACAAAGTCTACTACTAGAATTGCATGAGGCTATATTATTCAATAAATTTCTAACATTAATAGATTTATGCCACACAATGAAAGATAGGGAAGTCAAGATTCTCTCTATGGGAAAAATAAAGTACATAATTGGATTAGATTCAACTAATAAAAGTTTTAATAAGACTCAATATAAGGAGAAACCCAGTGAAAATAAGAATGATCAAAAGGCCATAGTTAATGCATCTTCAAAGCTACCTCCTCACTTGGTTTTATCAACTCCTCCATGGAGATTTTTTACAAATCTTCCAGAATCACCAGCACGTGTTTTACAATAGCTCTTAGAATACAATTTCATATCTCTCCCTCCCATCAAAGAGGTTGATATGACTAGGAATCTTCTAAAGAACTATGATTCCAATGCATTATGTGACTATCACAGGGCACCAAGCCATATTACAAATAGATGAATCTATCTGAGATATAAGATACAAGACTTGATAGGGGCTAATATCATTTATGTTAGCACACCTATAGAGGCACCTAAAGTTCAACCAATGGAAGCTAACGCATTGAAAAAAATTTCAAATCCATTTCCAAAACATACAACTAATGAGGTAGGAGGCATTTTAGGTGTTCACTACACATATTAGGGACATCCACCACTAGTAACCTATCATACTACTAAAAATGATACTCACTGTCTACAAAATATCATTGGGGTATATCATACTATAATACCCACTATACCTCTCATCACTTTATCAGAGTAAGAGATTGTCAATGATGATTCATATTTATATTCACTCTTTGTATGAGCCTACATTGATCATCATCATATTTAGAGTGTCATGGTTGATAATGGATCAAGTGTCAACATGTGTACCTTTAAAATTATATAACATTTGGGATATTTAAAGAAGGACATTTATATGATGAATATAATTATTCATGGTTTTAGTGGCCACATTCAGATCTCCATTAAGGAGATTGTACTCCCATTATAGGTTGGGCTAGCACATACAGACACAAGATTCTTAGTCATACCTAGTGTAGGAACATTTGACATGTTATTGGGTAAGCCATGGATATAATAACTTTGAGCCATTCCATTCACTGGACATAGATGCCTAAAGTATATACATGCTAATTATGTGGTTACAATTAAGGGCCTTCCATATGAGTATCTTTTACCTTTCCCATAGGCAATTACATGGTATCCACTAGTTAATGTTTTAAGTATAGTTTCTATTTGTATGCTATAGATTTTAGTTGAGTTGCCATTGTAGGTGAGGTATACTTATAAAATGTTACCATGAACTCATACTCTCCCATAAATACCCTTACTAGAGATACCACTATGTCAAAGACATGGTATAGATTCTAGAGAGCCTATCTCTACCCATTTCATTCAGAGATCAGTGTTATTGATTTCCCAAATTTCTCATCATAGAGCATCCATGTTGGCTACAACATCATCTACTAGATGAGTCCCTAAGATCCCTAAAAATCATAGGCTAGTTTATCTAGCTTCACAAATTTAGAACATAATTTACAGGCTAGTTTAGTTAACTTATTAGATTCCTAGCCATATTCCATAGGTAGTGTCAGCTACATATGACTCAACACATTTGGTTCTTAGACCAAAAATACCTTTTCACACAACACACATGATCATTCTTCATTTTTTTTACATATGACACCTTGATAATGAGTCTCTTATGAGACTCATTGGTTAGTATGTTCCTCTCTACTTATACATAGTTTCATTCACTCTTGCTCCTTGTATATAGTTTCATTTTCATGTTGATTGTACATAGATTATACTCTATAAATTAAAAAAACAATATAATATGTTCAAAATATAAAAATCATTCAAATATTAGCTCAAAAAATACAAATTATAGATCGTATACATTTCCATGTTTATAATTCTTATACTTTTTAGGTATGACACATGCTAGCTATCTTAGTATAGTTAGTTTTATCATACATACATGCTTCACTTATTTTTGTTGAGTGTTTGTATATACTTATAGTACCTATGTCCACCACATAGATACCAATTTGATACTATCTACCCATTGAGGGCACATACATAGATACATAGATTCCTTATTTGATACATTCACCCATTAGGGGACATCTTATACATAGTTTGGATTACCTGGTTACTTCTATACTCTATATCACATATTTAACATTGTTTTATATTGATATTCATCATCCTCACTACTCATATTTTTTGATGACTATACTCCTCTAGACTCATTTTATGTACATCCTTGCTCTTATACCGATTTGTACCACATGTTCGTGAATACTTTCATTTCTAGCTTTATTAGTTTAGACTTGATTATGTCTCTATGTTTATACATCTATTCAAGGGCATTTGAATATGCCATTATTATATGGCTCTGCATCACCTCATTTTATTGTATGTATGCTTTGGACATGTGACCATGTCCTTGTGTGTGCTTTCTTGATTGTGTATATGGACATTTGAACATTTCCTTCCATGTGGATCTAAGCCAAACTTGATTTCTCTTTACATATGTAGACATTTGAATATGTCCTTTTATATATTTCTTTCTCATATTTAGTGACATGTGCCCATGTCTCTTGTATTGTGTCCCCTTGACCTACTTTGTGTGCATCATGTGTGTTGTATGTATAGTTTCATATATGTATCATAGCCATGACACTTGTCTCTTTCTTGTTACACACTCTAGTTTTATATGTCATGAGGGACCTCATGCATCTCCCCTTACTCCTTGGATGCCATGATGGGCATCATGCCCCATCCCCCTAGGTAGTTAGTTTATTACTTAGATTTGTTATTCATACACATGCTTACATTATTATATTTATCTTGATAGCCTTGTGAATGCTATATCTAACATACATCTTATATTACTAACTCATTCTCAAATTATCTTACATAATAATGTCATATGTACACATTATATTGGTTTATTATGTAGATATCATATATGCTAAGGCTAATACATATAATGTAGATATTTTATTTTGAGGATAATTATTGCATAGGTTCAACAACTCCGATTAAAAGAGGGGGAATTTATAGAGGGTTATCATAAATGTTAAGCCATCCAAATGCACTCAAAGTATAGCTTACAACATGTAAGCACAAAATATAAAGCTCAATTTCAGAAAAAAACATAGTGGAAAATAGTCATATAGAGATCATGGTCAATTTGGTATAAAAACAATACAATTAGAAACTAACACCAAAAGTGGACACTAACACCACAATGATACTATCCAAGGTATGGCACTATTTTCTAGTAGACGTAGAAGTAGAAAAATCAAGATTTGTCAGAAAGGCACAATAGTTACAATCTAGGTTTGCATAGATTTAATTACATATTATCAATTTTTACTTAGTTTTATTCAATTATGCACAAAATCACACCAGTTTTCTTAGATTTGGGGCATCATGTGTGGCATGATCACTTTCATTTCAGTTTTAGATACTCAAATACATATTATTACAACTCAATCTAGAATCATATACTCAGATACTAAATTTTTAGGCATGTACATAACACATTATTTCTATATGCTCACTTATGCACTGGTTGATAAGATGGAATGGAAAAATACATGTCATATCTAAATTATACAAATAGAAACCATGTTCCAATTAATAAACTTTATTGATGCCTTACTCCATCTGCAATGGTTGGTATTAACACATAGTCCCTAAATTATATATCTCAGTGCCTGAGAGGCCCCTAGGCTAATTTTAATTCCAAAGTTCCCAAATGGATGTAAATCTATTATATATAATTTCAATTAAAATCATATAAATTTAGTTGCATTGCATAACTCAGTTATAGATGCATCTAATACACATGTCTAGGCAATGATGGAATCATATTCCACTTAAATTATTGAGCCACCTACATAAGAGGGTTGGACAAGCCATCAGTGTAATCTAAGCTATTCATAGGTCATGATCTACTAAGCAAGAGTGGGAAACAATGGAGTCAATCCAAATTGAGTTACTGATCCAACCACACCTATGGATTGAGCAAGCCATCAACTCAATCCAAGCTATTCATTGATTGATCACTATATACATGCACACACACATGATGTCACTAGGTTTTTGCATCAGTTCATGTACCCAGTGAGGTGTATTCATTCCTTTCCTCACTCTTATCTCTTTACTCAGTTTTGTCTTTAATTTTGATATCTCTTAAGTAAGGACTAATCTATGCATGTTTCATGTACAATACAAGTAATGGAGCACACTTCACATACTTAGATCCAAATTAACAGACCTTACCTCATGGGTAAGTCTAGGTACATTTTTTTTTCTTTATCCTAGACATTTTACTTTGATACATTTGTATAATAAATGGGGGGAAAATGTAATCATCTGAAAATTTCACTTGACTACTAAGAGTGTTACTTGAGACCACCCATTCTTATCTTATCCCTAGACATATCTTAAGGCCTATTTAGACACGTATACAACATTTGTACATGCCACACACATCTCTAGATATCTCAAAATTAGTCCCAAACCCTTAGGCATCCAAGCCCCTAGTGCCTCAAGTTATGCCACTTGGAAACTAGTGCCATAATACTATTTTCCTATTTGGGTGCTATTGTCCTTTTCTCTCTTTTTATCTCCAATAAATGTCTTTTCAATTCCTAAGACACCTAGGGTTAGCCTAGACCTATTTAAGACCACACACAAGCACTAGATCAATATATATGCATAATTTTATCCATTTATCCACTAAATGGAAATGAGATGCAAATACACATAAATAAACTCAGAAAAAGTTGTGTATAATTAAGGTTATTAATCCTTATTCTACCCTACTTATGCATACAATCATCTATAACCTTCCTAAGCTTAGAATAATCAAATTTATAGTATTCGGACTCACTCAAAGCACTCAAACAAAAATTAATACAAGATTCACTTGTACTTATACCAATGCTTATGTGGGGAGAACTACATCAGGCTTGATCCCTCCTTAGAGTATTGGTATGTAGGCAACTCTTATCACAATGAAGTGTTGCGGATTTATACCCTACCCAACTAAAAATACATGTTTACTAATTGTGATAAATAAAATGCCCTAATCACATGAAGATATAGGTTTTGTATACAAAAATTAGTCATAATATGTCATAAATAATAAGGCAATGTTTGTCCAATAGGAATAGGCTTGATAGACTCAGACACAGGTGTTCCCAGAAGCTTAGATCAATTCCTGCACAGAGGACACTAGTGCTATAAGTGGATACTAGTGTCAGAATGCTACTATATAGGTTAGGGAAATATTGATTAGGAGATTTTTTAACTCTTGGATCCTATTTGTGACACTTAGACTAACTCATGTACTAGTTTTTAGCCTCATATCCTTTGTCTTAGGTAATTTCTAGCTAAGTATTCTTTTGTCTCCTTCATTAGTATTATTAGAAATATCAATTTAGCTCAATTATTTGACAAATAAATGGTTGTATTTATTACATATTTTATACATTTATTTACTATACTCAAACCCTTTAACAACATAGGGTTTAAACTCCATAAAACCTAAAAATTTAATTCAGTAATCCACTCCATCTTGCTAAGGGATTGGATCCCATTATCCAAAATAGTTTAGCCACAAGGGACAAGTTTAACTTTTTAGGTTCCTTATTCCATCACTCCCTATGTGATTGGTTTACATATTTTGTCCTAGGTAAGGAGAGGTAGATTAACCTTGTACCTTGTTCCTTGCTAGAGAAATTTTCTAAGAATTTTATTCATCTTGCTCAAAATTCTTAAAGGGGCCTTCAAGTGAGAGAACCAATATATATCTATAGCTTGTAACACCATCTTTATGAGAATCATAAGTCCTACATGTTTCAAATGTTTACCTTTATATCCACTTATCTTACTCTACATATTTTTAGTGATTTTATTCAAAAGCTTATTCTTTCCATTTTCATTGAAGAGTGAGAAGCCTAGATAGTTATTTGGGAGAGATGCCTTTTAAAATCCCAAGATATTTTTAAGGAAATATTAAGGATTAGGAGAAACATTGATAAAGAAGCTATTGGATTTGATTTTGTTTATTGATTTACATGACACTTTTTCATAGCTTCTCAATATATCTCTTATTTATTTTACCTCTTGCAAAGTTGGGAGAGTGAAAAACAATGTATTTTCCACAAATTGGAGATGAGAGTAGGTGGTTTCTCGAGTTGTCACTTGGATCCTTTTAATATTATTTTCATATTTTAGGGACTTTATAAATATTCTTATTTCCTCTTCCATTGGGATGAAGAGATAGGGGGAGACGTGATCACCTTGTTTGAGCCCCCTTGAGGATGAAAAATACCTTTCTATGGATCTATTAATCATCATTGAAAACTTTAAGGAGTAATAAATCTAAATCCATCTTCTCCATTCTGGACTAAACTTGAAATTTTGGATCATTCCATCCTTTAAGGACCAATTCACTTTATCATAGGTCTTAGAGATTTCCAATTTATCAACATTCCTTGTCTCTTTTTTGATGTGAAATATGTTTTTGACTATGAGATTATTCCATCTTTTTAGGGTGTTTTTTACCTCTTTAAGTTTTTGAGAGAATAGATACATCTTAATCCCATATATGTTATTCAGGTATTTATATTGTTGGGTCATAAAATCATCTATGTTTGGATGCTCCAAACATATTTTACCAAACCTCAATGGATCTCTAAGTGGATGCTCATCTTATAAAAGATGAAGGGCCATCAACCAATGATTAGATCTTGATGTTTTGATCACCTTAGTTTCTAGGATGTTATTATCCTCAATCCAATTTCTTAAGACCAAAAATCTATCAAGTATTTCTAGGATAAGTTTATTTCCCAACCTTAAGTTAGTCTAAGTAATCCACCCTCATTTAGTTTTAAGATCATATAATTCTACCTTGTCCACAAAGTTATGGAAATTCAGGCAGTTCTCATATCCCACCTTCCCTTCCTTCTTCTTCTTCGAGGCATCCATTCTTGATTTGATTTTGGCCTTCATCTACTCTTAGGCTAGTTATCTTTCTTCCTTATTTTGGGAACCATATATGTTTACCAAAAAAAAAATCTATTCTCAACGAAACTAATTTGAAAATAAGATATTGTTTGTAAATCCAAAAAATTACTTAATAGACTTTGAATTTTTTGGAAAAATATGGATACAATATGTCTTTGTATATATAAGACAAAACACACATCTTATTAATTTCAACCAACTATACTCAAGCTTATTGGGAGGGAGATTAGGAATGTATGTAGCCTCTTTACACCAAAAGTGAGACACACTATTTTGATTTGAACCCATGATGATAGGTTAATGGTGAAGTATATTATTATTTCATAATTATGAAGTGAGGCAAGGTAGACCTACTATAAGTGTGGTCTAATGCACTCAAGGATTATCATTTAGTTGAAGAGGTTTTTGGGACCTAAAAATCTATTAAAATATGAACTACCATCCATATTCTCATTGTAACTTCTAGATACTAAAATATAAATTTTGAAAATTGGAAATGGCAATATTGACCTAGACTTATTCTACATAACTTGTGCATATCCAAATAACTATTATTCACCAATCCCACATGCTCATATGTTATTTATGAGCTCAATTAATTCTCAGTCACTATCAACCACCTACATAAACATTTTAGTTTATGTTAAATTAATAAACTATCCTACTTAGACATTTTTATATTGCAACATTTACATTCTTATCTCTTATATAGTAACATAATACTCAGATAAAAACATCAACATTATCATCCTAAAGATTATGTTACCATATTTCACCTAGAAATTATTATTTTTCAAAATCAAATCATTTCCTTAGGTTAATCTATTCACCTAGCATGTTAGTGGCATGGGAAATTACCCTATTGAATGTGTATAAATATAAATAAAGGTCAAGCTTATTCACTATATTGAATTCTCAATTACTTATCAAATATAATATTGCACATTGAGTCAATTACTATAAGTAGTTGATGAGACCCAAAAATGGTCTCATTTGCCTATGTAATCCTTTCCAAAATAGTTATTTTTTGTCATAGTTATCATTCTTAATACTAATAATATACTCATGCATATGTAATGTAATATATATGTATACAAAGTAAATATTGAGTTTAATATGCTATTTCTAAGTTTCCTAATGTAGTTTAATGGTTTCATAATGGTTTGATATCTTCATGGATAAATTGGAATGAAAAAGATACTTTCTTGTTATGTTTAAAATCCCATAGCTATTCTGGTAGATACACTCATAGCCTTTGGTTGGATGGAATTTAGAGGTATAGATCACCTACATATATTGGGAACCACCTGTAACCACTAGCCATGGGCACCCACAAAAACTAGCTGAGACCACCCATAACAACTATTGTAGATGGAAATTTTCTAGAATGGAACAAAACTTCTAGTTGCTATCTCCAACTATCTTCCAACTCATTTAAGGGATTCCAACAATCATGTAATGTGATAAGAGAAGTTTTTATAACTATATGGGAACTCCATTATAACTATATAAGGAAAGGAGTTGCAGGGGATAATTAGCATATAAAAGATAGAGAGTGAGTAAGAAATTACATGGATATTATAATTTAGTACTTTGTTTTAGCTATTAGTATATTGTTACAAATTTTATGAATGTAATTTAAGTGACTTGAATTAAGTATTTTTAATCAAAGAAAGGATTTGAGCACAAGCCTAAATGAGGAGGGCCCACTCGTGAGGATTTTTGTGATAATCCCATTCGTTAAATAGATCTTTCACTTATATTGTGTTTACATTATAGCTTTGTGTGTGAATATTCTTATATTCCATAGTTGATCTCATTACACACAAATTTTTATTATGCCTGATTGATAAATTATCTTCTATTGAAGGTGAGGGAATCTTCCAAAACAATTCTAATTTCATTTATAAAATTCGTATTTCTTGCAATTATATTTACCTTTAGTCATTTACATTTTTGTAAAAGTGTGTTTCCTAAACACAAACATTAGTACCTCAAATTTTTGAAGAGCCTATTATGTATATATAGTACTAATACCTTACCAAAGTAAATAGATCCCAACTTGATAATTTAATGAACAACCATTATAAATAAACCAAGTGGTTACCTCATTTTTAATTGTTGGTCGATGGAGTTGTATATACAATGATTGGATTAAATAAATTTAATTAGGAAGTTAATTTTGAAAATCATTTTCGTACCATTTCTAAGGAAGGCATCAAGCATTAGATTCTCCAGAGGTTAGTTAAAATTTCTTGCTTTCATAGAGTAAAATTTCCTGCTTTCATATAAGTACAATTTATGACTTTCTAACATAAAATTTATCACTTTCTAGATAAAATTTCTTGCTTTCAAGAGTGAAAATATTAATTTCTAAGTTTAGAATTTAAATTTATGAAAATTAGAATAGAAAAAATAGAAAAATCCCTTTTATATTAACCCTATGAAATGTATGGTAGAAAACCAAAAATAAGGTAGAAGTGGGTGTATGCAATGTGAAAGAAGTTACTTGTGAAGGATCTTACCTATAAGATTAATATTCTATTAAAAAAAAAGCTGGAATATCACCTATAGTAATTGAGATATCACCTAAAAGAACAAAGATATCACCTACAACAATAGAAATATAGCTTATAAGAATAGATATATCACCTGTAGTAACAAAAATATCATCTGCAACAATTGAAAATATGATGGTAGTTGATTCACACTAGTTCTTGGAGGTAAGAGTAGCAACAAAGGACTTCTTCATTGAATTGGTAAAATAGTATGAGAATAAGGATAAGAGGATCTCTGTACCCATAAGAAATATATCTTTACACCATTCCAAAAAACACCTATTTGACTACCCTATACTTAGGAATATGGTATTTAGCTCCCTCCACCACCACACATATTCCTCTCTAAATGAGAACTTAAAGCCATGCTAGCTCCAAACAAAATTATAAAACTTGTTGAACCCATTAATCCATATAAACAAGATGTTCTATTGAACATCCAGAATAATTAATAAGAATCCCACTCCATCACCCCTATTCAAGAGGATTTCCTATCCTTTTAAGAAACTTACATCCACTTTTCATTATTCACCTTGGGCAAAATTTGACAAAGGATTTGAAAAGTGGGTCGAAAAAATTTCTAGTTTACAATCAGTCTTGAAAATCATGGGAGGTCACCAAAGAGAAAAATTTGAGGCTAAAACCTTTAAGTTTCCTATCAATACCCCTATGGCTAATGAACCCAAGAAAAATATTCCTCTTTGATTTTCCCAACTTCAAAGGGATGGCTAGTTAATATCTTGATACATTTACCTCTAAGTTTTATGTCCTATGTCATAGTTAGGACTACCATCATGATGCTTAAAATTTGAAACTATTTACAATTACTCTCAAGGATGCATCCATTAGATGATTTATGGGGTTGGGGAGAGATTCAATCTCCACATGGCAAGAGATGAGTATTTTTTTTAATGTAAAATTATCAAGAGTATTGTAAGGGAAGGGACTATATAAGAAATGACATATTATGAATATCATAAGATGAATATGAACCATTAGAATATTACTTAGAGAGATTTGTTTTTAGATTGCATAAATCTAAAAAGATTTCATTGGACCAAGAATTCATTAAATTAGTATTCTTTAAAAAAATCAAGGAAGAATGTCTTGAATCATTTAATCTAATGAGTAGTAGATATGTCTCATGAATGCCATTAGAAGATATAACTCTTTTATACAATAATTATTCAAGGTCAATGATGATGAAAGATGATAATAATAGATCTTCATCATTATCATCATTTAAATCCACCAATAGACTATCAAGGATTAAAGTTAGTAATTTGTTGTAAGACATGAAGCATGATATCATTAGAAACTTAACTACACAACTAGATACATTAAACGCATGATGGAAGCAAGAAGAGATGGAAAAAACCTTGACTGAATACTATCTAGAATACCATAAAAAGAAAAGTAATTATAAATGTCATGTTGCTTGTGTCAAAGTAGCAAACATAACAAACTATCATAATGAATTTGAGATTCATGTCATTGGATGAGATGAAGATCAGATGTTTTATCTATCCCAATAAAAATTTTGGTCACAAAGGCCATAGAATTCAAGTATGCCATCTAGTTATCCATATTTTAATTCATAGTGTTTTGTTCTTTATAATTGGCATGCATCTACTCCTTGGAACCAACTATCCTAACCACAACCCTAAAATTAGAATTGGCATTGGAAAAAATTTCAAACCTAAACTAGCTAACAATAATTTCAAAAGCAACCATGGAAACAAAAAAATTAGAACTATCAATGGAACCTATCCTCTAACCTATGGAAATAATCATGATGAGGGAATCAACCTTGACTCAATCAAAATATTGTGCTTCAAAAACTCCCAAAAACTCACATGTAAAAACAACCATCATTAATTATTATAAATACCATTGCATCTACATCGAGATCTCCACAACTATCTATACCCAATCCCAATAATAATTTAATTCAGTTGACATACAATAATGATGTGATAACTTACCATAAATTATTTGATATAAGTTGATAACCTTTAAGTTATTTCAAGAAAGACTCTCCTAAATCCCAATCCACCCACTATAATAGAGCCTATTGAAGAGGTAACAAACACACTAAATAGCTCACAACCATCCAATAACAACCCTATCCCCAAACCTAGCATGTCTATTTAACAATTAACACCAAATAAACCCCCTTTTTTTGAAAGATAAAACCTGCAAAACAAGATCTAGAATCATTATTTGACTTCATAAGTCAACTAAAGAATGTTTGTGTTAAAATCCATTTCTTTCAATTAATTATGGATGTTTTCATTTATACTAAAGTTGTTTGAGAACTCTTCCTTGAGAAACCTATTTAAAAATGAAAAGATCCAAAGACTTCACACATGGTTGGGCAACTTACAAACATCAAGTTGGGAAATATTATCCTAGCTAAATAATCTAACCAAGGAAGCCCAATTATTGATGCATATATCAATACCATTTTTATTCAAAGAATAATAATTGAATTAGGATCTATCATTATTATCATGACCAAAGAAACTATGAGGAAAATTATACTTATAGATATTAGTTAAACACCCATTGTTCTATAGATGGTAGATCATTCAATTTTAAAACATCAAAGAGTCATAGAAGACCTTGTTATCATGGTAAAATAATGGGAATATCCATCTAGTTTCATGATATTATAGCCCAAATAAAGCATAGGTGGATCCCCTTTTATCTTAGGAAATAAACACTTCTATTTTCATCATGGTTTCAACAGATATTAGTAGACCAAAATTTCCACACAAGACCAAGATAAAAAAATGTTTACATGCCCTTGGGGCACTTACACTTACTCAATCCTTCCATTTGGGATATGTAATGCTCCTGCTACCTTTCACAGGGTTATATTGAGCATTTTTGTTGATATATCTCTTGACTATGTTCAAATTTATATGGATGACTTCACAACCTATGGAAACACTTAAAATGAATCCCTAAAAAACTTGGAGAAATTTCTGTAACCATGTCAAGATAAAACCTTGTCATTGAGTCATGAGAAGTGTTACATGCTAATGCAAGAAGGGATTGCACTAGTTTAACATGTCTCCAATTTAGGAAGTGAGTTAGATCCTATTAAGATAGAGGTGATAAATAATTTTTCTACACAAAAAAATTAATGAGATGTGAGAATTTTCTTAGGACATGTTGGATATTACCATAGATTCTTTAAATACTTAAGCAAGATAATAGATCCATTATTTGTTTTTATAGACAAAGATGCTAATTTTGTATAGACTAATGCATTCTAAGAAGATTTTTAAATGCTTAAAAACTTCCTTGTGATAACATATGTGTTGACAGTTCTAGATTAGAAACTACCCTTGCACATTCATACTAATGCATCTAACATAACACTTGGGACAATCCTTTGGAAAAAGGATGGGTCACTAAACTATGCTATCTATTTCGATAGAAAGAATCTAAAAAACACATAACTAAATTACATAATTATAGAGAAATAATTTCTTGAAATAGTGTATGCTATATATAAATTTTGATATTTCATTATCGGTTATCATTTTTTTCCATACTAATCATGCAAATAATAAATATTTAATGAACAAACTAGTTATATTTGGTAGTATAATAAAATGGTTATTATTATTATAATAATTTGACATCACTATTGTGAATAGACCTGGTAGAGATAAATTACTTACATATATTATGTCTAGATTATAGTTTGATAAAAGTAGTCCACTAGTAGATGATTATTTTATTGATGAAAATCTCTTTGATTTAACTATTAATAATCCTTAGTTTGTAGATATTATTAATTATTTGGCTACATTTCAGACTCCTACACACTTTTTACCAAAGGAAAAATTCAACTTGGTGGCCAAGAGCATCTCATATACATGGATTTCTTGGTAATTATTTCACACTGGGCCTAATTTATTCATGTGTAGGTGTGTGAGAGAGGATGAAGTGTTTGATATCCTTTATGAATGTAATAATGAACACTAGAAGGGAAATTTTATAGTAAATAGGACAACCTAAAATATCCTTGTCACTGGTTATTATTAGCCCACTCTACATATAGCTATTGCATATACTCACCAATGTGATATATTCCAACATATGGGGAAATTCACACTTTTAAATGAAATGTTGTTTTAGCCATAACTAGTCATGGAGCCCTTTGAAAAATGGGGGATTAATTCAATTGTCCTAATAGATCCACATTATCAAGGCAAGGAATGCATTTTGGTATGCACTGAATACCTTACCAAATGAGTAAAGGTTAGAGATTTGACTCATGCACAAGACAAAAGGTTAGCACAATTCCTTTATGAGGAGATATTCAAAAGATAAGATTTTCAAGAGACATAGTCTTTGATAAAGGTCCACAATTCATGTTTGATTTAATTTTAGTGTTTGTATAAGAATATGAACTTAGGCATAATAATTATACTTCGTATCATCCATAATATGATGGCCAATTTGAAGTCACCAATATAGAGTTGGAGAACATCCTTACAAATAGATATACATAACCATGATTAGGAAAAATGTCTTCTAGAGACTGTATGGGCTTATAAGACCACATGGAAGATAACCAAAACATTCACACACTATGAATTAAGATATGGTAAGAAGGTTGTTCTTCCCATGGAGTTTGAATTCGAAACTCTATGGATAGCCCTAAATATTGGCATGGATTTGACCGAATCACAAAGAAAAAAGATCATGAAGCTAAATCCACTATTGAGTTGAGAAGATAAGTTCTAAAACATGAAAAAATAATTTAGTAGTAAAGGATCAAATTGCATGATAAGTTCATTAAAACATGAAAGTTTCAACCACGGGATTGAGCATTAATTTTTGACTCCAAATATAAGGACCATAAAAGGAATATTCAAACCATAGGTTAGGCCGTTACGAGATATATAAATTATTTGATAGTGGATTATTTTACATAATTGATCTAATAATATTATCCTTGATGGTCAATGGACACCATCTCAAGTTGTACAAGAAACCTCTTTCCAAACAAGAGTTCATTCATAACATGATAATAGAGGAATGACCTTGCATAGACATGGAACTCAACCTTATATTGGATGAGCACTATGAAAACCATGTTTATGTACCAAAATAACCTTTTGAAGTCTAGACAAAACACTTTATCCCCATGTCTCGAGGATAATCACTCTACATGTTGTAATTTTGGTCAGAAAATCAGCTTGTTGGTTGGCCAAAACTGCATAAAATGTGCTTAAGTGGAAAACCAACTTTTTGTCCACTTAGAAGTAAAATTTATATATATATATATATATATATATATATATATATATATATATATATAATTAATTAATTAAAAAAATAAAGGTGTAAAATCAACTTGTTGACCACTTGGGTAGAAAAATAGCAAGAAAAAACATTTGTTAAGAGCACCTATAAAATCCTAAGATGTTACAAGTTAAATTTTAGTTTCTACAAGTATATTTCAAATTGCATCATTTGCACCTATAGCCAGTACACTTTCACCTTCATATGCTCTATTAGTATACTTCCAATTACTATAGGCAACTCTGTATTGACTTGAAACATCTACTAGAGTCGTTTAGTAGGTTGGATCCTCATTTCCATAGTAGATCCATAATTTATCATATCATATTATCTCATAAGTTGAAATGAATGCACTATTTAATTCTATTTTTATAATAAGGTTTTGTATAATTACAATTTTTGAAAGTCCCCAAAATGAACTTGAGCCACTACTACCTATTTCCTTCTTGCAAAAATCTCATCTTCAGTAACAATATATAGTCTTTCACTCTCAGTTCCTTATTCTTGACCACATATATTCATTGATTATACTTATGGACATTCCATAATCTCATGATTGTCTCAGGTTTTGAGGGATCCATTAGTTCAAAGGTAGATAATTCATCTCCAATATGAAAATTTCCATAAAGAAATTCTTTTCTCTAAAAGCATTGGTGAAATGCTATATTATCTCTTGATCACTCCAAGGATAAATTTATCATGGTAACTTCTATGCTAATCTCTCAATTATCCTACATTAATTCATTCCATACAATTTAAGGCTTATGTTAGAGAATTTCAAGGTGACATCTTCATCCATCTACAACAAATATAATATTGGTAATAAAATGCATTAAAATAGGTAATTTTGTTAGGTACTTTGAATAGTTAAATTTTTCTTATAATTTATTTCACTATATCTCTTTTTTATTTCTATTCTATGACTAATTATGATTAATCCCTCAAATTTCAATATCACATGACCATTGTACCTTTTCTCACCCATTTCATCCTAGTGCCTTATCTTTTCACCACACCCCACATTATGTCTCTCATCAATTCTTCCTAATAATACCCCATCATGACTTTGGATTCAAAATCATTTCTATCATATCCTATTGGTTATGTGTACCCAATGAGGTTTAATCCTTTGAGGACACATAGATTAATAATCTACATGCAACATATTAACCAAAACGGTTGAATATAATCTAAATGACATAATTACACTGGAAGATAACTGAAAAGCTACTACCAAATCAATATCACCTCTCATAAACTAACATTTTATTCATTTTTGAAAGGAATATGCTATTAGTGAATTAGAAAAAAGGTTTGGGGAGTGACAAGCAACAACCAAGAAAGATACATGTAGAAAAATAGGAGATATATAGATAATTGGATCCAAGTGATTAAACAACATTAAAAAATAATCTATGGGTGGTCACTCTTTCTAAAAATGGAGGATGGATGGTTTTTGTTGAAAGACTCATAGGATATGACCTAGATGTAGCCCAGTATTTTGGTCAGTATTTTAAAAATGATAGAGTTGATGTTAAGGGATTAGAAGTGGTTTTATTATAGGATCTAATCTTTGAAAAAAATAGTTTTCCTATAGTAGGAGAAGAATGGATTGATCACAACGTAGCTACTAATACTAGTGCAAGGTTTACTAGACAAGGAGACATACATAAATTTGACACTCATAGTACATGAATGTTATTTCTCCCTACTCCTTGGCATCAAGTGCCCATATTTATTATCAAATATTTCATAGGTGAGGGTAGGTTATCCTTAGTATTAAATCCTCATCACTACCTTCTAATCCATATGAGACATGGTAATATTGCGAATGTTCCCAATTACTTCCTACATTTTCTAAGAAGTACGGCCAATTAATACCAAAAGGAAGCTTACAACACTAGCTCACCATTTCCTAATTACACATATAATGAAAAGAGTTTTGGACATAAAAAGACCTAATATCACTATATAAAACTTTTTATAATACCTCATCTTCTAGCATAAGTTGTTACTCAACCTAGGCCATGTAAAATTGATAAACATATAACATCTCCTCCCCCTGTCAAAAATAAAAAAATCTCTAAGGTCTCATCTATCAAACCTATGAGAAATACCATCTTACTCTATGGTATTAATAATTGGAATCTCTTTAAAATAAGAAAATTTTAATCAATAAGGTTTGATTGTGAGTGAATAATAAATAGGGGAAGACACTAGTGAGGAGGAACTCAGGGTCTGAAATAGAATAGGAGCTTACAACTAAAGATAAAATTTAAGGATAAGAAATGGAAGAGTTTGTGACAACATAGGAATAAAAATAAAAAACCCTTGTCCTTCCTAGTATATAATTTAATGATCATGAAAAATTCTTGCTCGCATACAAGGAAATAGAGATTTTGAGGTAAAGAATTCAAGAGGTACAAGAAAGAAAAATTGGATTAGACATAATAGCTCAAGTATTAGTAGAATAATAATAAAGAGGAAATGAGGAAAGATAACATGTAACAATTTAACCATAAGGACCTATAACAATTGAACCATAAGAACTTGTAACAAATGAACATCATACCTCTGAAGCAATAAATCTTGAAGAACATGCAACCAAAGTACTTGAGCAACCTAGAATCATTATTATTGAAGAATTTACAACTAATTTCATAAAGAAACCAACAACCTCTACTACACAATAGGGTATGACAAAATGACTTGATGATGCCCATAAAAATTATGTTTCTAGGAAAGGACATCAAGATGCTATTGAGGAATTTAATCTAAGTTGGTTCAACACCTATAAATTTCAACAAAAAAAGATCCAATTATTGAGAAAATAAAATAATGATTTGAAATAATAGATGATATAAAAGGATAAATAAATAAGGAATAAATAAATAACCCTTGATGGTTTAGTTCCTAGGGTTTTTAAACTGTGTATGAAAATGTTACAATATATACCACCTCCTAGGGCATATGCCATGTATCTTCAAGAACAATGAATTTAGTTTCAAATAGGTAGATTTATTTCTTGAGAGAAATATTTTATAGGGTTGCCTTTTGATTTTTATAATGAGTATCTTAGTGGTACTAAGGAATATAAGGATTTGCTATGTGAATTTGATCAACATGAATTAGTGGTAACCCTTGACAAAGAATGGAATCCCAATACCTAAGTAGAAGATTTGTAGCTCATGTAATATTTTTCATATCTTAGGAATTAATTTATAACAAGTTAAGAAATGGAGGTATATTCTATGGAAAAAACATCCACTCCATTGAACCTCAAGTTAGAATTCTTATTCTCTGTCAAAATCATTAAGAAATGGGATAACCTCATTCAAGATCTTGAGTTCAAGACAACAATTCAAATATATAAAAAAATTCATCAACCATCTCATATCTCTTTCAAATAATCCCTTGATACATGTAAATCAATATGGTGAGAGTCAACACCTCACCTATAGCAAAGGGAGCCATACTTTGTCCATAATTTTAAAGGTGAAAATGGTAGAATTATCAATATTATGAGTTGTTTAAAATAAAATATGGTTGTATGGAATATAATTAATTTTATGATGCCCATTATTTGGTCTCCTATCCCATATTGGACTGGAATAGAGCCAATAAACAAGCAAGAAGAGAATATGAAATGGGAATTTTTGTAATAAAACAGGGGATACCTTCCTCAACAGATAATAGCGGATGAAATCCCCTGTGACTTAAGAAAGATGCATCCTCACATTATGTCTATTTTCTAGTCTAGAACATTTTTATCTATTTTTGTTTGCACAATAGATTTATAAAACTTTAAGTTAGGGGGTGTGATGAGACCCAAAAATGGTTTCATCTGCCTATGTAATCCTTTCTTAAATAGTTCCTTTTTGTCATAGTTTCCATTTGTAAGACTCATAATATACTCACATGTATATGTAATGTAATATCTATGTATGAAAATTGAATCTTGAGTTTAATATTCTATTTTTAATTTTATGAATGTAGTTTAATAGTTTTATATTTTCATTGCTAAAGTGGAATGGAAAAAATACTTGTTTATTGTGTTTGAAAACCCACAACCATTCTAAAAAATAGACCCATATCCTTTGGTTCACTATAATTTAGAGGTATAGATTACCCAAAGTAATTATAAACCACCCTCAGACACTAGCCACAAGCACCCATAACAACTAACTAAGACCACCCACAATAATTATTGTAAGTAGACATTTTATAGAATGTAATAGAACTTCTAGATATCATCTCCAACCATCTCCCAACTCATTTAAGGGATTCCAATAGTCATGTAACATGATGATAAGTTGTTATAACTATATGGTAACTCCATTTGAATATTCTTTCATTATTGGATTATACAATTATTATGTTTTAACCATCATAACATCCCTTTTATCTTGATCTAATTTCTGAAACATTATGAGATCTTATGGTTTTTACCCATCATGTCTTTGTTTATATAATAATCACCTACCCCTTATATAAGGAGAGAATTTATAGGTGATATCTATCATATAAAATAGAGAGAGTGAGTAAGAAGTGACAAGGATATTATCATCTTTTGTACTTTGTTGTACCTATCAATTTATTGCTACATAATTAATCAATGCAATTTAAGTGATTTAAGGTATTTGTAATCAAGGAAGGGATTTGAGAAAAATTATAACTGAGGAGGTCCCACTCACGAGGAGTTTCTATGGAAATCGCATCCATTAAGTAAATATATATTTTTATATGTTTACATTATTTCTTTGTGGGTGTACCTTTTTGTTTCCATAGTCGATCTCATTACAAGAAAATTATTCTTTTATGTGATGGATAAATCATCTTATGGTGAAGGTGTGGGAGGATTAAAATATAGATATAATTTAATTTATTCAATTTCCCTTTCATGCAAGTGTGTTTACCTTTCATCATTAAGATTTTTGAAAAAGACTATTTCCTAAATGCAATCATTAATACCTTAGATTTTTCAAGAGTCTAGTGTGCATATACAATTTTTATATCTTACCAAAGTATAGGACCATAGGTTGACAAATTAATGAAAAATTATTATCCATAAACCAAGTGGGCACCCAATTTTTTATCATAGATTGGTGGGGTTATATGTAAAATTATTGAACTATATTAGTTTAATTAGGTATTTGATTTTGCTAATTAGTAATAATTATCCAAATTTGAAACATAACAAGCCATATCAAAAGTCAACATTATTAAGATTAAAGATAAATTTCTAGGTGCATTAGTATAATGAAATAACATAATTAAAAAATCATACTAAATATAAGAACTACATGTGGCTTGACTTCCCTCTTCAATACATTGGATACATAGGCAATGGTCAATGATCAATAGGGGTGATTGGGGTTATCTCAAACTAATTACACTTCTTCACTTTTTGATAGGTTTTATCCTTCACAAATGGACTTAAGGTTTTAGGAAGATTAAAGTTGATTTCTAAAGTTGTGCACATAATAAAGGGTTGAATATTTATATACAGAGACTTATTAGGTAGGCACATCACATTATACGATCAACTAGAATCAAAATATCCTAGGATAGTAATGTTAGCCAGATATGATGAATTTTACCTAGGCCTACCATTAGTGACCCTATGTACAAAAAGACACAATTCCAAATATAGACAAATCACAAGCCCTATTCTACTCCATTCCTACTATCAAAACATAGTCATAGTCAACTAGTCAAATAATGAAGCTAAATATTTTGATCTCCTTAATACTTTCCATAAATAGAAAATCTAATTAACAAGTAAATTTTAGTATTGTACATTCAAATTTATGCTTTATTTCCATATATTATAATTTGAATTAATTATTCTAGTTTATCATATTTTGATTCACATGAATCTAAAAATAGGGATAATATATTGATGAACCTATATAGTTCTTAAACATTTCCAAACCCTATGTTTCCCTTAGGGTTTCATCAATCTCTCTAGGGTTTTCTAATTTCACCATTAGGCTTTGAATTTTATATTTGATGATTTCTCCTTTTATCGTAGGTTTTCATGCCTATTCACCTATTAAGGATTACTTTATTGTAGTTATTATTTGATTTACTGATATTAAAATGACTCTACTTATCAAGCTCTATGAGGTTTTTTCTAGTCATATTGAGGGGATAAAAAAACTTGTTTTTATTTCACTAAAATAAAGTATGTATTTTATATAATTTGTAATTTACTATTAGGGTTTAAATTAAAAAATGTGTAATCAAGCTAAAAATCCTCCCCTAGATTTCCTACTATCTAGATATGCCATGCCTTGTGTTTATGATAATGATTAGATAAATAAGCAAAATTATGTGATTAATGATTCTAACTATATGTATGAGGAAAATATTGGTGAAGGAGATTATCATGATTATCAATATTAATAGGATTCACATAATATTGAAGAATATTATGAAGAAGAAATCAAACACACTAATTCTGAAATAGAAGAATCTAGTTCCCTTACTTCTTCTTTACACTCTTCTCTTAATCACACATTACAACAAGAGCAAAATAATTACACACTATCTCATGTTTCTAGCACTGCACTTGAAGAAGAAAATATAATATCACCATTCATATATGATGTACATTTAGATGATCATGATGTTTTGCCTTACAATAATATGTCTACATGTAATGATACTTCTAGTAGCATAAAAAATGAAACCATTTCTTTTTGTAAAGAATATCCATTTAGCACACATAGTTTACCATAAAAGTTTTCCAAAGCAATGCATCTCATTATATGCTAAAAATTTAATGGAATATATCATGCATTCCAAATAATGTTATTATTTCAAAATAATGTGACATTTATTCTCTTTCTCTAGAAATTAAAAATGATACAAATGAATGTGATATTTCTTCTCCTTCTCTATAAATGCTAAATGGTACACATGAGTGTGATTATTCTCTCCCCTCTCTTGAAATGTAATGTCACAATACTTATCCTTATCCTACAAATAAAGATAAAAATATATCTTTGCATGAAGCTTATATTGAAACACAATGTGATGATAATGCAATGCTAGGTAATGATTCCAAATTATACATTGATGTTGCCTTAGAATGAAATATTAGGCAATGCAATGGTATTGGTGCTGCATATACTATACATATGTTTAGAGTAGATATTAAGCTAACACCAATGAAATAATTTGTCTAAACCACTGCTATTCCTACTAGCCATATCATTTGCATGATGCAATCTATGGATGGACTCCAACAAAAAATATAATATTTATGTTTTGAGGATAATATTGCACATATTCAAATTCATGACCATGTAAATACAAATAAGGATGGAAATAAAAAAAGTTACACATGAGGCAAATGATACAAATAAGATAATTCCTAAAGATAACATGGAAACAAAGGACATGGATAAGAAATAAGTTTAAAATAATATAAGTGCATCAATACATAAGGAATTTGAACCAAGTGCATTATCTCTCAAGGAAAAAGGACTTTTCAACATCCTTAATAAAATACAAGAATCAAAAGACATGGGTTATAATGATAATGTTACCATGAAGACACCTATTGCAAATAAGAATCAACCAATTTAGTTTGATAGTTTCATAAATCATTCAAGTACCATTTTATGGACATTACTTTATAAGAGAATAATATATTTACCTCCTAATTATGAGTAACCTCCTCATCACCTTCAACAAGTGGGGGAAAAATCATTTTTCATCCATCATCATATTAATGGACATTGTGATGACCATTGTTATGCATTATGACAAAATATTACACAAATTACAAATAGGGGGATTACCATATTTGGATAATTTGACACTAGTTCAACAAGATCACCTTTTTCATATTCTTATACTACTCATCTGATGAATACTGAGACATCCTAAAATGTTTTTGCACATGAGAAAATGGTCCATCGATATTCTAAATATGATGTTATTAGGATAAGATCTTCTATTTCACATTCTATAAGGATTGATGTTTCCCAGGACATTCCTATCAAGTAATGAATGTTCTTTCAAACCCTTATTAGTGGTAAACATAGAGAAAAAATGTTTTATATGATAAGCAAAAACACAACACATGCATATTTAAATTTCTTATATGATTTATATTTAAAATAGACACATGAGAGTAACATGGGATATGTTACCATTATAATTTCTTTGGGACCTAAGATGGTTGACACATTGTTATATGTACACAAGACTTTTGCACAAGGAAATGTTACATTGTAAAAATCATTGTTACAACAAATGGGAGCAAATTTTGATAGGATTAACATGATTATCTAACTTACTTATAAGATGGTTTACTCACATATCAAAATTATATAATATTCATAAAGACCGATGTAATTACATCATCTCCAATGTAAGTGTGGATACTAAATAAAAATAAAACAATTAAGGTTCATGGGATGAAATAAGTAAGGGACATTATGCAAAAAGTGAAAGAAACAAAAGAAGAAACCATTTATTCAATTAGTGATAAGATACATAATACAAAAAAGATGATAAATTTGTTAAACAAATTCCAACATATGGTCTAGTCTATTATACACATCATACAACAAATTATTAATGCAATGAATATCATGTGAGTATAGGTATCACTAAGAGTGTAGCACCATAGTAACAACATCATAATTTACTCACAATTTATATTTCTACATGGTTTTCATTGATCAGATATTTTTATAGATAGATAATAATCCATTGTACATATATTTTATATTGTATACTTCCTTTATTCTTATTTTTTCACATGCATATGTACATTAGTGCTTGCATAGACCAATATCTTATCCCTTGGATTTGTTTTCACTTTGCCCTACCTTTACATTGTTTGTCCTAATTTGTAAATCCATGACACTTAGCCTATAGTGATTTTAGTGCACATCCTTTGTGGAATCTTAATTGCTTACTCTTGCTTAATAACTATTTATACATGTTATGGATTAAATTGAGATTACATGCTTTCATACATTTACATCTACATATTAGATGAACACACATTGGACTATTGCCTAATGGAGGCATGCAAATCTTTATATACACATATGATATTGAACTACATTGTTATGGTTCATATATATATATATATATATATATATATATGTATGTATGTATATATAATTGGGGCATATTGTTTGCTTAAATTTTCTCCATATAGACATGATATCACATCTAGTGCATACTATGCATTGACACATGTTGTGAATTGTTCAAATCCATCCTATTATTATATTTTCTAAGCCTTGCTACTTGGCCTTATTTGAATCTATCAAGTAAATTCAAAAATTAAAAATTAAAAATAAAATAAAGAAAATACAAAAGAATTCAAATATAAAAAAATAAAAAATTGGGACCTAAACACGACATGATTACTAGATTACATTACACACACACACACACACACACACACACACACACACACACACACACATATATCACATGTTTGGTACATGTCATATTATTTTCATACACATGCATTTCACTAGGTATATGATTGTGATGCAGGATATACAAATTATACATGGATACATAGATGTTGGATACCTATAAGCCTTGATAATGATGGGGGAATCTACTTCCATAGGTTACATTATCACAAGTTATATCTTTATATGACATTTTTACCATGTTAATATATATAGATTGCTTACACATAACTTGTTAGTTACTCATTTATTACATAGTGCTACATTGGATATGATACCTTACTATGATGTGACATTGACATATATGGATAGTGTCGACTAGTTTTCACTTATTTTATGTTTCATTTATGCTGTTACTTTTATATGATACACTATTAATTGTTTGTCTATTATGTTCAACCCCTTATCCTTGTTTATTACGACATATTTATGTCCATTATTTGTTGTTCCCTAGCCTTGTTTATGTGTCACTTTTTTCCCCTTATTTGTGTGGCATTTTTTCCCCTTGTTTTTGGCTCCTTATCTTTGTTTTTTGTAGTATTTGTTTTCCTTTGTTTTCAACTCCTCAACATTACTTCTTAGAGACGTGCTTATGTTATTTGTTTTCATCTCATTGGCCTTATGTGTGGCATACTATGTTATTTTTTGACATCAGTTATTGAGTTTGATGATCTTGTGCAATTTTTATGTTTACAGGAGTTGTGATCCATATCACGCACCTCTCCTTTATGTGTTGTGTCATGTTTTATATTATGATTTTACTTATTATATAACATTATTAAATGACTATTACTATTATGTGATTCATAGATGCATATATATTGACATAAAACTTTTATATTGATGAAATACTCTCCACGTGTTGACATGATTTTACATGATATTATCTTTATACATGATATGATACGATTCAATTCTCTTTTGAGATGAGTTAATTTTAGGATTTATCACTCACCTCAAAATGGGGCATATTAGTGGGCTTTGTCATAAATATTGAATCCTCCATGAGAATATTTGAGTAAAATATACATGTTTCAGAGTTTAGATGTGATTTAGATATCATATTGGTACAATTATTTGTAGTTTTAGATAGATTTTAGGAACGAATGTAATCCATTTTTCACTTCATCACTTATATGTTTTAGAATGATGAAAATTCATGTAAATTTAGGAGCATGTGTAGGGTGTAGGGCAAGTGTAGCCCATTTTATAAGATAGATTTAGTTGGGCATGATGGTGATTCATGCACATATACACTATTTCATATTTTAGTTAGGCATGATGTTGGTTCATATACATTATGACATATTTTACTTGGCACTAATTCAATGGGGTATGATGTTGGTTCATGCACATTTGTACCTTTATAATTATTTATCAAGTATTTTCAATTGTGGATCAAACTTGAATATAAGTCTATCTATAGTGGTTGATTCATGATTTTTGAGGTAATGTACATTGAGGATCAATGATGCTCAATTACCTTGACATTACCCATAGTGAAACCATTGTTTGGTTTATAACTTATCATCTTACTATTAAAAGATAAGTGTTAGATTACTTATGTGTGGGTTGGGTGAATTTGACTTCCAATCCATGGTCCTTGCCTTAGTCAAATTACAAATTAGGGATTGACCACCCTTAGTTTTCCATGTTTTCCATTTGATTCAACAAGGAAGCATAATTATCAAATTATTTGACAAGGAATAATCTAAAATAAGTGACATGGAAACATATTTACTCACATACATATGTACTCCTTCCTTGCTCTTTCAAATTTCAAGTTTTGGGTATAGTTTAGTTTTCAAATCACATTCTATAGACATTGACTACTACATTTTCATTACAAGTTTTATTTGGAGAAGATTACACATTTGGAACCTTCTCCTGGAGATAAAGTGTGTCATACACACTTACGAATAAATTTATCCTTTTAATCTTGTATTTTCATTACTTTGTAATATTAAGATAAACAGAGACATTTGTAGATACTACAATCTTGTATTTGATACTTAGCAATGCTGATCTTGACCTACACTTATCCTACATGACTTATAATTTTCCAAACATCTCTTATTTTTCATTCCCACATGCTTGCATGCTAGTTATAAGCCCAATCCATTATAATTTAATATCAATCACCTATATAAACCATTTAATCGATGCTAAATTAGTGAAATACCATTCAACCATTTGTAGATCACCTTATTTACATTCTTGTCTCTGAGATTGTAATATCATATTCAGATAGTAATGTTGACAGTATTATCCTAAGGCTGATGTTATCGTATTTCACCCATACACAACTATTTTTAAAAATCAAATCATTTCCTTAGGTTGGCATTTTTATAAAAAAAATTATACGTCAAAATATTTTAAATATTCAAACATATGTTGTATCAAATCTAGATCATTACATATGATATGGGCCAACTTATTTTATAACACTTGATTATCATAGTATTTATTTGATTATGCATTGATTTTTGTATTTGACTATTTCTAATTTATTACTATTAAAATACATAGAATATTTTATTAATAAGGTAACATAATAATTAGTTTGATTTTATCGAGTATGGTACTATTTAATTTAGATTTTCTACATTTTAAAAAATTGACGTGTCAAAAATAGTGTAAAATGTCAGGTTTTATGAGAAGCATGTTTAATCAAATATCTGATATATTTTTTTTTGTTTATAATGAAAATTATATATCTTAAATGATTAATTCTAATCTTATTGAACAATTTCACCATCTCTATAATAGTTATTCTAGGTCGGTAACATGTTAGTTTTGACACTTTATAGTGTCGTATTTGCTTCAAACATGTAGATTAGTCATATATTTCATAGGATTTTTAATGGTTACGTTAAATTTAGTACTCTCTAAAACCTAAGTTACTAAAGTCCTAAACCCTAAAGACACCCTAAGAACCTAAACCTATATAAAATCATAATCTAAGTGTTTCTTTTTTAGAAACATAATCATACTTATTATATTTTATAGGCACATCAAAGACTTGGTTGGTGACTATAGTCATGATGGCTATGTTTGTTATGGTACATGGTTTTGACCTAGGCACATTTGGTAATCTTGATAAGAATTTATTCTTATAAATTTAATATTTCAAACTTGGCAATATGGTTGGTGGTAGACTTTTGGTGGGATATATAAATTAGAGAAAAAGGTTTAGAGATGCTTCTCATAACAATTAATGTTGTTTGAATTGAATCTATAAGATTTGTTGAACATCGCATGAGCTTTAGTAGAGTTTATTTTGAGATTTTGGATAAGATAAGTGCATATTTTGCATTGAATGAGCCAATTGGCAATTTGATTTGCATTAAATATGGCATAGGGATGTGTATAGCTAAGTGTCTTTATTTCATTTGGTAATTCTTCAGGCAAGCTTATCTATAGGAGGTGAATGTTTCCATTTTTTTTCTTGGAAACCTTATGAATTTTGTTGTTGTATTATTTCTTCGTTTCAACATCTAGAGTTGTAGGAAAGATCTATGATGCCCGTAGGTGTTGAACAACTTTCTTGATAGTTGGTTTTTATTAGGTTTTTGTAGATGATTTGAACTTAGTGATTTTTGAGAGACAAATTTTCTCTTAGATATGGCCTTATTTTTATTTTTAAATGATTATGTGGAACTGAAAAGGGCTTAATAGTAACAAGTTTTTATCAAGATAAAATATGGTTGTTATTTATTAAGGGGTATAAATGTTTTCTCAGTAGTTTATAAAATAAAGATGAAATTTGAAAATAGTTTTAGTAGTCTTGATATGTTTGGGATATCAAGATATTATTTTGGTTTTATTGATTCATGTTTTAATTTATGCATGCACATTATTTGATTCTCAAATAAATATGGGTGTTATACTTTTCTTTGGCTATTAATATATTTAAAATAATATGTTTACATGCATTTATTTCTTTTTAACCCTAAACTTATTCTTTGTTATTGAGTTTATTTTATTTGATTCCTAAATTTGGGATTCTCTTCAAAAACTTGCATAGAGTTTTGAATTTACAAGAGGATTTTGTTAGTGGGTTTTTATCTAAAAGAATAATATTTGATTATCAAGTCTCAAAAGGATTTTCTTGATAGTTTTTAGAGGTTTATAAAAATTTTAACTCTTGAAGATCATTTTGAAAACTATTGCATGAAGAATATTTTTGTTATCTAGATGTAAATATTTTAAGTTTAAAAGTGGGTGGCAGTTTCACTAGTTAGATTTTTCACACTTAAAAATAAAATTTGGGTTAAATGGTTGATTTTCTGATACAAAACCTTATTATAGTTTTTTTTAAAGTTATTTTTTTGAATTTTGTTTTTATTAGTCATAATAGTTAAAAATAATTTGTTTTGATTAAAAAATCAGATATTTGAAAATAAGTTGTGAATGTTTAAATTCATTTGAAATGTTTACTCTTTTTCAAAAAAAAAATTAGATGGTACTTATATTTGAAATGTTTCTTATTTCTCTTTTCCCTCTATTTTAAAAACATAATGTTAGGTTGGAGTAGAGGTTCTCAAAGTACTAGTATAAATAAAGTTTGGGGAAGATCTAAAAAAAATGATATTATGCCACCAGTTTGAGATAATTATCAAGGTAAGCCCTTTATGGTCTAAAGGGCCTCTAGCTTATTTACATTTTTTTTAGTCATGTTACTCATGTTTCCTTTCATTTTTATGTTGGTGATCCTTCATTTGGGGATATATTGAATTGTGTGCCTTCTAGTTCTTTGTTGTTATGTGGTACCCATTCTTGGTGACCTTTTTGCATAGGTGTTTAGAGATATCATTCTTATAGATGCACTTATACACATACTTCAACATATCATATGTAGCTTCCACATAATCAAATCAATCCATCTATTCATCCTGAGCTAGAAAATATTACTTTGTTTACTCTTGAAGCTTCAAAGCTTATAATCTCAAGTCGTAAACATATAAGTACCCCATCATCCCTGCATGTGATAACTCATATTATGAAGAAAATTAAGTTGGAATTAGATGATGAGTTTAGAGGCATTACAAGGATTGAGATGCTGACTATACCTCTTAAGTACACAAAGTATCATACTGAACATGAAGCTCTTTTGGTTGATTTGGTTTTAAATGAAGAATGAACTATTTTTTGTTTTATTTGTTGTTGATGCTTTAGACTTTGATAATATTTTTTAGTTGAACTTGATTAATTTTAGTATTTAGTATTTGGCTTTTTACTAGATAGATTATTATAGTATAATTCAATTGTGGTTTATTTATCTGCATAGTTTTCTCTTTTCAGTTCATTTCATATGAGTTTTAGTGGATTATTTTAATAAACCGATTCTAACTAGTTATTTTGAATAATGTAATGTTATGTTTTATCATTCTTGAATAATAAGTTTAATAATTTAATAAATGGATTCTTAATAATTATTACATAGATATTAATCATTACAATTAATTAATTCCTATGAAAAACTTGTATTAGTGATAGACCAATTTGGCCTAAGAGGACCCCCACCCTATTAGAGAACTTTTTTTTTTAATCTATTAAGTTAATTAAAGACTTTAAGTCATAATAAGTTCATTTTATGAACTTATTATTTTTAAAATATTAATATAAGTTAGTTAAATTTTAATAAATTAAACCTAACTTTATTTTAAGTTAACTAAAATTTAGTTATAACTTAAAGCCCAACTAACTTTTAAAGTGAAGGTTTAAAATGACTTAAAGGACATCATTCAAAGACACAGAGGAATGTATACAAGCACAAGAGCTCTTAATTTCAAGTTTCATATTACGCTTTCTATTATTTTATAAATATTTGAGATCGAGTATTATTTGTAGGAAGACCAAATAACATATTCTTTGATAGTGAATTGTCTTGCTTGGTACAGTCAGGTATATCCATGTTGATTATTTGATTTATACATTAATTATCTAAATCTGAAAAAAATTGTTAATATTTTTATAATTGTCTAATAATACGGTTATATGCATTGATCATATTTTCATTTTTATTGAATAATGAAGATTACCTCATACATTGTAAGATAAATTATTGAATTTTCATTATATGAAATTTTATTTTTGCATAATTATTGTAAATCTATTATGAAACTTGTAGTTTCTCAAAAAAAAATTCATTTTTTGGTCACAATTCACGTTACTCTAATTTCATACTTGTACTTTTAGTCTTTTTAACTGAGTATTTTATTTTATTTTACATTTATTGATTCTTAATACATCTTTGTTTATAAACTTTAGATTAATTTCCTTTCAAGTATTGCTTCTTTACTTCTTACTTATATTTAGATTAGTGGTAGCATTTATTTTCTTTTTATAGTTCACCTTTCTTTTCTTGGATTAGTTTTTGTTGTCGTATTTATGTTTTACTTGCCCATCTTCTTGTCTTATGTCATTATTTTAGTTTATTTAGATGGAGTAATAATGAATAAATAAAGAATATCATTTATATAAAGATATATTTCAATCTTTGATATAAAACATTAGAGTATTTAGTCCTCTAAGGGATTACCTCTTTTATAGGTTCTCTTTATTGGATAGAATTAATAACATTTGGTGAAACTCTGATATCAATTATTAATTAAATATTGTTTTAGAATATTTTATATCATTTTTAATGGATCATTTACATTTTTATATATTTTTAAGATTGTTTTATTATTTGGAAGCATTATTTAATTGAACCCTATAATTTGGTTAAGTCTCAGACACTCTCTTAACCATTAAAATACCCTTTAGACACCTTAGAACTAATTTTCAGTCATAAGTCCCTACGATTAGACTGGTATAATTATAATTTAACATTCACAATAGGAGAATAAGTAGATTCATTGATGATACAAATTTAATATTCAAAAGGCCCTTTCACCTAGCATCTCGATGGCATGGAAAATTATCCAATTGAATGCATATAAATACAAATCAAAGTCAAGTTTATTCACCATTTTTAATTCTCAAGAAATTATCAAATATACTAATTTAGATTGATAAAATATATCCTATTATTCCTAAATTATAAATAAATCACTAGGAGAAGTCATTAGTCAAGTTTAAAACACACCAAGCGAGATCAAGAGTTAACATTGTCAAGATCAAACCCAGATTTATAAGTGCATTCATATAGTGAAAGAACACAATTTTAGAATCACACTAAAGAGAAAAACTATGTGTGACTTAAATTACCTCTTTGGAGTATTAGATACATAAGCAATGGTTAATAACCAGACGGGGTGATTGGGGTCAACTTACACCAATTACATTTCCTCATTTTTTTACATGTTTTTATCCATCATAAGTGAACCTAGTGGTTTAAGGAGAAGGAAGATAATTTATAAATTTGTGCACATGACCAAGGGTCAAAAATCACATATGTAGATACATATTAGGTAGGTACATCATACTGTATAGTTACAAAAAATCAAAATATCTTAGAATAGTAACATAAACCTCATGTCACTTACATTTGACAAATTCACCCCAGGCATGACATTAGTGACATCACACACCTAGAGACACGATTATAGATTTAGAAAAATCACAAGATCTAATCTATTCCAATTATACTGTGAGAACATATTCATATTCAATTGTTCAAATAGTGAAGTTAAGTATCTTTATCTCTTTAGTACTTTCCATAAATAGAAATTTTAATTATCAATTCAATTTCAATATTTTACATTTAAATTTATTCTTGATTATCATACATTATAATATGAATCAACTATTCCAATTTATCATATTATGATTTACATTAATATAAAACTAGGCTAAACATAACCCACCACCCAAGCTAACAACTAAACATTCCATGCCAAAAGAGTAGTTCATATCCTTACATTTTTTTCAAATTAGTTATCTTGAAGCTTTAAGAGTTTGAGTAGGTCATACTAAGGAAAATTAATCTATATATATTATAGTCAAGTTGAACTCAGAGTGAAATGTATAAATCATTTGTCTCATAAAATCTCAATGACAGTAGAAGCAAGCCACATGACACACAAAACACCTAGAAAATGAAGTACCCATTACTTCTAACTAATCTCAATAATCAAATGCAAGATTTATGTTATATTCATTTGTAAATGTAACACACTATAAAACTAAAAAAATATTTTAATAACCATGTAATGAAACATTGGGTATGACATGAATTAATGGAAGTTCTAACACAAGTCTATATATAGGTTTCATAACTTTTCCTATCAAATAGTCCAAATACAATACAAGGATACATGACCTGATCGATTAGAATAATAAAAAATAATGTTAGAATATTTAGTTTTTAATTATATAAATAGAATCAATTTAGATATATATATATATATATATATATATATATATATATATATATATATCCTTACTACCTTAATTAGGTGTGTGGCTTATGACAACTCAACACTACCATTAAACTTAGCAAGAAAACATAATGCTAAGAGATATCATAGTTAAAATGTATAGTTCAAGTCTGATTAAGCCCACTATAAGTTCAAAACATTAGTAATAAATTTTATATGTCTTTGGTGGCCCCTTTCATCTTGTAATGTAGGTTCCCAAGAGAATGGGACCACAAGTTAATATAGTCAATTTCTAGTGGGTTATATGCAATCAATCATACTTACATGTCTACTTCATAAATGTTGTGCATTGGGATATCATATATCTTATATTTTTAAAATTTAGTCATCCAATAACAAAAACTAATTTTGGATTCAATAATTAGTGGTATCTCATTTAGTTACATGGTCAAAAATCTCTAAATATTTAGTGTTTTCTCATAGTCAACAATGCCCCACATTTTTAAATTGAGTAATTAGTTAAAAGTTAATAAATATGAGATAATTGAGATTAAATAAAAGTATGTTAATAAATATTTTTAATATATATGTACTATTAATTATGATAAAAAACTCTTTGAATGTTAAAAAATGTGACATGTTATGTTTCCTATCACAACCTTAAGATAGCCACAACATATTTACTTTGCAAAACCTTAGCCTTAATTTTTTTGGCATGCTATTTTTTAGGTTATATGATCAATGAAAATTTGTCAATGTGAATTTAAACCAAGATGATTTTGGACTGAACGCATGCACCTAGGACACAAATTTTTGATGAGTTATAAGATTGCTTTCCACCTAGGTTTCATCAATGTCCCTCTATTTTATGTTATAATCCACCTAAGAATTCTTATTAAATCACTTTTAGACATGTGTCATGGATGTGCACATAAAAAATACATCTTATATGGATATAGGATGACCATGTTCCCTTGAGATCCTTCTAATCTAAATTTTTATTATATCTACATAATATTATACTTTATATTATCCTTGTTTGAGGTTTTTCTTTTGGCTAAAAAAAATTTAGGACTTAGGAAATGATTATTTCTCTTATATATTAAAATTTTTGGAAACCTTTAAGTACTCATTTCCTATTTTTTTAATCATGTATGAGATATGTGATGCATTATTCATGCATTTTGAATATGAAGTGAAATGCATATAATGGATAAGACTAACTATAACCTACAACTTATGTTATTTGTTATGAATAACTATGTACAAGAATTAACTTTTTATTATATACCTTGCCAAGCTATACCTTATTTATAAGCTTTCATGCATGGGAAGTGATAAATTATTCATCAAACTATATTTATGTTTTATTTAACATGATATTTGTGCTCATTGTTGAATGCTTGGGCCTATATATTTTTGGATTATAGATCGAGTTGAGAAGAATTTTTTTTTTGTAGATAGAAATGTTGGTTATGATTCTCTCATATTTTAGATATACAATAATGGGAATTTTGATAGGTCATCGTAGTTAGGGGCAAATAAATAAAAGTAATTGAGACACACAATTATTTTATAAATTTTTAATATGTCTTTGAAGAATTAAAATTTAGTTAAATAGCATTTAAGGTCTTTCAATCTCTCTTTTAGATAGTAATATATAGTCAACTTTACTAAGTTATCACAACTAAGTAAAGTTTATTATTACCAAGCTAAGTATTTTATGGGCTACTGTGCAAGTACAATGCACATGAAAAGAAGCATTTATTTACACAATACACAAGGAATTTTTTTTTATGTGCATGGCCCTTAGAATTTTTTAGTATGCCTAAATAGATAATAATGAACCCCCAATTACACTACTCATGGCATTTTATTACACTAATTTATTGAATTATTTCTCATCTTGATTATGACATCATGTGATTTTGGTTTTTGATAAAACCTATAGAATTTATGAATTCTTGTAAATATGGTTTTAAATTAAAATAGCCACCTTGATTTCAACAATGAACTATTCTTGAAAAGAAAAAATTGCTCATAGGACCACTATTTTCATCCAAGTTGAAATAAATTAGGTTTTGCTTCCAATTTTATCATAAATAGATGCATACTTTCTACTTCTCTTCACATTACCTATATAAATGTTCTCATGAACTAATTTATGAACTTAATTTTTTTATGTTGAAAGTTAAACATCTCAAAAAAACAAATTGATGTGAACTCGACTTTGGATGTATTGAATTCTATGCTTTTTCATTGACTTATTTAACAACCACATCTTGGGGATATATGTTTAATGGATAACCACCATATTTGATTGAATATATTAAGATAAATATAAGATATAGATATAGAGGGCCTGTAGACTACTCTTTCCTAAATTTTCTATGACATGCAAAAAAATTCACTTAAAACTTTGGTTTTTATTAATATTATTAAAAAATAACTACTTTAAATTTACCACACACATGATGTAAATCTGTATATATACTTTTTTATAACATATGTTATCCCTTGATGAATTTAAAACATTTAAATTTTATCCTTATCAATTGGATGCATAGATAATTGAGTCCATTATGCTAATTTCCTTGACTAGGTAGATCTCCATTTGTATAGTAATCAAATATAAGCTCATTGATGCATTTATATGAATGTAGAGTGTCATGTTCTATGTAGTCACCTAACTTATCCTTTTACATGAATAGTAACAAGGAAGCACTTACGTAGACATAGATAAAAAAGGGGAGAAGGATTAGTATACCTTACCAAGATTAGATTCCTTGGGAAGATGACCTATAGAGCCAAATTTGATCAATAATTCTTAGTAGTCTATCTATTGGTGTTTGGTTTTAGTAGGAAACATACACCATTCATTGCATCTATAGATTGGTATGTTGAGACCATGAATCTATATATAGTATATGATAAATAAATAAGATAGTGATTGAGGCATACTTTATTAAACCTGTTAATTCTAATTTGGGTGCCTTTAATCTCTTTGTCTAGATTGACATAACTCAACATGTTTAACTGATAGTAAGCATACATTGACAAAAGAGATAAAGCTAAGTTTTAGATATAGTTATGGAAGATATGTAGGGATATTTTTCTTGAATTATTACTAGTTGGTGTATTTTATTACACTGAAATCTTGATCTACCTTTTTATCTTCTTAATATATTTTATATGGTTGCATGATGCACCTATAATTCATCACTAAAGTTATTTTGGATTTATGATTGTGATAGGGTTTTGGAGCTAAACCACTCACGAATCATGATTATTATCCTTAGGTTTTTTTTATATTTAAATATATATTACAAAATATATGCATTAAAGATGCAAAAACAATTATAAAAGTCTAAAAAAAAACTAGTTATGGAGGCATTCCCCCAATAGTTTAGAAAATACTAATCAATAAGAAAATATAAAAAATGACCCCAAGTAGGCATCCCAACAAACAAAAAAAAATAGGGAACAAACACACATCCACCACCCAAAGAAAAAGGTGGCACAAAAATCATCAACTACATAGGTTTGTCTTCAGGCACCCTCCAAAAAGCAACACAGTCCATCTCACTATCCTCATCTAAACCCAAGCAAATAGGGCACTCAATAAAACTTTTCTTCAACTCAAGTCCCAAATGATTCAATCTCACAGTCAATGGTAGAGTGTATCTATCAAATTTTTTAAGTAGAGATTTGATATTATTAAATATCACATATTCAATAACCTCATCCACTTCAATAGGCCCTCCCCTATCAATGATTTTCTCTAGTTTCTCTGTGAAGACATTAACATTATCTTCAATCAATTTCCAAATTGCCCTCTTCTCATCATCATCCCATATCATGGGAGTGAAATTTGGTGGGGGGGGTGAAGTTTGAATATATTTTTTATAATTAGAAAATAGGTTAAGATACAAGTTGAGAGGAACCATAAATTCCTTAAATTCCTTAATGAGACAATTGTCAAGACCATCATTTTATACATCCCACACCATATCATCATTGGCCATAAGCCAACTATTTACACCTTTTTTGTCTGAATCTAAGGAGTTAACCCAATCTTGCACTGGATTATGTGATTGATCAAAGTAGGAATATTTTATGCAATCCCATTCATGCTCAATTATTTTAACCTCTACAACTGCCTCATAACAAACTACCCAATCTAGGTGTAGACTTAGCTTAGGATATCCACCTAAATCAATCAAGTAATATGAAGTGATTTTGAGCATTCCAGATCTTAGGAACTATCTAACTATGCTTGAGGCACCTTTAGTTGAAGAAAGATTTGCAAGGAAATAAGCCAAAGGATGACTTCAACAAAGAAGTCAGTAAACACCCTAGCCTTATATTGAAATTCCTCTAATTTCTTTTGCTTCCATAAAAACCATAAGATCTCAATTGAAAAAATAAGCCAAAATTTATGAAATAAGGGGTGGACTTTGACATTAGGATAAATGTACCCAAAATTAATGTTCATACTTCCAATGTCACAATAAAAAATAGTATTCCATCACTTAAGATAACTTTTCTAAAGATTAGAAGCATAAGGGCACACAAATAAAACATGTTCAATAGTTTCAACATCACTATAGAAGGAATAAAAAAGTTGGCCAAATCCACTTCTACTCAATACAGAGCCAACAAAAAGATTGTTATAAATCAATATCCACCAAAAGCATGACTTTTTAGGTTCAAGACAAGAAGCCCATGTCACATCAAATCTAAAGGACTAAGAATGTAGAGTATCACATACAGACCAAATACATTTAAGAGTAAGGTAGGGGAATTTGGAAAAAGAGATATTATTGTATAACATTTGAGTATAAAACTCAAATATGGAAGGGTCATTCAACCACTTAACACTATCCCAAAACTCTCCCTCCTCATCTGTGAAGAAGACATTATTATTTCCCTATAGTGTTTTTTGTAGAAGAGTGTAAGTTCTACACTAATTAGCAAAAGTTTGAAATATAAATCTAATTTATGAACAGGAGGCCCATCCAGACTGTGAGAAAAGATCTTTGAAAATACTCAATCCTTTTGTGAACCATTCAAAGGAAGAACAACCCCTAGTGAGAGTAAGCAACATTTGGTTGACACAAAGGTTCCACCAGATAAATCTATAACCCTGAAAACATGACCCAAACCAATTTAAGATATGTTTGACAATGATATAAGGTTTAACAAAGTCCTAAGTTGAAAAAATGGAGGCAAAAATGGGCGAGCCATTAATGTTAATATAAAAAGGACCAATGAGGAGATCCATTATATTCAACCCTTTCTAAAGTGGTTTTCCTCTATGAAAACCCTTTAAGATATTATTCTTGACCAAGATTTTCTAGGGTTCATCCACTTTGAATGATATAATTATCCATTTCATAGTAATGGTTATATCCTAGATCCTTAGATCCTTTAGGCCAAGACCCCAAATATTTTTTGGCTTCAAACAAAATTGCCATGAGACAACATGTCTTTTCCTTCCTCCTTTTCCATTAGACCACAAGAAGTCCCCTATTATTCTGTGTAACATATTAATCTGTGTCTTACTAAAGAGCCAAAATGAGCCATAGTATATACTATATGAGGAAATAAATTTTTGGAATAATTGAATCCTTCTAGGTAAGGAAAGCAAGTGTCCCTACCATTTTACAATTTTCTTATTGATTTTGATAAAAATCCACTCCCACATGAGCTTAAATAAAGGGGTAAGTGAAAAATAAATACCTAGATATCTAACCATTTCATCTAACCCTTTCCATGTCCATCCAAACTTTGAAATCTAATCAAGAGGGGAATCATTCCACCCCAACATACGTGATTTATGCATAACAACCTTATAACCAAAATCAGAGCAATATATATCTAACCTTGTAGAAACTTGATTCAAGTTAATTTGCTCTAGTTTGACAAACATAGTAGTGTCATCAACAAATAAGACATCTTCATTGGGTAGAGAGATGCCTCTGATAGAAGGTCCAATATCAAAAAATCTAAAGAGATAATGTAAGGCTTCAACAACCAATATAATTAGTGAAGGGGTAAGAGGACATCCTTGTCTGATGGAGTATTGAAGATCAAGTGAGTTAGTCAACTCCTCGTTCACTTCAATGATAAATAAGGAATATTTAAAGAGAAAATTAACCATTTTACTAAAATTTTCCTAAAAACCAAATGCTCTTAGAACTCTTTCAATGAAGGGCCATTCAATTCTGTCATAGGCTTTCTCAAAGTCCAGAAGAATCATGCCAACATCTTTATTAGAAGAGGGTAATTGGACTCCAATTTTTTTACCAAAGAGAGGTTACCTTCCTTGGGGATGAGTTTAATAATGCCTCTGTTGATGTCAGGGCCCAAGAACCAACATCAATATCTTATTTAAAGACATTGAGATAATCTTTAGTAACCCAGTCCTTATTGGCTTTGTAAAATTTAGTAGGGAAGCCATTAATACCAGGTGCTTTATCATTCTTGAGCGAGTATATGGTCACTTTTATTTCATCCAATGTGATATCTTCATTAAGGGAAATATCTTACAAAGATGACACTTTTTTTGGAATGAAAATATCACAAATCACCCTATTTTGTTTAATGAGATCATTGGAGTCATCAAAAAGAAACAAGCTAGAATAGAATTCATAAAATGCTTCTTTTATTCTATAGGGGTAATGAACAATCTGACCTTGAACCTAAATGCCATTGATTTTTATTCTTTGGTGTTTACCTTTCAATAATCAAAAGAAAAACTTAGAGCCTATATCTCCAAGCTTAAGCCATGTTAGTCTTGAGTGAATCTTCACTCCCCTAGCAAAGTAGCTCTAAGATGTATTTACTTGATACTTTAAGGAGTTAAGCTCATCCAATAGTCTATCATTAGCCAGATCATGTTGAAGAGAAATTTCATCTTGTATTAATTTTTCTTAGGTAACCCTGGTAGTTTTCTTGCACATTTTAGCCTTTATCTGACCATATGTTCTTGCAAAAAAATTTGACACTTCCATACAAGATTTCCACTAATCAATTCTAGATCTAGAGCTACAAGAGATCTTCCCAATATTCCAAGAAGAATGAAGACCATAAGTACATACTTGATCATAAATATGAGACACATTAAACTTATTAAGTCTTTTGAAAGCTGAGGCAACTTTGTTTTCCTCAAAGTTCAAAGAAAAGTTCACTTGTATGGGATGGTGGTCAAAAATTGTATAAGGCAAAACATTCACCACATTTCCATCCCTATTTAGGGTCACTAAAAATGAATCCCTATTCAAGTAAAACCTATCTAGTCTAGAGTACTATTTTTTATTATTGCACGAGGTAAACTAGATTCATTTATTTTGATTTTTACCTTTTTGAAGTAGATCAAGGATTTTGTGAATTATCTTAAATTTAGAAAAAAAATAGTTCATTACCTTTCCAGGCTTGATGATCTCCTCTAAATTTATCTTCTTTTTCCTCCACCATGTTAAAGTTGACTCCAAAGATCTAAGGGACATTTTTCAAGTTAGTATCAAGCCAATTCCATAGATCAGACCTTTCTCTATAATAATTTGGAACATATATATTACACACACCAAAACATTAGCTTTGGATCTCTAGAAGAATCCAAATAGCTCTATTATATGGGGAGATACCATGGTCAATAACACAATACTTCATGTCAGGGTTAACCAAGATATAAACACCTCCTTTACCTCTTTGGTGATTAGTGTAAAACTATACTGTATTAGGATAAACAAAATTAAGGACTAAGAACAACTAGGATCCCATAGCCTTAACTTTTTGAAGACAAAAAATCCATTTTGTCTCTCAAGTACCTAAATTGTCTCACAATGGGTTTTCTATCAGAGGATTTTAGGCCCCTAACATTCTAACTTACAATCCACATAAATCAAGGGAGCATGGGGGTCAATTAGAATGACCATGGGGCTTACCCCCACTACTATATAGTCTTTTGAAATAGTTCAATTTTTTTTTTCCTTAGAAGTATTCTTAAAATTAGGGTCATGACCACTAGGAGGGGTAGCTTTATATTTTTTCTTATCTTTAACTACAGAATGATCTAGTAGGGTGGACATCAAATCTATTTTGAGTCTTTTACCATCCCCTTTAAACATCCAATTTTTAGCAACATTTGGGTCCTTAAGAGACATGGGTGAACTCACTAATATATCCATCTCAAAATAAAGATTATCTAGTTCTTATTTCTTTAGATAAATGACCATGGGGGAGGAATCACCTCCAATATTATTAAGACTAGTTGAGGGCAAGTTGCCAGGGTTAGAAGTACATCTAATAGGAGGATCAGCTAACAAAACCACATAATTCTCTGAGAGAGATTCAAATTGGGTTATCTGCTCAATAAAAGCATCATCCAAATTATTTGGCAAATAATTAATCACATCAGGTATAGAATTCATCATGTTAACTAATAGTGGTTGGGAGTTAGAAGACTAAGGAACACATTAAGATTTAGATTTTTTAAGCTCATTTACAGTCTCTATAGCTTTTTCCCCTAAAGCCTCCTCAGGGGGGCACTATATTTTAGAGGCACACTATTATACATAGGGTTTTCAAATACCTATAAATCATCCAACATAGAATATTTTTTTGAGCATGTTGACCTTTTTGTTTGATGTGAAGGTCTTATTTATTGACCAACATTAGGCAATTATTCTTAAGGTTCCCATATTTTTTACAAAAAAAATGCATTTAACCCACCCAACCCTCTGACAACACAAGTATATGAAATCCCTTTAATTTTTAAATTAAGGGATTCTGGGGAAAAATCCAAGGGTTATAAGGAAATCAGAACCCTAACATTCATATTGTCCTTTGTTCTAAAAAACTATGATGTTTTAGTATATATTTTTTTTTATGCTTGATGAAATTTGATTTTCATTACCTTGTATTGATATATAAGATAGGGGAGGTATCATATAATTTAGTGTGAACTTTCTCCCACCATTCTATTTATTACCTTGAGCCTTTAAAACTAAAATAAACTTAAGGAACATGGTGAACATGTATTATGCGATGTCTTAAACACATATGTGGAAACATGTTGGTATAAATAATATAACCCTTTATATAAGTTTGCACTAATATATATTAACAACATGGTTCTCCTATCTACCCTATAAATTTGTATAGTATTTATACATATTAAGACCCTTATAGACTCTATGCCATGAAAAGATATATCACTTGAATGTTTGGTATATGAAAACTAAAAAATCCATTCCTGATCAAATAGTATTATTAAAATAGGCCTTAATAAACCTTGGTCAAGCAAGAAAATTAAGTGTAGAAACTATCCCTACCAACTTATTCCAACCAAAATAAGGAGATAGTGGTGAAAATAAAAAGCCACCTCCTTTCTACATCTCCTTGATTATTGGTAAGCACTTTACACATAATTGCATGATTGATTCATTTGAAATTAGATTTGTCATTAATAAAAATATTGTCAACCTACTAGGTTTAGAGTATAATCCAATCACAAAGGGAGTTATCCAGTTAGATGGTATAACTTTTAAGACAATTGGCGTCATTAAGAACTTGAATCTTACCCTAACTGATTACCCAAGCCTCTCCATCTTCCAAGATATTTAAGTCATAAACCTTCCTCCATATTTATCTATATGAATTTATAAGGAATTAATTACAAATATGGGTGGGTATCTATCCTCATATTGGTCACACATTTTGCTTAGGACTACTTATAGTACCAAAGTAACTATAAAAGAGGATACCATTTCTAGAGACCACATTGAGCCATATTCTCCTAGTCTAATCCCCATGAATTTCACCATGTATGATCAAGAGGAGAATTTTTTACTTCATGATACTACCAAAAATTTGGAGGAGGTTCCTACTTGATGAGTGGCCAACTGAGAATTATGGATTTAATCCATATGATCATGTATAAGAGACAAGATTGGTTACCTATTGCATCCTTGAAGAGGACTATATTCTAGAAAATCTTATGAGACCACAAGAGGATCTTAGAGGTACATGGAAAATATTTTTTGATGGTTCAAGGAGAAAAAAATAGTGCTAGTATAGGTATTATTCTGATCTCCCCTCAAAATTAAAAGTACTTTTTTTTATATAGGTTATCATTTAGTTGTAATAATAATGCAACCGAATATGCGACATTGACATAAGGTGATGTAGGGGAATCCTTTAAGGATTCCAAAGTTGTTTCATTTTTATCTTAAGATGGTATATTGTGTTTTTCATAGGTGTTATAGGTCTTGAGTAGTCACTAAGTGGAGTCTAGGTAGTCCTAAGATGCATAGAATTTGAATTTTGGATTTTCCTGCCAAAAACCTCTTTTTAAAAATTTAAATCTTGCCAAGTCTTTATAAGGATTATTATAAGATTGTGAATGTGGTAATGTGGTAAAAAAAATTTATTAGGGTTTTAGACACTATATAAGGTTCATAAGTCTAAGGTCATAGTTCCATATAGGTCATCTTGTGTAAAAAACAAGAAAATACTATGTAACCAAAGGACCTCATTGAGGGCAAGATTCAAGAATCAATTATGTATCCTTTTAGGAGTGATAGGAGTTATTTTTGGTAGTGGTAAACTCATATTACATTTTAGGTAGAGGGATTAAGGATGGAAAAGTTTTGTATGAATGGATTTTAGATGTTTTGTAACCTCTATTGAATGAATTAACACAGATCTCTATTTTGAAGAAATGGCTTTTGTTGTTGAATAAATATGTTTGTCGATGAAATATTGAGATTGGTAATTATTTAAAAGTGTGATTTAAGTCCAATGTGTGTTTTTAAGAGGAAATTATTTAAATAAATATAAATATAAAGGATCCCTGTTGAGGACTGGTTACACAAATCCCTGTTCTGTGGTGGTGTTTTGTTTAATGGCTAACTGTATAGTTCATAATTAATGAATGAATGATAATATAAGCTTATTTAAACGTGATTGAAGGTTTAAGGAGGATTTTTTAATAATATAATTTCTAGGAATCAATAAAAAGAGACCCTATTTTGATAAGGAAGACTAAAATACTCTATTTCTTGTAGGTTTGCTCACTGTCTATTAGTGCATGTATGCTTTCAAGAAGAAAGATGACTTTGGAACTTATTATATGGTTAAAAAAATGTGTGGGTAAGTGTTTTTGAGTGTTTTTAATGATATTTAACCTTTTATTTCTTTGGAATTTTGTTCTTGTTGATCATACTAAAACATAGACTTGAAGAGAGTAAAACCTCTACACAGTCCAACAAAGAATTGATGAGAAAACGTGAACAATGGATCTAGAAGTTTGTGATTTTGATTTAGAAGGTCATTAGAGAGTAATATAGAGCCCAGGGTGTTTTCATAGTGTAAAATAAAGGATTAAAATGTTTTAAAACTCTAATTTTTTGCTCTCAGGTCAGATTATGTTCTTAAAACCCTAAACTAGGGTTTGAAGTATATCTCATATTATAACTATCCAAAATTCACAAATATTTGTAGCCTAAACAATATTAAGATGATATAAAGAAATTAAATGATTTAAATTATGTATAGGTTAATTTGTATGGAATTTTGTGAACTGAGTTGTGTTTAAGCTTGAGGAGGCCTAATTGGGGAAGGTTAATAGCTAGAAGGTGGGTCTATAAGTGAAGTTAGACCTTGAAAATTGGGACACATGTGAAAATTCATAGAGGGTAGATATAAATATTTTTGGTTTATTCCAATTCCTTGTAATGTTTTTGTACAAGTAAGAAAATATTAAAATAGGCATATAAGGACTGTGTGTGGTATATGCAAAGTTGTGTAGGTGGGTGAATTGTCAACTAAAGATTCTTATACTTGGGAGAATAGTTATAAAAGGTCATAAAAATATTGGATAAGGTTCAAAACCATTGAAAATAGATAGTAAGAGTGAAAATACTAAGTGACCATGAAGTGAAGCAACTAAATTCAATGTGTATGTGTATTGGAATAAGGCATAGAATGAGAGTTATGGTGTATGCTCTGCATCATAAGGCCTCTAGTTGGTACAAAAAAGAGGAATAAATATGATTCAAATGTTTGGTGATAGTGAGATATTTTCAAATCAGATTAGAGGTTAAAATGTAGAGAATAATAACTTGTTTAAGGCTTGCAAGCATAAATTATGGGATCTCGTTGAAGGCGTTGATGCCTTCAACATTCAAGTTGAACCTAGAAAAAAAATGTTGATGATGATAATATTGATACTATAGGGTATAAATATAACCTTCCCCATGATGTTATGAAAGATTCATATTAACTTGTCAAGTTGGTGGTTAGACCTACAGTTCTTGATAATAATCTTAGTTGGAAAGGTTTTGAGAATGATGAATAAATCATCAGATTTCTACAAGAGGAGGTAAAATTATCTACCAAAAACTAGCATAAGATTCAAGATAAATATTGGGATAAAATTATTAATTTAAAATGTGACAAGTTTCCTAATGGGTTGGTCACTTTAGAAAGCATATTCAATTTAGATGTTCAACTCAAAGGTGAGAAAAGAAACATGACAATCAAGGGTGAGAACTATGAACTAGTTTCCATCTCTAATGATAAAATTTTGAAGGTTGATAAGGTATGCATTCAATTTGAAAATGAATATTTTATTAGTCTTTGTAGAAGATATGATGATATATTTCCTTGGAGTTACCAAGATCTTATAGGTTTTGATCCAAACTTTACCAAATAAACCATTGATCTAGACCCCAAATCAAAACTAGTTAGAAAAAACAAAGACCAATAAACCCCAAGCCTGACACCTTTATGTGAAAAGATATAAATAAAATAATGTAGGACAACCATATTTTACCCATTAAGCATTCTTCATGGGTGGCCAACCTAGTCCTAGTTAGAAATAATAATGGGTAAATTAGGTTATGTGTGGACATTAGGTATTTCAATAAAACATCATTGAAGGATCACTATCCCCTTCCACCTATGGAATATATCCTTCAAATAGTAGAAAGGGTTGAAAGTATTTCACTCCTATATGGTTATTCAATATATAACTAAATACTTGTGCAAGAATATGATAATTTTAAAACAACCTTTACAACCAAATGGGGCACCGTTGATTATAAGAATATTCCCTTTAGGTTGACCAATGTTGGTGAAACCTTCTAAAGGGTCATATATATGGAATTTAGGGGCATCATAAATGATATGATCTTTATGTATATAGATGATATAATTATTTTCTCTAATCATGCAGATGATCACTTGGATTATTTGACGCAAGTTTTTGATAGGTGTAGAGAGTTTGGGGTATCCTTGAACCCAAAGAAATGTATGCTTATTGTCTAGGAAGGTAAGTTATTGGGACATTTTGTTTACAAAGATGGCCTCCCAGTTAATATAAAAAGGGTGGAATTATCACTGGCTCTTTCAATTCAAAGTCATGAAAAGTGTCTCTAAATCTTCTTGGGTAAGATCAAATTTGAAAGAATATTCATCCTAGGATTTGTTATTTTGCTCAAACCTCTCACTTATATGGTCAATAATAATCATAATTTCAGATGGTCAAGAGAAGGTAAGTATAAATTTGAAAAAATTAAAAGAACACTTTATCAATCCCCTACACTTATGAACCCATGTTATGATAAGGAATTTATTCATTATGTTTTTTTGGGTAATGAGAGTATATCAACCATACTAGTGTAGGAAAATAGTGATCTAATTGAGTATCAAATTGACATTTTTATTCAAGCACTTAAATATTATGAGCTGAGGTATGTTTTTATGGAAAAATAAGTCCTTTCTATCATAAGATTCCTTCAAAAATTTAAACATATGCTATCTAACAACAAAATACAATTGATGGTTTCACACTCAAGCATGAAGGAGTTCATGTTGAACAAGTTTATAGGTGAAAAGAGAGATGGTTAGATAACTAAGGTCATGGATTATGAGATTAACATCAAGGTCACCAAGATTTTAGGAGGAAAAGGGCTATGTGATAAACTAGAAATAGACCTAGAAGCTGATTATGGAGCAGTTTTTGTGCTACAAGAGGGTCAATAAACTGATAATGACATCCCCAAGAGCTATACTAGAGACAAGGTTACCTTTTTGAAAACCAATGATCATCCACATAGCCTCAATGAATCTCAAATAAGGTATTTTAGACTTCAATCAGTTTTATATGTAATTATTGATAACATATATTATTTATGAAGGACATCCATGGAGTACTTTTGAGATGCATAGAATCTAACCAAATGGCTAAGGTGATAGAAGAGTTTCATGATAGACCATCAGGAGGTCATTTCTATCTTAAGACTACTATTGTTAAAATTATGAGGGATGGTTATTATTATCCAAATATATTTAGATATTCATATTTATGGGTTATAAACTACAAGAAGTGTGCCTTCTTTACAGGTAATCAAAACCTAAAAGCTTTCCCTCTTCATCCCATCTAAGTAGGGTACCCTTTCATGAAATAGGGTTTAGAATTCATCAAGAATATTAACCCACCCTCAAATGTTATTCAAAAGTGGGTATTAATGGCCATAGGTTACTTTGCAAGGTGGAAAAAAGTAGTAGCACTCAGAGATGCAAATGAGACATATACATTAGACTTATATAAAGGTATTGTTACTAGATTTGGTGTTCTTACTACTATTATATATGATAATGCTATGGCTTTTGTTGGAACCAAAATTAGTGAATGATAGTCAATCATGGTATCCATTTGATTACTTATTCTAACTATTACCCCCAAGGTAATGGATTGGTAGAATATACTAATAAGAACCTAGTAAGGATCATCAATAGGACTATGGAGGAGAACCAAATAAATTGGCATACCAAGTCAAAAACAATAGTGTGGGCTGACAGGATAACACCCAAGAGGCTTATTGGTAATTCCCATTTCATGATAGTCTATGGGAGAGAAGAAATTTTGATTTTTCCACTTTAATTACTAGATCTTGATCTCACTTGATAGTTGTAATTGATTTAAAATGATGCCATGAAAATGAGACTACCAAAGTTGATGGAGTTGGAGGAAACTAGGAACTATATAATGCACAACATGAAGTTTCATCAAGATAAAATGAAGAGTAAATTTGATAGTAATTTTTTTGATAGGTGTTCAAAATAAGGACATATACTATTGAAATGGGATGATGATAGATCCAAGGTAGGAAAACACACAAATTTTGATGCTATATAGAGTTCCCCCCACATCATAACCAACTTTAAGCAATCTAATGTCTTTTAGCTCTCAATGTTGAATGGAGTGGATCTACCCATCCAATTCAATGGGATACATATCAAACATTTTTATTGAAGTCATTTTCATGCCTTATATATAGTAATTTAGTTGTTTTATTCCTCCAAGTGTTGTTGCACATTATTTGGTGAGTAGTGTAGTTGTTTGTCTTTCTCTTAAGTGTTGTTGAATAGTTGTTGTCGCTCTTTGCTTCTTATTGTGTGTTTTGAAGAAATTTTATGTTCATTTAAGGGTTTTTCCATCATTATTTATCCATGGTATAACTTTAAAAATGAGTGGTATTGAAGCTTATGTGACTCTTTTTCTGAATAGATACTTAAGGCTACTAGATTCTGGCTTAACAAGTAAGTAGCCCACAAAGGTCACCAAAATGTTAAAGATTCAAGTCACCTTGGTATATTGACACATCATAAGATTATAATGATGTCTATTCTAGCCTAAGGATATGTACGTTATAATACATTGTGGTTACCTAAACATTTTGCTTCATTAGATGAGGTTTAACAATCATTTTTCGAGGTCATGTGTTGGCATTAGTTTTGTAAAAGGCCTACTAGGTTGGTTTTTAATGTAAATATGTATCAAAAGTATTATATAATCTCTTTTTAACCTTGTTATTTCCCATTTTATGACTAAAGGCATTCAAGCTACCTCTTAATGTAAAATATTATAAGGGGCCTAATAAACATTCTTGAGTCTTAGGGTCATCTTAGTTTTGTAGAGGCATACTCATGTACTCTTTAATGTGAAATAGAGAAAATGGGTCTTAAAATATCACTCATAAGGTCATAAAACATATGAAAATTCTAAAATTAATTCATTTAGGTCATTAAAAGGACTAAAAACTCCTCATAGTACCTTAAATCCCATGTGTGGTAAGCAAAGACTCGATTGACTTAGTTATTCCCCACTTATTTACACCTCCTTGAGGATTGTTTCAAATATTCCAATGTGAGAGAATATCTTCCAATCCATGATACTATTCTTTCTCATCCTTCTCAATATTCGATAATCTAATCAAGCTAGACTCCATGTTTTCCAAGGATGTTTTTAAGGTTTTCAATGAAGAGATATAAGTTTTGAAAGCCAAAAGGACTAAATTATAGGTTTTAATGATTTATAATGTTGCAAGATCCATACATAAACTTCACAAGACCTAAAATTTTGTTTCATAAAATTTTACATGGTCATATTGGAATATTATATTGCTTTCATGATCTAAATCTCCTTCATGCAAGCCATAAATAGAGGATGCAAAGATTTTTTATGCTCATTAATGAAGGTTGCAGATTCCTAATGTATTTTTAGGTACTTTCATAGAATCTCAAACATAATAAGGTTTTTTGATGGAAATGAGATCATTAATGATAAGTTGAAGATCCCCCAAGAGAGAAAACTAGGCTTGAAATTATAGAAAATATCTAAGGAGCCATTTTTTCAAGGTTTTTAAATAAAGAGCAACCATGTTATTTCTTACTTATGGTTATACATGGTTCTTAGAGAGTATGGGAATGGTTTTTTATAGGTTTTTATGCATATCTTGATGGTATTTATAATTATCAAGAGTAAAAAATTCCATAGATCAATTGATAATTTTGCAAACAGTCCAAAAACCCTAAACCTGTGAAAATTCATTTTAGAGGAATTTCAAGGTTAAAAAATTCACTAACATGCTTGCAAACATTAAATAAGGTTTTCATTATATTTTAAAGATATCATAAATAAATTTTAGGTCTAAAGGACAAAGATATTTCAATACATGGATACTACAGTTCTAAAAATACCAAGACAAGGACATAGTTCAAAATCACATGTTGTAGTAAAGAAACATCAAGTTTCAAGCATGTGCAGGACTCAACATGAGTCTTAATTTTTACATCCAAGATTTCAAGGTAATATAATATAAATCATAAGGTTTTAAAACTTCAATAACCTACCTACAGGTATGTAGTCTTTTATAATGTATTTGATGAGTCTCTTATAACTTTTGATGAAGAGAAGGATGAATACCAAGTTCTAGACCCTTCATATGAGCCTGAAAGATAGGGAGACAAATATTTATGGTTATAAAAAGTATTAAAATTGTAGAGATTAATTTTTTAGGACCACAATACACAAACCAAGAAATAAAACATGATTTCAAGGATAAGTATCAATGTTTAAAGAGCAAGTTTGAGGAAGGATTTTATAGTTGGAGACTTCAAGAGGGGCTTATTGATTGATCAAGATGGGAACCTAGTCTTAAAGCTCCTCAAAAGACCTATAGGCTAAGGTTTAGGAGTTCCAAGTAAGATTTAGGAATAAAAACATGATTATAGGCCTAGAAATCCTTGTTTCTCAAAGATGTCATGCTAAGATAGGGAGGTTTTAGCCCAAAGACCTCACTTTTAGTCCTACAAATTTTAGTCAAGGCTCCATAACCATATTAATAGGTAAAAAAATAAGTATTAAGGCCTATATGATAGTTAAAAATTTTAAATCAAGACCATTACACATAGTTAAAAGCTTTGTATAACTAATTAGGGAGTCATATTATTCTAAAATCTCTCATAAAAGGTAGAGATTCAATGATTAATGGTTCTATGAGGTCTACAAGGTGAGGGTAGGGGTAAAAGAGAAATAATATGATGTTTCATGTTTGTAAAAGTTTCCATGGTCTAAGAGTACCAAAAAATCTGAGTTATATTTTCAAAACATGATTAGTTTGTAGGTTAGAGTTATAAGGCTCATAAACATGAGGTGAAGCAAGTTTTGAGATCCTAGAAACCAGGTCTACTTCAAAGATAGTTTCATTATGTCAAGAACATAAAAAACCTTTATAATGATAAATTAATGTTAAAACATGTCTAAAATACTATATAAATGTCTTTAGGTTAACTCAAGAGCAAGCAAAGGATTGTATGTAGGACTAATAAGTTACATGGCAATCTAAAAAGTTAAAATCATGTTCCAATTAAGTTTTTTTTAAAATGTTAAACAAGTAGATAAAGAGATTGCTAAAGTTTTAAAACTCCTCATGAGCCTAAAATGTGTTTCCAAAGCCTTATAAGACTCCCCACGGAGATATAAATAAGGATATAGGTATGTATAAAGAAGATGCAAGGTTTCATGTCTTTTCAAGTAAGGTTTATCAAGGGTTTTAGGTTTGTTACCAAGGTTTCAAGTCTCAATCTCCTTCAGGAACTCCTAATCCTACCAACTAATTTGAAAATGAATATTACCAAACTCTTTCAAACACCGTCTATAAGAAATGAAGAAGTATGAAGACAAGTTTTCTTGGCAAGTTTTATAAGACTATATGAAGAATAAGTGTTGATAACAAGGATGTTAAATCCTATAAATAACCTATATGTCTACAATTTTAAAATATGAAGGTTTTATGACCTCAACACCTAAATCATAGATATTTAATAGGTTTCTAAGCATATTTTGAGTTTGTAAGCATATTATTACAAGTTTGTAGGTTAGAAGATAGGGCAAAATGGAGCCTTCAAACATGAAAAAGGATTTTTTTTGCTTTTCAAATATTTATCATGAGAAAAGATGAAAATGTACTAGCTTCTCAACCCCTCAAATAGACATTCACCTAAACTTAAAAACTAATTTCATATGATCCATGTGGCTACAACCTATCTAGGATGACCATGAATGGATTAAGTAGTCATAAAGAGCATGAGAGAGGTATGAAGGCATTAGAAAACTTCCCCTAGAAATGTGTAACTCCCTCCATGGAGTGGAAATCATGTCAATTCAACCCAAGAATCCAAATGGGTGTAGGAAATCTATTTTTAGGTCAAACATTCATCAAGCATGGTCGTTAAGGTAGAAAGTTAACTTGAGATAGATTCTCTCTAATATGTATGCATGAGGGAAGGATATAGTTGAGTTAAGTCTATTAAGACATGAATTTCCCAAGAATGTAATAACATTAAAGAAACATATACACCATGTAAAATCCTTTTAATGGATAAAAACAGTAAACAATAAGGTCTCCTCTCCCACTACTATGCCAACCTTCTTCAAAGATATTCATGGGTAGGCTTAGTCCTTTGGAGGAAACTTCATACTTCAATTTTTCTTGGACATTTTCTTTTATAGGTTGATAATAGAGTAGTGGAAACACTTTTAATCCCTTCTTATTTCTCTCCTCTCATATCTCATATATATTTCTTATATGTAGGGCTGATAATAACTTTTTTCATTATCCCTCTCTTTGGTATGACAAAACTTTGCTCATTTTGATTCTTTTAATGCTGGATTAGGCCTTGAATTTATTAAATAATTGAGGTTTGCCTCTTTTACATTGTTAATTTTCTTTATATTATTTAATTTAAAAATTTTGATCTTCATTTGTGGATGTTTCAATCCCTCATGTTGGTGACCTATCATCTTTACACTCTCCTTGGTAGGTTGTATATTATGTATATCCCTACTTTCATATGAAATATTGATGCAAAGGTTATCAAAGTTATTGTTTGTGTAGTTTATCATTAGTTCTGAAGATTTATTGTATCGTTTGAGCTAGTTAGGAGCTCTCTAGACTTGGTGCATCATCTTTTTTATGAATCTCAATCACTTAGACTCATTTTTCCTTGGTAAAATCATAGTATTAGCTATGAATAGGTCTATTTTAGATTTTTTTTAGGCCTATATCTAATCTTATATCAGATACACATAGTATAGTAAGTAAGATAACCTTATCTAGAGGTTCATCCCAAGGATCCAAGGTCCTAGGCCTTGGGGATGATCCCATTGTTACAAGTAAATCACTAGTTGAGTAAACAGATGTAAGATGTAGGTGAAAAAATATACACTTTAAATATTTATCTATTTGTGCTAATCTTAATTTCATTGATTCATAATGATACATACTTCAAATAAAGTTCTAATAAGCAAGATGATTGTATTGATACACATGTGTACTCTTAAACCTTGTTCACTTCGAATTTCAATAATTTCAACACTTTCAATTTTAGATTATATGAAATAATTATATATTGTAGCATGCTCTTGATTTTAGGTTAGTCACCAAAAAATCACTCAAGTTTGACTTAAGAAAATACAAGGTGCGTTATACAAACCCAGGTATGCATTCCTTTCCTTTAAACTAGTAATTTCATTACTAGATTAGGGGGGATGTAGACAATATTTATAAATTATATATCACCTCAGTTATGTACACATGAAAAAATCAGACCTTAGTTGTTCCTTTAGTTCCATAATTTTCTTGATTTTGTAAGTCTTGAATTTGTTGTCTCTCATGCCCCTTGGCATATCTCTTAGTCTAAACAATCATATATTGGTGACCTAAGCCTTTTATCTTGCCCAAAATTATAAAAACCTTATTATCTTTTGCCTCTACATGTTATAAGCCTATATTTGATATCTTGATCCCTTCACACTTGCTTCCTAGATAGACACCTATGTTGATGTAGGTTTTCTTATCTAACAGAAGTTACTAGTGCTCTAAAGTAATCTAATTTACAAGTGAAATGTATCCTAATGGTTGGTCTAAGTTATTTAATGTGAGTTATTTATCCAAAGGGATTGGTATAAATATAAGATCAACCCTCACTCATTCCTCACTTAAACATAAACTAAGGAATGTCTCTTTCCATAATTAAAAGGTTAATGAAGACTATTTTTGGATATTGAAGCAATATGGTCTAGGTATATTTATTTAAGCAATCATTTCAACATTATTTAAAAAAAGAAATGCATTCATCTTGAGCTTACATGTTGAAAATCAATATTTAAGGAAACCAAGCCCAAATTGTGGTATGAATATATAAATTATTATATTTCCATAAGGAATGAAATGAATGTTATGATATCAATAAAATAATTTAATTTTCATTCCTAATATGATTTCAAAAATATATAATTATAATTATTCCCTAATAAAATATAGTAACCATAGTCAGAGTTTAAACATAGTGGCACAACATGATTGAGAACATATAAAACTAGTTAGTGGGAAATTTAAGGAGAAGGTAATGGACTCATTAATCAGTGTTCAATTGTCTAACTCCTTAAATGTTATTAATAAAATAAATTGATGCCCAACCTATATGTGTTTAATAATTGAGTGTATATAGTTACATGAGTCCAAAATGGGTTGTTATAACTTGAGAAAAATTCTAAGTCATGTTATACAATATCTATTTCATGTCCCTATATACTAAAATGATAATGTTAAAAAATGATTGAAAACATGCCAAATGAATACCTATCAAATATTTGATTATTAATACCTACAAGAGTCTCTAGGTGTAATGTTCCCCTTTTTGAGATAGTCCTTTGATGAGACACTTAGCTTAAGTGTTCCTTAGGGCTAAAGATTTAAATGCAAAAAGGGGGGAACATTGTAAGCTTCAAGGTTATTTGGATAAATCACTTTATTATCTAAATTTGGGGCCCTTTTAAGGGCCATTCTAAAAATGATTTTATAAGGAAGCCTATTTTATATCTTTTTATTAAAAATAAAAGTAACCCTTCCTCTTTATTTTGGTCACCACAATTGGAGGAAGAATATAAAAAGGAAGAGAGGCTCTTTCAAAAAGATTATATTGAATATTGATTTTGTGAAATTGAATCAAGTATGTTAAGCTTGGTTTCCACCTCATGAGGATGAAAACCTTCAAGAAGTGTCATAAGTTTGGGGATGAAAACCTCCATTCTTTTTACTTGGGTAACTCCACTCAAGGGTTGTAAGTGAGCTTCAAATTGCATGTTTTCATGCAAGTGGATCATTCAAAGGTATTTTTAGACACAACCTCATTAATGAAATATTGATGCTTATATCAAAAATATTTTTTTATTAATTTCATAGGTTTGAAGAGGAGTGAATCATCTTGAGAAATTATTCATGTTATAGAATACCTCCCCAAGGGGTGGCAACTTGACTAGTGAGCTAGGAAAACCAGTTGGAGGGGTCTTTGGAGGCCAAAGAGAGTTGTTCATGTTTTCATGGTATTTTTATAGCTAGGTAAATTGGTTTGAAGAGTATACTTTGAGGATTTGAGAAGGAGTTGGAGTGCTAGTGGTGTATAAAATATTACTAATATTTTATACTATCTTTTTTGCTTGGGTGACTTACCCTCTGAGACATTAAAAAGTTATTCAGAAGGATTTTGGGTGACTTGAACATTATGGAATTTATTCCCTATTTTTCTAAGTAGGACAAATTAGTTGGGAAGAAGGAGTGAGCACATAGAAGGGTTTTTAGACTCCATTAAGCAAGGTACTTATCGTTCTCTATTTTCTAATTTCTTTGACAAATTATCATAGGGTTTTGGAAGGAAAATACTAGGGTTTCATCCTTAAAATTATGCTATTATTTCATGAGTGGGGTGATTCACTTGAGGATCATTTTCTAAGTTTTCTAGGGTGATATTAGGCCCTAAAAGGTGAAAAAATAATATTATAATTATTTGGGTATTTTTATCATAATTTTCAAGGTTCCTTGACATATTTTGTGAGTGAATTCAAAGGAGAAATATGATTTAAATTGACAAAAAAAAATTATTGACTTAGACAAAAAAATTTGAAGTGTTTTTGGAGGCTTTGAGAGGGATAAAATTATAAATATTTCAATCTAAAATATTTCCATATTTTATCATATATTTAGTGAGTTTTTGCAAGGGTTTGAGGGACGATCTTGAAAATAAAATGTAGTTGAACCTTCAAGAGGAAAATAAGATTTTTGGCAAAGGTATTTCCAAGGTACATGAAACCTTTCTCACACATACAAAGGTATTTATCACAATATAAAATTGAGGGTTTATGCATGACATATTTGTGAATTTAAGGTGAAAAATTTAATGGTTATATGATTCATATGATTTGGAATTAATTGTGAAACATTGGCACCTAGAGTTTGTTATACATGTGGTGTTTGAGAATCTATATGTCCATTAGGGTTTGCTAATTTTAATTTTCAAAATTCAGTGTGTTTGGAATTGACCAAGGGTTTTGTTGGGAAACCCTCTTTTATCATCATTATCCAAATTTAGGGACATAAAAGTGGTATCAAATCCATAGCTTGGATATTATTTGGGGTAAGGTTTTGATACATGAGTGCAAACAAAGAGGTTAAGTGTTATTTAAGGAGTAGCAGGAGGGAAATCGAGCTTCCACTAGTTAGTTCACCCTAGCATGACTGAGATATAAGTGACATGGAGCACTAGGAGATGGAGGGTGAGAGGAGAGACAAATTGGATGAGGAGAGATTTATGAAGTATTCTCAAATTTAGGAGAAGATGATAGTAGTGATGGAGGGGTTTATTTATTCACTCACTAAGATGGGTGGCTTAAAGCTACTCAATGGAGATATCAGTGCTTCAAGGAGTAGGCCAAGTACACATACACCCCCTTCAAGGAACGGGACATCTAAATGTAGGCCCACATAACCTACATTTTTTTAGAGAGAGGATCCCACACTATTAAGGGAGGGGTTATTCAACCCATGTGAGGAGTTAGAGAGAAAGATAAATGAGTATGTTACATTGTCTGAGACCGTTAAGGGGGATGTGACATTTTTAAAGTTTTCCACTTGGAAACATGGATAAGTTGGACCCAATATTGGTCAGAGGTGGATAAATAGCTAGGGATATATATATATATACATATATATATATATATATATGTATATATATATATATCATAAATTGGGGAATTTCTCTCTTTCTATTTTTGATGTGTCACAAAGGAGTTCAGCTAAGGATTGGATTCAGATAGTGGATACCTTATTTTCACTTTGATCGATGGTAGAGGGAGAGGCCATCTAGTTCACCATATTATATTTATAGGGAGGAGCCCATGATTTGTTGTATCATGGTTTGATCACACATAGACATTAACACATACAATCCTATGAGGAGTTTAGTAGGTGATTGATTAAGAGATTCGATAGAGTAGATCTTGAGCTTCAATTTCATGATTTAGCTCAATTAAGGTAGAGGACTTCAGTGGATGATTATGTTATATATTTTTATGGAATTTAAATTATGGTGATTGATATTTATGATAGGAGATTGGTGGTACTATTCATATAAGGTTTTATTGATCCCCTAAGGGGTTTAGTTAAGGATTTCAATCCACCAACATTGAGGGAGGCCATTTAAAAGGACTATGATTTGGATTCTTCTACTCTAAAGGGAATATTTGTGCCTTTAGGACAACCAAAGGGTAATTTTTTCCCACCTACTAGGTAGCAAAGAGTTGGTAGTTTTGGGTAGCCCAAGGGTAGCTTTTCAAGGTGACCTAAAGCCAATCATGTGAGCCCTTTAATTAGACCAAAAAAACTAGGTTTGGGGCAACACAATGAGATAATATGAAGTAGCTTTGATATAAGGAATGAAATAAAGAGAAAATTTATTTGATTCACATGTAAGTATCCTTGGGAGAAAAGACACAATTACTATGGAAAAGAACAAGTTCACTACATTGAGGTTCTTTCTTATGAATAAAATAAGGAGGAAGAAGTTAGGACAACCAATTATGAGGATCATACCTTGGAAATATAAAGGGAGGAGGAATTGAGTGGCACTTTGGCATCACCTCATGGGGATCCTAGATAATACCCCTTCAAAGTTAGGGGATCAATGAAAGGTTCACCTATTACTATACTTATTAATATTGGGGAACTCACAATTTCATTGATAGGGGATTGGTAACATCTTATGGGTTGCAATAAGTGGAGTTCAAGGGTTTCATAGTTATAGTAGCATATGGATTCATCATCCCTTACATAACCAAGATTCAAAATATTAGCCTCATATTGGAAAAACATGTGGTTGAGGATGATTTTTATATGGTGGGCGTAGGGGAGACCAATATGGTCCTTGGTATTCAATGTTTACATTCACTTGGGGAATATACACAAAATTACCAAACTATGGAATTCAAATTCAAGATAGAAGGTAAAGGGGTTGTGTTTTATGGTCTAAGTGATGGGGAGGCCCCTAAATCCAAGGACAATAAATTTTTATGAGGATGTATCATGATCAGGAAGAGAGTGAAAGAGAAGGATGCTCCTAGACATAAAATGAATCCCCTTCATCCAAATTTTGAGACCTCTCTCAAATAATTGGTAAGAATTGCAAATTTTCATTTTTTTCATAATTTATTTATAAGATATGGGAAAGGAATGGAGTGCCAATGGAAACACATAACATGATTATGTAATCACCCTATTCCATCTTGCACAAAGGGGAATAGTGAGGCATGGGGAAGAAGAGGACACCCCACAAATATTGAAATAAGTAGGGTGTTTAGTAGTGTACAAATAACCCTAATGGTATAAAAAGAAATTCCTCTTATTTGAAAAATAAGGATGAACATGGAGGGAATTACGTATGTTACATGTGAATCCTCAAAAAATATTTATTTTCCACATGTCAACCAAAATAAAGTATGGGAAAAGGAGGCAAAAAGTCTGAAATTCTTTGTTTCCTAATTTTTGAGTTAGATGGGAAAGTTTAGCCACATATGGAAGGGAAAAATTGTCCATGTATGATCATTTAATATCTTAAATTGGGGAAAATTATTGCCAAGATGCATTCATAAAATGAACACATGATGAATTCTAATTTTAATTGTCAAATACAGAAACATATAAAATGCCAGAGATCTAAATTTTTTGATAAAATACAGCCATGGGTACAATCTGGAAATGCATATGGGAAAGAATATTTTAAGAAGTGTCATATGATTTTTATTGATCAATACTACATTTTTACTATGCATAGATGGAGTGATATGAGACTCATGTAAGAAAAGTTGTGTATAAACACTCTAATATTTCAAGGTATGTGGTATAAAGAGGATTTTATGATTAATTTTATATTGGTTGACATTGTATTTCAAGGCACCTCATACACTTTGGAGTATTATACCCACAATAATCAAACATGGCATGTCTTTTAGGGTTATGAAAATTTGTTGGGAGATGAATTTAACCTCTTAGATCTATGGGGGCAACCCATAAGTATGTATTTTTCAAACAAATAATAAAAATTAGAGATTCCTTTAAATTGGAAATTATTTCAATAAAAGGATGTACTATAAAGGAAATAAGGACATCTCTTTGGCTCCTACAATTTCCTGAGGACAAGAAATTTTGGGTAGGGAGGACTGTAATGTTCCCCTTTTTGAGCTAGTCCTTTGATGAGACCCTTATCATGAGCTTTCCCTAAGGATAAATTATATTCTAGAGCCTTTCGTACATTAGATCTAAATTGTTATGTCGATATTACTATGTGAATTGGATGCAGGTGACTAATATCCATTATCAACTATATTTGGGTGCAATCACCTTGATACTTATGGATTTTTTATAACCCTTGCTCTAGTGTCTTCATATCTCACACAACTTTGTTAATTTTTTTCAAATGATCAAACACTGTGTTTTTCACCCTTGGAGTGACTATGAGAAAAATGTGTTAGTGGGACATGGTGTTTAAATTCCCAAAGGACCCTTATGTTTATGGTTTACGCCCAAATATCCAACACTCCAAATAAGGCCTCATAATTCTTTAATTCTCCCCTATGTGTTAGATTGGGTTTGTATCAAGATGTAATGTGTGATAAATAAGTACTTATGGATTAGATATATACTAAAAATGTGAAAGTACCATATATATGATCATAAATACTAGTAAATCTATCCACACACATTATCCAATACATTAGATAAGTATTTATGAAGTTGTTATTGAACTACTACTAAGGTTTCATCAATCTTAAATGAATAGTGTGCAACTACTTATTTTCTTATCTCTTCAACTAAAAAGGTAGGAATGCTTAAAAGATCATGTTGAGGAGGAAAATTAGGCAAAGGCTAATCAAGAAAATGCATGGGAGCAAGATATATGAGAAGAGAAGGAATCATGGGTGGAGAAGGATCCATAGGTGAAGTACTCACAGGTGGAGAAGGATCCATAGGTGAAAAAATCATAGGTGGAGGCACAAAAGGTAAAAAGGGGGAACATTAGTAAGATTCAAGGTTATTTGGATAAAGCACTTTATTATCTAAATTTGGGGCATTTTTAAGAGCCATTCTAAAAGTAATTTTATATGGAAGATTGTTTTAAATATTTTTATTAAAAATAAAAGTAACCATTATATTGAGGTCAACATACCCACATTTTTAAAATATGGGCACCCATGTGTCAAATTATGTGAATTTCTACCTTGAAATAGAAAATACACTTGACTAGAGTATCATTAACATGTTTTTCACATTGTCTATTTTTGAAGATCATCCACACCTTGACTTAGTTGGTTTATTTGTTCATGGATCTAGTTTAATCTAGCCTAATGTTGCTAGCATCTGATCTTCATGTTTCAAGTTGGAAGTTTAGTGGAACCCTCCTTAAATGGGCCATGCTTGGATTTTTACAGTTTAATCCCAACTTGGGATTTTACTAACCTTTTATCTATAGAAATTCAATTTAACTCCATGTTTAAAGCTTCTTAAATCCCTCCTTCAAGAAACCCTAGCATAGGTTCTTTGGACCAATAAAATAAATTGGTGGGAACACTTTAAAAATGCTAAGGACTTAAAGTTAATATTTATATTAAGGATTAGTCATGTTTTTTAACACGACCAAACCTTAGGCTAAAAATTATAATCTTGGTCCCCTTTATGTCCCAAGCCCCTTCGTTCCCTTTTATTTTAACATGATATAATATTATATATGTAGGTTCCTTTTTATATGTCATTAACTTAGACTAATGTCTTAGTCCTAAATCCCCATTCATGTTTATCAACATAGACAAGAACTTAGTCCTAAGACTTTATCCTAAGTTATTTATGTCTCCAAGTCCTAACTTAAACCATGTGCATTTTTGTAGGATCAATGACCTGTATTTGTTTAGATGAATTTAATTTAATAGAGTGAGGTGGACCTGATAAGTCAAAGACCTAATCCATGGAGCCAATATCTCTCAATCCCATGGATCATGATAATGGCCTATGTTTAAGCGGATGTTAAAGATTGAATGGTGCAAAATCAAAGTGAGAAAATAAGAGGGTCCCTTTTTATTACATAGACTTAGCTTAAGCCTTTATTCTAAGGTTTCAATTGTATTTATAAATATAATAAAACCTTAGGATAAAATTTTATGCTATGAATTATATTATTCTAAGGGTCCTTTATTCGTTATATTTAAACCTAGGCTAAAGACTTATGTTATGCATTTTATGAAATGCAAGGTCCTTTTTATGATGTTCCTAACCTAGATTAAAAACCTTAGGATAAATTTTATTTGTATTTATTAATATGAAATAAAACATTAGTCTAAGGATTTGATCTAAGTTCTATATAGTCATAATATTTCTTAATATGTTTATGACTATAAGAGCCAATGAGATTCAAATACTTAGATCATGATCAATGAATCACATTTGCCTAGATGAGGACAATCCAATGGATTGTATCAAATCAAAAAAATTCAATAGGTCTTTGAGAAAACCTAGCACCACCACATGGTGAAAAGGCATTTCCTAGTAGAACTGATAGAGTGCAAAGTGAACAAAAAAATGACAAGTGGTAACTTAGTAGAGAATCCTTAAGATGAGCTCAAAGACATTCACATGGATGTCAAATGATGGCCACATAGATGTTAATATTAATATAGTTTTTTGGATCCAAAGATCTATGATTTTCATTGATTCATACCCATTATATCTGATAGTGCAAGGTAAAAATAGATTTTTGAAAGGCAATAATCAATTTTGGAACTTAAATGCCACATAGATGCCATGATGATGCCACATAGATATAAATCAATAAAACAAAGTTTTGGTGGGCTTATAAAGTCAAATGTATAAATATGAGGATCCAAAATAAATCTAAGGCACAAAAATCACTTAAGTGCAACTATCCCTCACCATTAAAGCTCAAAAAAGACTTGCAGAAAAGTCCTAACATCTAAAAAATCCCTAATTCAATCTCTGATATAACTATTTTTGAAATATTGGTGTCTTATTCCTATTTTATTTAAAGGTATGGGTTGACTAAATTAGTAAATAATATTGTAATAATTTAACCACTAATTTGTATAATTTATTTTTATTTTTAACCTTTCTATAAATAACAATAAATATGGAGAAAATAAGACTTAGCTTAAAATGAATTGCAATGACTATTGTAGGGTCTAATATTAGATGTGAAATATTGGGATAGTTTCATAAGTACAATACCACCAAAACAAGACACCTTAGAGTCTGACGTTGTTGTCATCTTTTACTGTTATTATCCAAACTACTTGTAGAGATCTGAGTTTTTTGGGTTTTGTTCACCATCCCTATGTGAGCCTACCTATGAAATATTGACTGTTGAAAGTATAAATAACTCCTTGTAGAGATGATTTAATCTTCAAATCCTAGACTTCATTGTGTTTTGATCAAACTTGAGGAAGAAGGAGGGGTTAGTGTGTGTAAGATGCACTGAACATGTATCTACACCCCTTGTGTGGGCACACTACTTATATACCAATAATTTGAAGAGAGATCAAGCCATATATAGTTCTCCCACTTAATGTGCTTTATGTAATATTGTAAATATAGATGCAAAAATGCTAAACTAGGTGTGCTTATGGTGGCTAAATACCGGTATGAGGATTTGGATATGCTTATAGCTATATTGGATGGTTGTATGTAGAGAATAGGGAAGTTTGCCTCATTATTTTTGCTTGTATTCTTGATTTATTTGTAATATTTTATAACCTTTTAAATAACATTGAATAGGATTTTATAGAGATCTATTGGTCATGGGTCAAATGTATTCATAATAGGTTGACAAGATGAAGGATAGGAACTAGAAGGAAATAACTATTAGAGCTCAAAATGTAATTAAATAGAAGCACCAAAATATGACACCCTAGAGTTTGACACTATATTCCAAGTTGGGTGCTCCTATCTTATAGGTGTGAGACCTAAGGGGATAGGATTGGCTTAGGAAATGCTACTTGGCTAAGATGGAATGACTATTTGAAAAGCTTGGGATGACTAGGAATAAGTAAAAAGGTATCTATAAGGGTCATGAGAGCATGCAACAAATACCTATAGGTTGGGTGTCACAAGCCATACTCAAGCTACCAATTTGACATTTTATATGACTACATTCACCCCCCCTCCCCCCCCCACATTTATTCTAATGATGTGGTAAAGAGAAATACTAGGATAAAAGAAAAGTAGAAAGCGTACCTAAACTTACCTATTAGGGTAAAGCTCATGAAAATATGTGATGTTGGGTGTGTATAGAGAGATCATGTTATGAAGTGTAAATATACAAAATAAAATTATGAGTAGATCATTCTTACTAGACATGTTATGTCTAAAGTAAAAACATACAAACCTATTATGATGTAGAGTGATGCTAGACCAAAAGTAACATCATGATTGGAGATGAGTGCTCAATTCCCTGAGAGTGGCTCAAGAATACAAAGTCTGGCCTTTTGGCTCCATTATATCCTTCTAAGTGAAGTTATATGATCATGAATATGTTAATTGATGTTTAGATTGTGTGTCCAATCCCTCTGAGTAGGTGGCTTAATAATACAAAGGCTAGCTAGTCCTTTGGTTCCATCATTACCCACTAAATATGAACTATGAAATGATACTAGTATAAATATCTATTGTATGAGATGTATCATGAAGCCTATTAATATTCTATAATCTGATAATGTGGTATGGATAGTCGAATGTGTGCTGGAAACTAGGCCACTTTTGGCCACTTAAAAAATGTGGAGATTAGGCTTGTATGAAAGCCACTCTAAAATTGAGAAATAGGATTATATAGAATCCACTCGAGAATAATACCAACCACATGTAGATAGAATAAGGCACATAACTACTAAGAATTCTTGGGTAATTCCATGAATTGTAAAGAAGAGAAAACAAATGTGCCATGCACTTTGCCCCCAATCACTAGTGTCTGTAACATGGATTCTGATCTAGAAGTTAGACCAATTGTCGTATCTAAAAATGGAAATGAGAGCCATCATATTGTGCATGATACCCTCTATATTTGGATTCTCTAAGAAAAAATGTACTGAAACTATTAATTTTTAACTAAACTATTGCTGACAAAACTATAACTGGTCTTACCTTTCTATCTATTTCTAGAAAATCTAGTTTTTTTGTTGTTTGGATAGAAGCATCAAAATAGGACACTCTACTATCCAGTATTGTAGTCCAAACTTGGTGCTCTTATCCTATGCTGATTCTAAAGACTATTATGTAATTATCACTATCTATCTAGTCTATTTTATCTAGTTTGAATTTTGGTTTTTATTTTGGGTGTTTTAAAAACTATTTTTTTAATCAGTTAAAGTCTCTAATATTTGTGTCAAATCCCTATTTATTTACCTCTTTTAAGGGTAGGAATTAATACCCTAAAATGATTTCCCTTAAAATAAAAAGTCCTGCAAGTGTGATATACTACAAAAATATATGATATAGCAATGACAATCAAAAATATGTCTCAAGATATATCATAATCTATAATGGAGATTGTTAGATCAATAGGGTTATGCTTAGATAGATATAAAAATGTAATAACATGTGAAACATAGTGAATTTAAACTAGAAGTATAGTTAGTTATTAGTTGTCAAGGAGGAATAAAGAATTATGTCCATCATGGCATCTAAGAAAGCAAGAGAATGCATGATGCGAATCATGGCATTTCAAACAATTGAGAAGTAAATAAGAAAACAAGCACGTAGGGCAAGAAGTAAGAAAAATATAAAAGTGGCCAAGGGGCCAAGCAATCAAGGGGCATGGGCACATGTCACTCAAACTAGGAAGCAAGTATACAAGGTATGTTCAAATGCCACATACACATACAATTAAAAACAAGCAAGGTTGGCATGAGGGCCATAGGCACATAGAAGAGTACAAGCAAAGGAAATTGGTAAATGTCCTAAGGCACACACAAAAGATAGAACATGAATTGAGAAATGCAATCACATCTAGATACACAAATCAAAGAATTAAAGCATGTAATATGCTAGAAATATAATCACATCTAACTAATCAAAGCAAGAAGTGAAAGCATGTAAAACATGTAGTATACGACTAAGTAGATGCTTATAAAGTGTTATATACTAGTGAATGTTGATAGATTAATCTATGTAAGATAGTAAGTTACATCATCATGATAATTAGAGAAGCATATAAAAGTGACCAAGGGGCCAAGTAAACAAGGAACATGGACACATGTCACTCAAACTGGGAAGCAAGTATACAAGGTATGTTCAAATGCCACATACCCATATAATTGAAAATAAGCAAGGTTGGCATGAGGGCCATAGGCACATAGAAGAGTAAAAGCAAAGGACATTGGCAAATGTCCTAAGGCACACAAAAAATATAGAACATAAATTGAGAAATGCAATCACATCTAGCTACACAAATTAAATAAGGAAAGCATGTAATATGCTAGAATTATAATCTCATATAACTAATCAAAGAAAGAAGTGAAAGCATGCAAAACATGTAGTATACAACTAAGTAGATGCTAATAAATACATAAGTGTTATATAATAGTGAATGTTGATAGATTAATCTATGTAAGCTAGTAAGGTACATCATCCTGATAATTAGAATGTGTGGTATAGGATTGACATAACCTAGATAGTGTAGTCATGTTTAAGATGCCCCCAATGGGTAGATATATTGATGCATATCTCAAATGTAAAAGTAGGATGCCCCCTCAATGGGTAGAGTGAATCAATCAAGGACCTGGATGTCATTGCACACACTAAAATAAGATCAAGTGAAGCATGGTGATGTAGATAAATCAACAAACAATAGCATGTAATAACAAATGTAAATCTAACATAGTATTAGAAATGTAAATCATGGATAATGCATATAGTTGAAATGTTTTTGGTGTTTTTGATTTATTTGAATGTTTTTGGTATTTTTGAAATAATCTATGTATAATAAATCATAAGGAAACTATGTACAAGAAATTGAAAAGAAGCTATATACAATAAATCATAAAGAGACTATGTACAAGACATTGAAATTGGAGATATGTACAAAAAGTTGAAAAGAAGCTATGTACAAGAAAGACTGAGAAGAAATGATACTAACTGATGAGTCTCATGAGAGATTCCCTATCATGGTTTCCTATATCAAATAAAAGAATCATGCATGATTGTGAAGCATGAGGTATTGGATGTGAATACGACTCTGAATATTTGGATTCATTATTGGTATCTTGGAAATCATAATAACCTATATTATTTCACTTATCATTATCATCTTGATTTTGAACCAACGGAATGCTAGTGTTGAATTTTGTTGTATCTAGATCTTTTCCTTTGATAAATTATGTCTATGAATGGTTTACCTTAGGATGTTCAATAAATCCCAAACCTTCGTGAAAAAAATTATCAATTCTTAGAATATGAGTAGTGATGCCTTCAACATGCTTGCCCAACCCTTGACCTTTAAAATCAAATTGTTATAGATATTTTTGACCAAAACCAACTACTTTGAAAGTTGAGCCTCATTTTGGAGAGGTAGATTTGCATATTTTTAATGCTTTACCTATGCTTTTGGTATTATTTGTTGCTTAGATTTTTCTTTTTGATCCTTTTATTGTTTTGAGTTATGCTTTAGTAACCACTTTTGTACTATTTCTAAATTTGACCCTTTGTGAATGTGTTCCTATGTCACTATCAATTGTTAATGGATTTACATTTTATAGGGTCCTCATTAGAAATTATCTATTGTATATGTTTTTTCAATGCCAAAAATGAATTTATGTGATGCCCATGCATTCTATGATATACATAATAATATCTGGACCTTCTCACTAGACGTAAAGGAGGTAGGTTGATCAACTTAGATTTAATCATTTACTTTAGTACCTAACTTGAGATCTTATTTGATTTTTGAATTCTTTTTGAATCACTAGTTGTAGATTTACTTTGTTGTGATTTCTTGTTTTGATATGTAACATTGCTTGCAACCAATTGACTAGGTGAAGGTGCATATACATGATTGACACTAGGGTGCCTTTGAAGATCTTGTATTATAATCTAATTTTCTAATGTTATGATATTTTCATGTAATAATTGATTCTGTATTTGTAAATCTAAAATTAACTTTCTCATACTGGTGATTTGATCCTTTAGAGTCTCACAAGTGCAAACCCTAGTTGCTTCTAATTGAACATGTAATCATATATCTTGAAGAGGGTTTGAAGAAGATATAGGTTGAATTTATACATTAGGAACAATAGTATAGGCTGCCTCACTTTTGGGAGGAGTGATAGCATGGACCTGGTTAGAGGGAAAGTAGTTATCACCCTTTTGGGGGAGAGGAGGAGAAGGAAATTCTTTCTTGTGCATAAGATATGACATTGAAACTTAACATGTGGTTGTTAGATTATGTAATGAATCCTCTAATTATGTAAAGATTTTATTCTCAATTAAACTACACATAATAGAGAGATAACATGTTAAATAAGTAATGAAATTGTGCACCAATGCATAATTTTTTTGACTTGTGATATGACATTTCTAAAATTTTATTCCACATGAGAGAGAAAGTATGTAATGAAACCTTGTATTAAAGAAAAATAAATATTGATTTGAATGAAAGGGATATTAACATGTTTAGCAATAAATTTATTAACATCATCCCATATTATGAAAAGTAAGCATGAAAGGGAAAGAATGAAGCTTTGTACTAACATGTAGTAAACTTCATCATTCATGTACATGATAAGACCGAGTATATATTCCTTATTATTTACAAGAAATGTTTTGAAATTAGTAAGATTCATTTGTAATTTTATGTGAAATATGTAAGGTGATACCTCAAAGATAAATGGACATAGTAAATTCAATTAGGGTTTGAAAGAAAATAATTTTCAAAATTACTATGGTAAATTTTAAAAAATAAATGTGAATTTTTTATTTAAATATGTAGGAAAAAATTAGAAAAAAATTGGAAAAAAATTAGGACCTAGTATAGGCAACTAAGGTTTGAATAAAATAATTTTTAAAATTACTAAGGTAAATTTTAAAAATTAATATGAATTTTTGATTTAAATATGCAAAAAAAATCATAAAAATACTAAAAAAATCAGCAAAGAATTTTCCCTATAGTTTATAGGGGTTTTATGTGCAAACAATGTAAGTCGGGTTCACCAAATGATTTAACTATTTTAGGAATATTAGTGTCTTATTATTATTTTAGTTAAAGGTATGGGTTGACTAAATTAGTAAATAATATTGTAATAATTTAACCACTGATTTTTATAATTTATTTTTATTTTTAACCTTTCTATAAATAGTAATAAATATGGAGAAAATAAAAATTAGCTTAAAACAAATTGAAACAGTTATTGCAGGGTCTGATATTGGTTGTGTAAGATTGGGACAGTGTTGAAATCATGATCTAGCTTTTATTTTGTTAAAGGATAGGATTGCTAAAATAGGACACCCTAGAGTCTGATGTTGTTGTCCTCTTTTGCTGCTATATCCAAACTACTCATAGAGACCTGAGTTTTTTGAGTTTTGTTCATCATCCTTATGTGAGCTTGCTTGTGAAATATCAACTGCTAAAAGTCTATACAACTAATTGTAGAGATGATTTAATATTAAAACCCTAGACTTCATTTAGCTTTGATAAAATTTGAGGAAGAAGGGGGCTTAGTGTGTGTAAGATGCATTGAACGTGTATCCACACCCCTTATGTGGGCACACTGCCTACATACCAATACTCTAAAGAGGGATCAAGAAAAATGTAGTTCTCCCACTTAATGTGATTTGTGTAAAAGTGTAAATACAGATGTAAAAATACTAAACTAGGTGTGCTTGAGGTGGCTAGGGACTGGTGTGAGGATTTCAATATGCTTGTAGTTATATTGGATGGCTTGTATTCTTGCTTGCTTTGTAATATTTTTGAACCTCCTTCTAAATAAAATTAGCTTACTTTTTTATCACCCTTTTGGGGGAGAGGAGGAGAAGGAAATTATTTCATGTGCATAAGATATGACATTGAAACTTGACATTTGGTTGTTAGATTATGTAATGGATCCTCTAATTATGTAAGGATTTTATTCTTAATTGAACTACACATAATAGAGAGATAACATGTTAAAGAAGTAATGAAATTGTGCACTAATGCATAATTTTTTTTGACTTGTGATATGACATTTCTAAAATTATATTCCACATGAGAGAGAAAGTATGTAATGAAACCTTTTATTAAAGGAAAATAAATATTGATTTGAATGAAAGGGATATTAACATGTTTAGCAATAAATTTATTAACATCATCCCATATTATGAAAAGTAAGCATGAAAGGGAAAGAATGAAGCTTTGTACTAACATGTAGTAAACTTCATCATTCATATACATGATAGGACCGAGTATGACTTCCTTATTATTTACAAGAAATGTTTTGAAATGAGTAAGATTCATTTGTAATTTTATGTGAAATATGTAAGGTGATACCTAAAAGTCAAATGGACCTAGTAAATTCAATTAGGGTTTGAAATAAAATAATTTTCAAAATTACTATGGTAAATTTTAAAAAATAAATGTGAATTTTTGATTTAAATATGCATGAAAAATTTTTAAAAAAAATTGGAAAAAAATTAGGACCTAGCCTAGGCAACTAGGGTTTGAATAAAATTATTTTTAAGATTACTAAGGTAATTTTCAAAAATTAATATGAATTTTTGATTTAAATATCCAAGAAAAATCAGAAAAATACTAAAAAAATCAGCAAAGAATTTTCCCTATAGTTTCTAAGGTTTTTATGCTCAAATAATGTAAGTCGCGTTCACCAAATGATTTAACTATTTTAGGAATATTAGTGTCTTATTATTATTTTAGTTAAAGGTCTAGGTTTGACTAAATTAGTAAATAATATTGAAATAATTTAATGACTAATTTATATAATTTATTTTTATTATTAACTTTTATATAAATAGTAATAAATATGGAGAAAATAAGAGTTAGCTTAAAACAAATTGAAATAGTTATTTCAGGGTCTGATATTGGTTGTGTAAGACGGGATAGTGTTGCAAATCAGGATCTAGCTTTTATTTTGTTAAAGGATAAGACCACTAAAATAGGACACCCTGGAGTCTGATGTTATTGTCCTCTTCTGCTGCTATATCCAAACTACTCACAGAGACTTGACTTTTTTTTAGTTTTGTTCATCATCCTTATGTGAGCCTGCTTGTGAAATATCAACTGCTAAAAGTCTATCGAACTAATTGTAGAGCTGATTTAATATTAAAACCCTAGACTTCATTATGCTTTAATAAAATTTGAGGAAGAAGGGGGCTTAGTGTGTGTAAGATGCACTAAACATGTATCCACACCCTTTATGTGGGCACATTGCCTACATACCAATACTCTAAAGAGGGATCAATCCAAATGTAGTTCTCCCACTTAATGTGATTTGTGTAAAAGTGTAATTACAGATGTAAAAATACTAAACTAGGAGTGGTTGAGGTGGCTAGGGACAGATGTGAGGATTTGGATATGCTTTTAGTTATATTGGATAGCTTGTATTCTTGCTTGCTTTGTAATATTTTCCAACCTCCTTCTAAATAAACTTTGCTTGTTTTGTTATCACCCTTTTGGGAGAGAGGAGGAGAAGGAAATTCTTCCCTGTGTATAAGATATGACATTGAAACTTAACATGTGGTTGTTAGATTATGTAATGGAACCTCTAATTATGCAAGTATTTTATTCTTAATTGAACTACACATAATAGAGAGATAACATGTTAAAGAAGTAATGAAATTGTGCACCAATGCATAATTTTTTTGACTTGTGATATCACATTTCTAAAATTTTATTCCACATGAGAGAGAAAGTATGTAATGAAACCTTGTATTAAAGAAAAATAAATATTGATTTGAATGAAAGGGATATTAACATGTTTAACAATAAATTTATTAACATCATCCCATATTATGAAAAGTAAGAATGAAAGGGAAAGAACGAAGCTTTGTACTAACATGTAGTAAACTTCATCATTCATGTACAAGATAATACCAAGTATGGAATCCTTATTATAAACAAGAAATGTTTTGAAATGAGTATGATTCATTTGTAATATTATGTGAAATATGTAAGCTGATACCTCAAAGATAAATGGACCTAGTAAATTCAATTAGGGTTTGAAAGAAAATAATTTTCAAAATTACTATGGTAAATTTTAAAAAATAAATGTGAATTTTTGATTTAAAGACGCAAGAAAAAAATTGCAAAAAAATTAGGACCTAGTATAGGCAATTAGGGTTTGAATAAAATAATTTTTAAAATTACTAAGGTAAATTTTAAACATTAATATGAATTTTTGATTTAAATATGCAAGAAAAATCATAAAAATACTAAAAAAATTAGCAAAAAAAATTCCCTATAGTTTCTAGGGTTTTTATGCACAATGTAAGTCAGGTTCACCAAATGATTTAACTATTTTAGGAATATTAGTGTCTTATTATTATTTTATTTAAAGGTCTGGGTTGACTAAATTAGTAAATAATATTTTAATAATTTAACCACTGACTTGTATAATTTATTTTTATTTTTAACCTTTCTATAAATAGTAATAAATATGGAGAAAATAAGAGTTAGCTTAAAACAAACTGAAATAGTTATTGCAGGGTCTGATATTGGTTGTGTAAGACTGGGATAGTGTTACAAATTAGGATCTAGATTTTATTTTCTTAAAGGATAGGACCACTAAAATAGGACACCCTAGAGTCTGATGTTGTTATCCTCTTCTGATGCTATATCCAAACTACTCACAGAGACCTGAGTTTTTTGAGTTTTGTTCATTATCCTTATGTGAGCCTACTTGTGAAATATCAATTGCTAAAAGTCTATAGAATAAATTGTAGAGTTGATTTAATATTAAAACCCTAGACTTCATTATGCTTTGATAAATTTGGAGGAAGAAGGGAGCTTAGTGTGTGTAAGATGCACTGAACGTGTATCCACACCCCTTATGTGGGCACATTGCCTACATACCAATACTCTAAAGAGGGATCAATCCAAATGTAGTTCTCCCACTTAATGTGACTTGTGTAAAAGTTTAAATATCGCTGTAAAAATTTTAAACTAGGTGTGTTTGAGGTGGCTAGGGACTGGTGTGAGGATTTTGATATGCTTGTAGTTATATTGGATAGCTTGTATTCTTGTTTGCTTTGTAATATTTTCCAGCCTCCTTCTAAATAAACTTTGCTTGCTTTTTTATCACCCTTTTGGGGGAGAGGAGAAGGAAATTCTTTCTTGTGCATAAGATATGACATTGAAACTTAACATGTGGTTGTTAGATTATGTAATGGATCCTCTAATTATGTAAGGATTTTATTCTTAATTGAACTACACATAATAGAGAGATAACGTGTTAAAGAAGTAATGAAATTGTGCAGTAATGCATAATTTTTTTTGACTTGTGATATGACATTTCTAAAATTATATTCCACATGAGAGAGAAAGTATGTAATGAAACCTTGTATTAAAGGAAAATAAATATTGATATGAATGAAAGGGATCTTAACATGTTTAGCAATAAATATATTAACATCATCCCATATTATAAAAAGTAAGCGTGAAAGGGAAAGAATGAAGCTTTGTACTAACATGTAGTAAACTTTATCATTCATGTACAAGATAATACCAAGTATGGAATCCTTATTATAAACAAGAAATGTTTTGAAATGAGTAAGATTCATTTGTAATATTATGTGAAATATGTAAGCTGATACCTCAAAGACAAATGGACCTAGTAAATTCAATTAGTGTTTTAAATAAAATAATTTTCAAAATTAATATGGTAAATTTTTAAAAATAAATGTGAATTTTTTATTTAAATATGCAGGAAAAAAATTAGAAAAAAATTGGAAAAAAATTAGGACCTAGTATAGGCAATTAGGGTTTGAATAAAATAATTTTTAAATTTACTAAGGTAAATTTTTAAAATTAATATGAATTTTTAATTTAAATATGCAAGAAAAATCATAAAAATACTAAAAAAATTAGCAAAGAATTTTCCCTATAGTTTCCAGGGTTTTTATCATAAACAATATAAGTCGGGTTCACCAAATGATTTAACTATTTTAGGAATATTAGTGTTATATTATTATTTTAGTTAAAGATTTGGGTTGATTAAATTAGTAAATAATATTTCAATAATTTAACCACTGATTTGTAGAATTTATTTTTATTTTTAACCTTCTATAAATAGTAATAAATATGGAGAAAATAAGAGTTAGCTTAAAACAATTATTGCAGGGTCTGATATTGGTTGTGTAAGACTGGGATGGTGTTGCAAATCAACATCTAGATTTTATTTTGTTAAAGGATATGACCACTAAAATAGGACACCTTGGAGTCTGATGTTGTTGTCCTCTTTTGCTGCTATATCCAAACTACTCACAGAGACCTGAGTTTTTTGAGTTTTGTTCATCATCCTTATGTGAGCCTGCTTGTGAAATATCAACTGCTAAAAATCTATAGAGCTAATTGTAGATCTAATTTAATATTAAAACCCTAGACTTCATTATGCTTTGATAAAATTTGAGGAAGAAGGGGGCTTAGTGTGTGTAAGATGCACTGAACGTGTATCCACACCCCTTATGTGGGCACATTGCCTACATACCAATACTCTAAAGAGGGATCAAGCCAAATGTAGTTCTCCCACTTAATGTGACTTGTGTAAAATTGTAAATATAGATGTAAAAATACTAAACTAGATGTGTTTGAGGTGGCTAGGGACTGGTGTGAGGATTTCAATATGCTTGTAGTTATATTGGATAGCTTGTATTCTTGCTTGCTTTGTAATATTTTCCAGCCTCCTTCTAAATAAACTTTGCTTGCTTTGTTATCACCCTTTTGGGGGAGAGGAGGAGAAGTAAATTATTTCCTGTGCATAAGATATGACATTGAAACTTAACATGTAGTTGTTAGATTATTGAATGGATCCTCTAATTATGTAAGGATTCTATTCTTAATTGAACTACACATAATAAAGAGATAACATGTTAAAGAAGTAATGAAATTGTGCACTAATGCATAAATTCTTTTTACTTGTGATATGACATTTCTAAAATTATATTCCACATGAGAAAGAAAGTATGTAATGAAACGTTGTATTAAAGGAAAATAAATATTGATTTGAATGAAAGGGATCTTAACATGTTTAGCAATAAATTTATTAACATCATCCCATATTATGAAAATTAACCATGAAAGGGAAAGAATGAAGCTTTTTACTAACATTTAGTAAACTTAATTCATGTACATGATAAGACCGAGTATGGATTCCTTATTATTTACAAGAAATGTTTTGAAATGAGTAAGATTCATTTTAAATTTTATGTGAAATATGTAAGGTGATACCTCAAAGACAAATGGACCTAGTAAATTCAATTAGGGTTTGAAAGAAAATAATTTTTAAAATTACTATGGTAAATTTTAAAATAAATGTGAATTTTTTATTTAAATATGCAGGAAAAAAATTTGAAAAAAATTTGAAAAAAATTAGGAACTAGTATAGGCAACTAGGGTTTGAATAAAATAATTTTTATAATTACTAAGGTAAATTTTTAAAATTAATATGAATTTTTTATTTAAATATGCAAGAAAAATCATAAAAATACTAAAAAAATCAGCAAGAAATTTTCCCTATAGTTTCTAGGGTTTTTATGTGCAAACAATGTAAGTCGGGTTCACCAAATGATTTAATCATTTTAGGAATATTTGTGTCTTATTAATATTTTAGTTAAAGGTCTGGGTTGACTAAATTAGTAAATAATATTTCAATAATTTAAATAGTAATAAATATGGAGAAAATAAGAGTTAGCTTAAAATAAATTGAAACAGTTATTGCAGGGTTTGATATTGGTTGTGTAAGACTGGGACAGTTTTGCAAATTAAGATCTGGCTTTTATTTTGTTAAAGGATAGGACTGCTAAAATAGGACACCCTAGAGTCTGATGTTTTTTTCCTCTTCTACTGCTATATCCAAACTACTCATAGAGACCTTAGTTTTTGGAGTTTTGTTCATCATCCTTATATGAGCCTGCTTGTGAAATATCAACTGCTAAAAGTCTATAGAACTAATTGTAGAGTTGATTTAATATTAAAACCCTAGAATTCATTATGCTTTGATAAAATTTGAGGAAGAAGGGGGCTTCGTGTGTGTAAGATGCACTAAACGTGTATCCACGCCCCTTATGTGGACACATTGCCTACATACCAATACTCTAAAGAGGGATCAAGCCAAATGTAGTTCTCCCACTTAATGTGATTTGTGTAAAAGTGTAAATACAAATGTAAAAATACTAAACTAGGTGTGTTTGAGGTGGCTTGGGACTGGTGCAAGGATTTGGATATGCTTGTAGTTATATTGGATGGCTTGTATTCTTGCTTGCTTTGTAATATTTTCCAACCTCCTCAATAAACTTCACTTGCTTTGTTATCACCCTTTTGGGGGAGAGGAGGAGAAGGAAATTATTTCATGTGCATAAGATATGACATTGAAACTTAACATGTGGTTGTTAGATTATGTAATGGATGCTCTAATTATGTAAGGATTTTTTTCTTAATTGAACTACACATAATAGAGAGATAACATGTAAAAGAAGTAATGAAATTGTGCACTAATGCATAATTCTTTTTTACTTGTGATATGACATTTCTAAAATTTTATTCCACATGAGAGAGAAAGTATGTAATGACACGTTGTATTAAAGCAAAATAAATATTGATTTGAATGAAAGGGATCTTAACATGTTTAGCAATAAATTTATTAACAACATACCATATTATGAAAAGTAAGCCTGAAAAAAGAATGAAGCTTTGTACTAACATGTAGTAAACTTCATCATTCATGTACATGATAGGACCGAGTATGGATTCCTTATTATTTACAAGAAATGCTTTGAAATGAGTAAGATTCATTTTAAATTTTATGTCAAATATGTAAGGTGATACCTCAAAGACAAATGGACCTAGTAAATTCAATTAGGGTTTTAAATCAAATAATTTTCAAAATTACTATGATAAATTTTAAAAAACAAATGCAAATTTTTGATTTAAATATGCAAGAAAAAAATTTAAAAAAAATTAAGACCTAGTATAGGCAACTAGGGTTTGAATAAAATAATTTAAAAAATTTCTAAGGTAAATTTTAAAAATTAATATGAATTTTTGAATTAAATATGCAAGAAAAATCATAAAAATACTAAATAAATTACTAAATAATTTTCCCTATAGATTCTAGGGTTTTTATGTACAAACAATGTAAGTCGGGTTCACCAAATGATTTAACTATTTTAGGAATATTAGTGTCTTATTATTATTTTAGTTAAAGGTTTGGGTTGACTAAATTAGTAAATAATATTGCAATAATTTAACCATTGATTTGTATAATTTATTTTTATTTTTAACCTTTCTATAAATATTAATAAATATGGAAAAAATAAGAGTTAGCTTAAAACAAATTGAAATAGTTATTGCAGGGTCTGTTATTGGTTGTGTAAGAGTGGGACAATGTTGCAAATTAGGATCTAGATTTTATTTTGTTAAAGGATAGGACTGCTAAAATAGGACAACCTAGAGTATAATGTTGTTGTCCTCTTCTGCTGCTATATCCAAACTACTCACAGAGACCTGGGTTTTTTGAGTTTTGTTCATCATCCTTATGTGAGGCTGCTTGTGAAATATCAATTGGCTAAAGTTTATAAAACTAATTGTAGAGATGATTTAATATTAAAACCCTAGACTTCATTATGCTTTGATAAAATTTGAGGAATAAGGGGGCTTAGTGTGTGTAAGATGCATTGAATGTGTATCCACACCCCTTATGTGGGCACATTGCCTACATACCAATACTCTAAAGAGGGATCAAGCCAAATGTAGTCCTCCCACTTAATGTGATTTGTGTAAAAGTGTAAATACAAATGTAAAAATACTAAACTAGGTGTGATTGAGGTGGTTAGTGACTGGTGTGAGGATTTGGATATGCTTGTAGTTATATTGGATGGCTTGTATTCTTGCTTGCTTTGTAATTTTTTCCAACCTCCTTCTAAATAAACTTTGCTTGCTTTGTTATCACCCTTTTGGGGGAGAGGAGGAGAAGGAAATTCTTTCTTGTGCATAAGATATGACATTGAAACTTAACATGTAGTTGTTAGATTATGTAATGGATCCTCTAATTATGTAAGGATTTTATTCTTAATTGAACTACACATAATAGAGAGATAACATGTTAAAGAAGTAATGAAATTGTGCACTAATGCATAAATTCTTTTTACTTGTGATATGACATTTCTAAAATTATATTCCACATGAGAAAGAAAGTATGTAATGAAACGTTGTATTAAAGGAAAATAAATATTGATTTGAATGAAAGGGATCTTAACATGTTTAGCAATAAATTTATTAACATCATCCCATATTATGAAAAGTAACCATGAAAGGGAAAGAATGAAGCTTTTTACTAACATGTAGTAAACTTCATTCATGTACATGATAAGACCGAGTATGGATTCCTTATTATTTACAAGAAATGTTTTGAAATGAGTAAGATTCATTTTAAATTTTATGTGAAATATGTAAGGTGATACCTCAAAGACAAATGGACCTAGTAAATTCAATTAGGGTTTGAAAGAAATTAATCTTCAAAATTACTATGGTAAATTTTAACACATAAATGAGAATTTTTGATTTAAATATGTAGGAAAAAAATTAGGTCCTATTATAGGCAACTAGGGTTTGAAAAAAATAATTTTAAAAATTACTAAGATAAATTTTAAAAATTAATATGAATTTTTGATTTAAATATGCAATAAAAATCATAAAAAAACTAAAAAAATCAACAAAGAATTTTCCTTATAGTTTTTAGGGCTTTTATGCACAAACAATGTAAGTCAGGTTCACCAAATGATTTAACTATTTTAGGCATATTAGTGTCTTATTATTATTTTAGTTAAAGGTCTGGGTTGAATAAATTAGTAAATAATATTGAAATAATTTAACCACTAATTTGTATAATTTATTTTTATTTTTAACCTTTCTATAAATAGTAATAAATATGGAGAAAATAAGAGTTAGCTTAAAATAAATTGAAACAGTTATTGCAGGGTCTGATATTGGTTGTGTAAGACTGGGACAATGTTGCAAATTAGGATCTAACTTTTATTTTGTTAAAAGATAGGACTGCTAAAATAAGACACCCTGAAGTCTGATGTTGTCCTCTTCTACTGCTATATCCCAACTACTCATAGAGACCTAAGTTTTTTGAGTTTTTTTCATCATCCTTATATGAGTCTGCTTGTGAAATATCAACTGCTAAAAGTCTATAGAACTAATTGTAGAGCCGATTTAATATTAAAACCCTAGACTTCATTATGCTTTGATAAAATTTGAGGAAGAAGGGGGCTTAGTATGTGTAAGATGCATTGAACGTGTATCCACACCCCTTATGTGGGCACATTGCCTACATACCAATACTCTAAAGAGGGATCAAGCCAAATTTAGTTCTCCCACTTAAAGTGATTTGTGTAAAAGTGTAAATACAGATGTAAAAATACTAAACTAGGTGTGCTTGAGGTGGATAAGGATTGGTGTGAGGATTTGGATATGCTTGTAGTTATATTGGATGGCTTGTATTCTTTTTTGCTTTGTAATATATTCCAACCTCCTTCTAAATAAACTTTGCTTGCTTTGTTATCACCCTTTTGGGGGAGAGGAGGAGAAGTAAATTCTTTCCTGTGCATAAGATATGACATTGAAACTTAACATGTAGTTGTTAGATTATGTAATGGATCCTCTAATTATGTAAGAATTTTATTCTTAATTGAACTACACATAATAGAGAGATAACATGTTAAATAAGTAATGAAATTGTATACTAATGCATAATTTTTTTTTACTTGTGATATGATAGTTCTAAAATTTTATTCCACATGAGAGAGAAAGTATGTAATGAAACCTTGTATTAAAGCAAAATACATATTAATTTGAATGAAAGGGATCTTAACATGTTTAGCAATAAATTTACTAACATCATCCCATATTATGAAAAGTAAGCATGAAAGGGAAAGAATGAAGATTTTTACTAACATGAATTAAACTTCATCATCCATGTACATGATAGGACTGAGTATGGATTCCTTAATATTTACAAAAAATGTTTTGAAATGAGTAAGATTCATTTGTAATTTTATGTGAAATATGTAAGGTGATACCTCAAAGACAAATGGACCTATTAAATTCAATTGGGGTTTGAAAGAAAATAATTTTCAAAATTACTATGATAAATTTTAAAAAATAAATGTGAATTTTTGAGTTAAATAAGTAGGAAAAAAAATAGAAAAATATTGAAAAAAAATTAGGACCTAGTATAGGCAACTAGGGTTTGAATAAAATAATTTTTAAAATTACTAAGGCAAATTTTTAAAATTAATATGAATTTTTTATTTAAATATTCAAGAAAAATCATAGAAATACTAAAAAAATCAGCAAAGAATTTTTCCTATAGTTTTAAGGTTTTTATGCGCAAACAATGTAAGTTGGGTTCACCAAATGATTTAACTATTTTAGGAATATTTGTGTCTTATTATTATTTTAGTTAAAGGTCTGGGTTGAATAAATTAGTAAATAGTATTTCAATAATTTAACCACTAATTTGTATAATTTATTTTTATTTTTAACCTTTCTATAAATAGTAATAAATATGGAGAAAATAAGATTTAGACTAAAACAGATTGAAACAGTTATTGCAGGGTCTGATATTGGTTGTGTAAGACTAGGATAGTGTTGCAAATCAGGATCTAGCTTTTATTTTGTGAAAGGATAGGACTGCTAAAATAGGACACCCTAGATTTTGATGTTGTTGTCTTCTTATGATGTTATATCTAAACTACTCACAGAGACCTATGTTTTTTGAGTTTTGTTCATCATCCCTGTGTGACCCTGCTTGTGAAATATCAACTGCTAAAAGTTTATAGAACTAATTTTAGAGCTAATTTGATATTAAAACCCTAGACTTCATTATGTTTTGGTAAAATTTGAGGAAGAAGGGGGCTTAGTGTGTGTAAGATGCATTGAACGTGTATCCACACCCCTTATGTAGGCATATTGCCTACATACCAATACTGTAAAAATGGATCAAGCCAAATGTAGTTCTCCCACTTAATGTGATTTGTGTAAAAGTGTAAATATAGATGTAAAAATACTAAACTAGGTGTGCTTGAGGTGGCTAGGGACTGGTGTGAGGATTTGGATATGCTTGTAGTTATATTGGATGGCTTATATTATTGCTTGCTTTGTAATATTTTCCAACCTCCTAAATAAATTTTGAATGAGATTTTATAGAGATATATTGGTCATGGGTCAAATGTATTCATGATAGGTTGACAAGATGAAGGATATGAACAAGAAGGAAACAAGTGTTGGAGCTCAAAATGTAATTAGGCATGAAGGCTAAAATAGGACACCCTAGGGTCTAGTGCTATAGTCCAAGTTGGGTGTTCCTATCATATGGGTGTGAGACTTGGGGGGATAGGATTGGCCTAGGAAATTATACCTAGCTGAGGTGGAATGATCATTTGAAAAGCTTGGGATGACTGGGAATAAGCAAAAAGGTGTCTAGAAGGGTCATGAGAGCATGCAAGAAAGACCTATGGATTGGGTGTCACAAGCCACACTCAAGCTACCAATTTTGACATTTTATATGACTACAATCTCAAATTGACCATAGTCAAGCCTAAGAGAGCCAAATTTTCACCTAAGCAAGTGTAAATTGATATAGAGTCAAAATCATTAGTCTCTATGTCTTGTATCAATAGTTCACCATAGTTAAAAGGGATGTTATTAAAACCATCAAAGCCTTTAATGCTTAGTTCCAAAAAATGTTCAAAAGAACCATATCCCCTTATAGACCCAATGAGGCTTTAGCCTTATAAATTTATAAGGATGCTATAGATCCCATGACCTCCATGTTCCTGAAAAGGTCTCTTCTAATCATAAACACATTGATCAAGGCCTATTTTGAAGCCATGATCATTATTGATCAAACACAACCTCAAGGTCAACTTGAATATGCTATCCCATACATTAGTCCCAATTTCCCATCACTAAATATCCTTTCTAATGCCCATTAAACACTAGTTCAGAACAAATTACCCTTGAGCCATACATATCCTAGCCAAAACCTAGAGGTCCAAAATGGCACTACAAGTGGATCCCATCCAAAAAAACATATAACTTTAGTGCCCATAACCAGTAGTAATGATCTAATTTGTGAGCCTAAGACACCAAAAAATTCAAATGACTTGATATTAAAAATGGTCCAAAAATTGAGCATTGACCATCTTCAGTTGCAAAAACAAGTAGAAAATATAGGGGAAGGATCTAACATAAACTATGCTTCTTAAAGGTTTAATAGGCCTCTAAATAGTTTTCATGATAAAAATAATAATGTATCATCTGAAAACATACAAATGAGTTTCTATGATATAGATTTGGATAATCATTACAATGTTTTTGAAGCATCTCAGGATGAAAGGGATACAACTAAATTGTGCCTAATCAAGACTTTGTTGTAGTGATATCTAGCTTTGCAGGAACTTATGAATCCTTCATGTAGGGCATTGATTTTCCATTTGAAGATGAAGATGAGCCAATTGAAGAAGTGGCATCTGAGATGACTTGTATTCCTGAAGATGAAAAAGAAGATTTTCTACAAATGGATATGGATCAAGTATAAGATGATCTTTCTTCAAAAGATATCTAGAAAGATAGTCCATAAATATTTATTTTTGAAATGGAAAATACTCTTGAAGAAGATTATCACTAGCTAAAATCATACCATAATTTATGAAATGGAATTAAAGAGCTAGAAATGGTATATTATGGGATAGAATAACATATGGATGCTTCATTTAAATATTTCACCAATGATCTAGAGTTCCCAAAAGATGATATTATTTTCGAGGTCCTAAACCAAGATAATTTGGAGCTTGATTGGATGAAAGAGCTACCTTTCTTCACTGAGGACAAAGATGAAGCAGGTGAAATAGATCTAAAATTTTCATATGACTTTATCAAGAGGTTAAGAGTATGGGACCAACATGTTTCTAATAAGAGTCTAGATGAACATCATTTAGTTGATCAGGATGAAGAATCCTTTTGGAATGACTTGGAAGATTTTTGTGAAAAGATTGGTAGTCCATGTCCACATTAGAAAGAACCTAATGAAAACACCAGTCTAAAAATACTAGCTGAGCTACCATTATTGAGTGAATATGATATAAGACACTATTTTTCTATGGATAAAGTAGAACTAGCACTCCTGCTATAGAGTAGAAGAACATGGGAAGAAGCTAATTGGGTCTTATATTCATATCTTCAATCCATGCATCTGAGAATGTTGGTAGGAGACCAAGCTACACACCTTTAAGAAGAGGCCATTGAATGAAAGTAATCATGCTTCAATGTTCTGTAGTAGACTAAATAACTTTCCATTTGATCTTGGAGGTAATTTATTTATGGAGTTAGTGTAGGCATTAATTTATTTCCTTTCTTTTTCTTGTTTCTTTCTTTTTTCCTTCTTGTCCCTTGTTTGTATATATATATATATATATATATATGTTTTTGATTTCTCTTAATTTTTTCCTTGCTTATAAATAAGTCCTTTTGGACATCCCTTAGCTCGAGTTTCATCTAACTACTTAAGAGCTTCACATGTTCAAAAATGCAGGTATGACTTCTCAACATTGGTTGATCACGAATTGTTGAAATATGAGCTTGATGTTATAGTTTAGAGAATCTAGAAAAGACTCATGGATAAGTTAATTTTGTTAGGATAAAATAAAACATAGATTTATCCCCGAATTGCATACAAGATAAACTATGAAAAAAATCAATCAAACATACAAAAAATAATCATAAACATGCACAAAATAGGAGACACTAGATTTAACTTGGTTCACCCAAGATTGGCTACATCTACCAAACTTGTCTAGTACGTTATTTCTAGTAATACAAGGGACAAAAAAATCCTACAATAAATTTTTTTACACCACTCTACCTCTTTCTGCCTTCTCTCTATCATGAAATATGTTTCATCTTTCATCTCATCCATGTAACAATACATTTTAGGGAAAAAAACACCTAAACATAACCTCTATCATTAGATATGGAAACATTTAATCTATCATCCCCAAGCCCTTGTACCATCACAGATACAAATAATAGGATCTAAAATCTTATTGAAATAACATCATATTTTTAACCTCTGATCTTGGAAGACAATCAAGCTCCACACCTAATAAATTGTTCCTTGAGATTTTAAACCTTGTTTTAATCTAAGCTTGGTTTTAATAAATATTGCATATGTAGATGAAGGCTTAAAATATTAGGACACAGTCATGTTTTTACTTAAAAAACATTAATTTCTTAGGATAAAGTTTATAACCAAGGATGATGGTCTAAAAATCAAACACTTGACCAAATCCTTAAACTTAGCTAACCTGGTTCCCAACCTTTGTTAAAAATCCCAAAATGATCTAAAAATACAAAAACAAGATATTAGTATAAAATCAAAAGCTTTCTAAGTAGAGATGATTTTGGTAATCTCTATTGGGCTATAAATGCCTGGCTATTAGTGGAGCAAGGCCTTAATTGGAACCAAAGGCATCTCTATTAGGGCTATGGATGCTTGGCTAGTAGCAGGGCAATGCCCAGGCCTTCCTTGAGATAAAGCATGGTTCTTAACGAATATTTAAATATGTTAAAATTCAATGTTAATGATTAAAGTCATAAATTTGGAAGTTATTCCCTAAATCCCATGGAAAATAGTAAGTGGAATCAAAGCACACACATAACATGACTAGGTCCTGATGTTTGATCCTAATTCCACATGTGCAAGGCTTATTTCAACCATGAATTGATCTAAATAATGGTGAATCATCAATTGGAATAACTAATTTAATTATTATTTTGAACCAAAGTCTCTAAATTCTAACATATTTTTATGTTCCCTTAGAAGTTACCATTTGTTGAGTTCAACATTCCCTCCTTTTTGAAAAGTGGGGACCCATGTGTCAAATTGTGAAAATTTGTACCTTGAAATAGACAATCCACTTGACCATAGTATCATTAACATGTTTTTAACATTATTTATTTTTGAATATCATCCACACCTTGACTTGGTTAGTTTATTTTTTCATGGCTCATGTTTAATCTAGCCTAATGTTACTAGCGTCTGATCTTCATGTTTCAAGTTATAGGTTTAGTGGAACCCTCCTTGAATGAGCCATGCCTAAATTTTTATAGTTTAATCCCAAATTTGGATTTTAATATCCTTTGGTCTATATAAATTCAAGTTAAATCCATGTTTAAAGCTTCCTAAATCCCTCCTTCAAGAAACCCTAGCATAGGTTCTTTGGACCAAAAACAAATTTGGCAAGAACACTTTAAAAATGCTAAGGACTTAAAGTTAATTTTTATACTAAGGCTTAATCATGTTTTTTAAAATGACCAAAAATTAGCCTAAAAATTATAAGTTTGGTCCCCTTTATATCCTGATCCCCTTCATTCCCTTTTATTTTAACATGGTCTAACCTTCTTTATGTAAGGTCCTTTTTACATGTTATTAATTTAGACTAATGTCTTAGTCCTAAATCCCCGTTCATGTTTATCAACATAGAAAAGACCTTAGTCTTAATACTTTATCCTAAGTTCTTTATGTCTCCAAGTCCTAAATTAAACCATGTGTTTATTTTCATTATCAAAGACCTATTTTTTTTGGATGAAGTTGATCGGACAGAGCAAGGTGGACCCGATAAATTGAAGACCTAACCCATGGAGCCAATCTCACTTGATCCCATGGATCGTGATCAATGACCTACATTTAAGTGGATTCCAAAGATCAAACGGCATGAAATCAAAGCGAAAAAATAAGAGGGTCCCTTTTTATTACCTAGACTTAGTTTAAGCCTTTATCCTAAGGTTTTGATTGTATTTATCAATACAATAAAACCTTAGGATAAAATTTTATGCTGACTTATATTATTCAAAGGGTCCTTTATTCATTATATTTAAACTTAGGCTAAATATTTATGTTATGCATTTTATGAAATGCAACATCCTTTTTGTGATGTTCCTAACCTAGCTTAAAAACCTTAGGCTAAAGTTTATTTATCTTTATTGATATGAAATAAAAAATTAGCCTAAGGATTTGATCTAAGTTCTATTAGTACCAAGCTTACTTAATCCATTTATGATTGTAAGAGGCAATGGTGTTTAAATACTTAGATCATGATCAATGACTTACATTTTCCTAGATGAGGATAATCCAATGGAACGTATCAAATCAAGACTTTTTAATAGAGTTTTGAGCAAGTCCAATACTGCTACATGGGGAAAAGGCATTCCCCAGTAAAAATGATAGAGTGAAAATTAAACAAGTAAATGAAAAGTGACAGCTTAGTGTAGAATCCCTAAAACATGCTTAAAATTTATGGTCACATGGATGTCAAAGACATTCACACAGATGTCAAATGATGGCCACACAAATGTCAATTTTAAGATAGTTATCTGGATCCAAATATATATAGTTTGCATTGATTCTCACCCATTGAATCTGGTAGTGTGAGTTCAAAGCATATTTTTTAAAGGTAACAGTCAACTTTTGAACATAAATGCCACATAGATGCCATGATGATGCCACATAGACAAAAAGTGACAAAAACAAAGATTTGGTAGGCTCAAAAAGGTAAAGGTATAAATATGAGGATATAAAAGAAATATAAGGCATAGAACTCAATTAATTATAAATAGTCCTTACCATTAAAGCTTAAAAAAGACTTGTAAAAAAGCCCTAACATCTACAAAATCTCTGATTCAATGTCAAATTAACCATAATCAAGCTTGAGAGAGCCAAATTATCATATGAGCAACCGTAAATTGATCGAGAGGCAAACTGTAGACCATTAGTGATAAATTTAGAAGAACTCACATTTATGGCAACCTAAAAACAACATAGGAAAGATACAGAGTTATATTTGACCTTAGATGCAAAGGGAAGAATCTTCAAAGACACATAATTTGATGTAGTAGCTTTAAACATAAGAGATAACCATTAGTCTAACATTTTCTAGACCATTGAGGAGCTTCTAACCATCATGAGGGAGGATGAAAGGAACACATTAGTCAAAAGGAGTACTATGACCTAGGCTCCATTCATATGATAAGTCTATATTATGTTGCATCAAAACTAGAGGTACTACATTGTATTGATGTCATTGCTCTTGTTTTTAAAGATTGTAAAATTGGTCAGGGCATATTAGTCCATGAACATAGCTTTAGGAAGGTTGTATATATTTCTCCTATATCATTTGAAAAATAATATAAATTTCCAAAGCCCCAAGTAGATATGACTACAATTAAAGAGTGGGCCAAGAAGAATAATTTGAAGACCACCCTAAATCTTTGGCTATATTTTGGGAACCAAGAAGTTGACTTCAGTGGCAACATCCCAATCAGCGAATTTAGGCCTAAGATCAGGATGATTATAACCTTGATGAATAGGATATGTGGGAATTTGACCACCATTTATGTGGATAAAATATAGGTTGTTTTGGTTTATTTTATGGTTGAGAGAGAAAACCCCTCCTCTTGGTGAAGTCATCAGCACTTGCTTGAGAAAGTAGTTCTTTGGAATTAAAAAGAAGACTAAGGGAAAATTTTATATGATGTCATATATGTTGGACTCCCTACTAGCTACCACCAAAGTTCCCAGTATTAAAGAATGGTTACCTAATGGGAAACAAATAATCTCCCAATACTACTCAAAATTGCATATATTCAAGTATAGGGACCATATACAATTCATATGTGATTATGTCTATCCACCCTTGGTTGAGGCTATCACAGCGATTCCCATGATGAGGGTCAGCCCTCTAATTAAAAAATATGTTGAATTCATTGGAGACATTCAATTATATCTGGATTGTACTATAATCAATATTGAAGGGACCAAGTGCACCCCACTTAGGCTACCAGTCCATGTACCAAACAAGTTAGCTGAGCAAGAAGTTGCATTATAGATATGTAATGGTATAGATGTTTTCTATAGAACCAAGAGGAAAGGCTTACTCCACACCTTCCCCTTAACCATTGGTTAGACTATGTTTTAGCAATGGGACAATATGGAAGCTACTTCTAGGTAAAAGAGCTCTTTCATATTCCAACATTATGAATTGAGAAGTAGGGCCCCAGTGATAAAGTTATAAAACATTTGAAGTCAAAAGGAATCAATATGACCTATGAGCACTAGCTTGGTCCTTATGACCCAATATAAACAAAATTTTATTCATTCATCAAGGTTTTAGAAAGATTAAAGAAACATAACATCAATCCAGAGGATAAATTATAGAGAGAGAAAAATCCAAGTGATGATATATGGCAATAAGGGCCAAGATAATACCACTTTATAGGAGGTACATCTTCTATACCTCCTCCAACATGACCAAAAATAGAGGAGATGAGACCTTATTATATTGAATCTTCCACAGCCCAGACATGAGAACTAGAATCACAGGTTGAAGGAATGGACATAATAGGACTCGACCTTAATGAGATAGTGGAAGATGCTATGAAGATGTTAGCCAGTGCCTATTAATCTAATGAACAAAAAATTCAAACTAAAGAGATAAAGAAAGAAAAGGGGAAGGAATTAGCTTTAGACTTAACTCAAGTGGATACCCCAAAGAGAAAAGCTAAGTTGGCATTAGTCCTAATATCAAGCAAGAGGTCAAGATGATATTCACTCACCCTTTGAGTTAGGTCAACCTTTTCAATGAAGAAAACCCAATCCAAGGCCCAACCATTCCTGAATGGTTTATATATGGCAAGCTACAAAATATCCCTACCATACACCATCCTTGGGCAATAATGTAAGAAATCAACATCTTAGTGCATGAAAAATTGAAGCCATGGATAGTTTCATTGTAACAAGAAGAGGAGAGAAGAATAACTACCCTAGGAGCTTCTAACGGAACACAAGCTGAGACCCCTGCTCCTTAAGAAATAGAATCTTTGATTGGTGTCAAATTTGACCCAACAACTACCATTTTGTAGAGGGCAATTAAAAATAAATACATGGTCAGTGGGGAAGGATTTCACCTTCTAAAGGATAGAGCCATTCATAGGTCTAACTCTAGTGGCAGGTCAAAAGCTAGAAGAAGACAAAAATTTTGAAGAGAAAATCCTTGATGTAGCCTAGGCCCAATTAGAATAGATACAAACAATGATCAAAGGTACCCTATAGTAAAATAATAATCTAAAGGAATAATCATCTTGTTAATATAGGAGGACCAATTCAATAAATTTTAGATTATTATGACTAACTTGTTTGATTCTTTAAAGTCAATTAGAGCTAGACAAGGAGTGGTAAAGAAGCAGATTACCAGGCTAAGTTGGCCAATAGTAGGCTATAAGATATAAAGTGAAGGAATTGATAAAAGCCTTGACCAAAAACTAAATTCTTGACTTCAAAAATATTAGCCTAGCCCATTTGAATATGGCTATGGCTATATTGGTAGACAAGATCAAGGCCTTAATTAGTTGGTCCAAGCAATTGGGGGACATTGATATAGACCTCAAGTAGTAGGAGGATAAGATGTTTCACATCTTGGATAGCTTTCTCAAGGATCCCACCTCAATTAGATCTTTGGGCCTTATCACATATGAGGATTTCATTCATATAAATACTCAATTTATGCAAGAAGTGAGGAGCCAAGGGTAAGGAAAGACAGGGGAGGATAATAAGAGAATCATGGGCCTGTTATCATTAGAGGAGAAAATGGGAGATGTCAGGGGCATCAAAAAATCTTTGGAGAAGGTTGAGAAATACTTTAAGAACCTAGAAGTTTAAGAAAATGAGCTCTTCATGAGACCCATGGTGGATATCCAGCTCATCAATGAACAACATTACATGTTGAAGATCTTACAAGGGAAACAAAAGGCTACATCAGAGCAAATATGCCAAGGCCAACCTATTTAGGAATATTCTCTTTATATAAACATTGTAATATTTTAAATACATAATATTCTTTTTGTAAAGGCATGTGTAACTTGTGAGCACATTGCCTATAGGTCAATCCATATAGAAAAGTTTAGTGTATTCTAGAATTTTGTAGAAAGGACAACTATCCTTACACTTGTACACTTGTAATTTGCTATGAATGACCAACATACTTCCTTAAATTATTTAAAAGGAGTATTGTCATTTGTAAAAAGGGGGAGTTCTTAGAGCTGTAATTACTTTGTAAACTTGGAGTAATTACTACAAGCAAGGAATTATATAAAGATTATCTAGTATTTGTCTATGTGTTTGCTATCATGGCTTCTCTCTCACTTATTTGTTCTAATTTTATAGATTTTAATGGTTCTTATGAATTCTCAGTGTGTACATATAATTTCAAAATTGAATAAAAGTTCTTAGGTTCATTTCATCTCCTTACTCTTCTTGCATTTGGGCTAATGATGTTTGCTTGCAGGGGTAAATCTTTAAAGTGAACCAAGTTTTTATTTGCATTATTTACACCTTCCTTAGGAGTTTTCCCTATGTGTGATATAATTTAGGCTTAATATATTTAATGTTACACATTGGTTAGGTGCTTTCCTGGATGATATTTTAACTTTGTCATGATGTTTGGAATGAAGATCAACATCTCTTTCTGCCCTACCCTTTTGCTCCTTTTTTAAAACCAGATCACCTTAATTTAATTGTCATTATAAATATCCACATTAGATTAGTTATTTTTTATTTCTTGATCATAATTAACTATTATTAGCATAGTATATTGCATATTTTACATAGATCTACTATTTGGCCATGGTGGCTCCCAACCACCAACTAATATAAATATTGTGAAATAGTCCACTTGCTTTGCCTCTATTCTACCAATAGATAATATAATTAGCATAACATGTAACTCATGTGATGAATTCCTATAATTATAAAATGAGAAGTGTTCTTAAACACTCTAGGCACCTATGGTACACATTTAGAAATCAATACCTTCATCTATATTTTGGGCACCACAATTGGAGGAAGAATATGAAAGGGAAGAGAGGATCTTTCGAAAAGATTATGTTGAATATTGATTTTGTGAAATTGAATCAAGTATGTCAAGCTTGGTTTCCACCTATTAATGACTACAACCTTTAATAAATGTCATAGGTTTGGGGAAGAAAACCTCCATTCCTTCTACTTAGGCAACTCTACTCAAGGGTTGTAGGTGAGCTTCAAATTAGATGTTTTTAGACACCACCCCGTTGAGTAAATATTTCCACTTTTATCAAAAATAGGTTTTTGTTAATTTCACATGTTTGAAGAGGATAAAATCATCTTGGGAGATTTCTTGTGTTGTTAAATACCTCCCCAAGGGGTGGTGACTTGCCTAGGAAGCTAGGTAAACCACTTGGAGGGATATTTGGAGGCCAAAGGGAGTTGTTCATGTTTTCATGGTATTTTTATAGCTAGGGACATTGGTTTGGAGATTGGATTTTGAGGATTTGAGAAAGATTTGGAGTGTTAGTAGTGTATAAATATTACTAATATTTTATACTATCTTTTTTTCTTGGGTGACTTGCCCTATGGTACATTGGGAAGCTATTCAGAAGGATTTTGAGTGAGTTGAACATTCTAGAATTTATTTCCTATTTTTTTGAGTGGGATGAATTATTTGGGAATAAAAAGTAAGCACATAAAAGGGATTTTAGACTCCATTTAGTAAGGTAATTATGGTTCTATATTTTCTTAATTTTTGTGACAAATTATAATAGGGTTTAGGAAGAAATTTGGAAACAAAATACTAGGGTTTCATCTTAAAAGTTTTGCTATTATTTTATGAGTGGGGAGATTCACTTGAGTAACATTTTTTAAGTTTTTTGGGTGTTATTAGGTCCTAAAAGGAACACAAATAATATTAGAATTATTTGGGTATTTTAGAATAATTTTCAAGGTCCCTTGACATATTTTGTGCATGAATTCAAAGGAGAAATCTAATTTAAATTGAAATAGTAATTTTCTGCACTTAGATGAATTGTTTTGAAGGATTTTTGGAGGCTTTGAGAGGGATAAACTTCAAAATATTTCAATCTGAAATATTTCTATATTTTATCATATTTTGGGTGATTTTTTACAAGGGTTTGAGGGCTGATCTTACAAAGAAAATGTAGTTGAACCTTCAGAAGGAAAATCAGATTTTTGGCAAAGGTATTTTCCAAGGTACATGCATCCTTTATCACATATACAAAGGTATTTATCACATCAATAAATTAAGGCTTTATGCATGACATATTTGTGGATTTAAGGTGAAAATTTTATCAATTATATGCTTCAAATGCTTTGTAATTAAATGTGTAACATTATCACCTAGGGTTTGTTATACATGTGGTGTTTGAGCATTTATATGTCAGCTAGGGTTTGCTAGTGTGTTTGGAGTTGACTAACGATTTTTTTGGGAAACCCTCTTTTATCATCATTGTCCCAATTTTGGGACATTAAACTAGGTCTCTAGTGTAAAGAAACAAAGCATGACACCTTTATCTACATATAAATATATTATTGTCTTGATTACAAAAGTATACCTTTTACATTTTATGTTTGTAAATGAAGATTATGAAGACAATTACGATGTATGAATA